>CM053792.1:374796576-374809076 GCA_028749045.1 Cupressus sempervirens | reverse complement strand
ATCGACTCCAAGTGACATTGTCAAACCCACAGCCATTGTTTAGATGATTTATGAGGGTGATTTATTGAAAAGAAATCAATTTTTTAATTTTAGCTATTTAAATCTTTCGTATGGACTCTTCTAATATCGTTTATTTTGTATGATATGGTTTAAATTTAGTCTTACAAAAATAAAAGAGATTATTCTTAAAAAAACAAGAGTGTTTAATACATATTTTTAAAAAGTGAAAGAATGCAATAAATTTTGATATAAAAATGAACATTTTAATATGTTTTATTCAATTTAATCTTCATTAGTTAATCAACTTCACATTGTGTGTTCCATCAAAATTATTTTAATTATTTTATTATGAGTTATTCATATTTATATCTAGAAGCAAAGATTAATAATATTTATTGTAGTTCTAACCAAAGTCTAAATTGTCATTTCAAGATTATTAGATTACTACTTTCATGACCAAATAACATCAAAAGGGTTCATTTCTTGGGGACAAGAAATTTTGGGAAGGGTAGACTGTAATGACCCCACTTCTAGATTAGGATTTTTATAGATAGTATATAGATAGATTTACATAGAATATCAAAGAGAAAAAGAGAAAAAGAACCCTTTCACATATGAAATAGTAGTCAGAGGAAATAGGAAAATATTGGGAGAGTCAATGTATAAATAGATGGATCATAATCAAATATTAAAGTGGAGGATAGTTATTAGAGGATAGACAAAGAGGAGGGGGGGGGAAATAGGAAGATTGGATGAGGAATTTAAATAGAGAGAATGATAAAGATATATGAGGTGATAGATAGATAGACAAAGTATGTACATAGAGTATATCAAAGAAAAATAGGGGAAATAGGATATAAATATATGAGAGAAGACATTAAAGAAGGGTAAGATAAAATAGAGATAAGGAGGGAAAAGGGAGTGTCCATATGTGTGAATAAGATAGATATAATATTAGGATAGGAAAGTAGATAGGGAGACCTTTAAGAAGGCATACCAACAAAAGGTACAATGACTACTACTAGCTCCCATAGGCATTGTTGTACTCAATATACACACTACAACAATACATTCAAAGCTTAAGATTACTATTAAGGATATGCAACTGCTACAAGGCCAAGCATTAATAGCATTCCAAGAAGAATTAAAATATATCAAGTACATTATTATTGATGAAACGAGCTTCTTAGGTCCAAAGCTCCTACTTAAAATTGATAGTCAATTACGACAGGCCTTTCCTCATCGAAAATATGTCCACTTTGGTGGAGTATCAGTTATTTTGTTTGGTGACCTTGCATTACTACCCCCTGTTATGGACAAACCAATTTATACATCACATTTAAGTGCTAAGTTGATTTGGGAACAATTCACTACATTTGTTACCTTGTGAACTATCTTCCAACAAAAAGGTGAAACTACCACACAAGTAGAATTTCATCAGATTTTACACAATATACAAGAAGAAAACCCTACACAACATGATTGGGAGATCCTAATGAGTCGTATAGACATCCAATTAAGCATACATGAAAATTAAGAATTTAATAGGTCTATACATCTACAAATGATGTAGTGAAATTACATAATAAGAAAATGCTAAAATCATTAAATCGCCCAATTGCCACAAACACAATAATAAACTGGATGCAAAGATAAGAGTGAGATGTATGATGAACAGTTGGAAAAATGTGTACTTCTCTGTATAGGGCAGCGCGTAATGCTTACAACAAACATTTGGATAGAAGTAGGACCTGTCAATGGAGTGATTGGTGAAATCATAGATATTGTCTACAAAATGGGTACCAAGTCACTTGGCATGCCCATGTATGTTATACATTTTGAAAACTAAAATGGAACACCACGGAATCAAGAGGAGCCAAAATGTGTTTCAATGGTGCTGATCATATTAGGAAGCCGAAGACAACTAGGTGGAGGTGGACACTCACCATGTCTTGGCCTATCACAATACACAAATCCTAGGGACTCACACTACAAAAAAAAATGGTTAATATTGGTGGAATTGAAAGACAAGGACTCACTTTTATAACTAGTCGATCCAAAGTAAAAACAATAGATGGTCTTCGTACTCAACCTACTTTCACATTTGAAAGATACTCAAAAATGAAAAGCAATGCATAGACAATTATAGGAAAAAAAAGAGGAGGACAGCTATATCAGATAGCTCTTCAAACAAAGTGTTTGTATTATGAGTGTGAGAAGAAATCAAAATAACACAACTGAATCAAACATATTACATAAAAATCATACTCAAGAAAATACTCAAAATTAGTGTATATTAAAAAGATCTCTAATGCTTAAAACAAACATTTGGATGGAAGCAAGACTCGTCAATAGAGTGATTGGTGAAATCACATATATTGTCTACAAAACGGGTACTAAACCACCAAACATGTCCATGTATGTTCTTATATGTTTCGAAAACTACAATGGACCACTATGGAATCAAGATGAGTCAGTGGAATTGAAAGATAAGGACTCATGTTTATAGCTATATCTAGAGTAAAAAAAAATAGATGGTCTCTGTATCCAACCTACTTTCACTTTTGAAAGATATTGAAAAATGAAAAGCAATCCATATACAATTATACACAAACAAAAGGAGGACCACCTATATTAGAATACAAATGCTTTGTCTAAAGAATTATCTAATATAGGTGGTCCTCCTCTTTTTTGTGTATAATTGTATATGGATTACTTCTCATTTTTGAGAATCTTTCAAAAGTGAAAGCATGTCGGATACGGAGATCATCTTTTTTGTTTTACTCTAGATATAGCTATAAAAATGAGTCCTTGTCTTTCAATTCCACCGATATCAATCATTGTTTTTTGTAGCGTGAGTTCTGTAGTGCCTGCCCCTAGTCTACATTTTCTAGTTACATTCCTGATATCATTGCCAAACTCTTTTAGGCCAATTTATGTTTGATGATTAGTATTATTATTTTAGAGATTATCAGATGTTGTTTTACACTCAGTTTATTATATGATGAGATTACTTGGTACTTTATATTTCATGCATGTATGATGATTATTCAATGGTTTCAGTTATTGATGATGATTAGTTAGATGGTTTATTATTCCATGTGCTTCTTATGGATACTTACCCCATACTGCATGTGTATGGTGTGCGTGTTTGTTTTATTTATGTATGGTGTTTCTGATGTGGTTAAGGAAGGGAGTCGTAGTCACTTGCTAGACAGGATCTACACGATGCACCACTTCCTGCCATTGTTTGTTTAGCTTAGAATATTGTGTTTGTACATGCGTGGATTTTATGCAGGTTGCAGGTACCGGGTATCGACTTCCCTGAATTGTCAGGATGAGCGTACCCTATCGCATTGTCTCAATGGTAAGAGAGGGGAGATAAACTCTTAAGTCCAATTCCTAAACCCTTTAGCCAATTGTCCTAATTGATAATTAGGACAAGTATCTAAGTTAAGTACCCTTCGATTGCATCAAATGATGTAATTTCATGATTATACCCTTTTTTGTTTTGATTTAGTATGTGTTTTTCTATGAATGGGTTTTCGTATGTTGTTATATGAGTCCTTGATGTGTTTTCTATTAATTAAGTCTAATTAAAAAAGATTAATTAATGATTTAATTCAATAGAGAATTATTATGATATCTTTAATATTTAATTAATTGAGAAATTAATTAAATAAAAGAACTAAATTTGGAGATTAAAGTTCAAAGATAAATTTAGAACAGGATAATAATTATTTAATTTAATAATAATATAATTGGAGTTCATTTTTAAATAAATGCTAAATATTATTGTTAATTAAATTAATTAAATATGTTATCAATTAAGTTTCTAAAATTAATTTAAAAAGTTGAAAGACATTAAATTATTAAAAGATTTTAGATCGCATGATCTAAGCATGAGTTTAAATTTGAGTAATAAATTAAAAGATTAAATTATAGAAATTAATAATGTTATTTTAATTTCTTAAAAGTGCACATGAGATTAAAGTAATAAATTAATTTAAAATAGAAGTCAAATAGAATATTAAATAAAGTTATTTAATAAATCAACTTAATGTGCATGAAAGTTGAATGCAAAATAAAATAAAAGATAATAAAGGTTAATTTGGAGTTAACTGAGTTGTGCAAAGAGTCTTCTCAGGTAAATGCACAATTAGTGTCCCGATTTGAGGAGAAATTGCTTATCACAACTTTGGAGGTTCGTTTTTGGGATATACGAAGTTGGACGGGAATTTTTGGGGAGACAACTTTTGGAAGCGAATTTCAGAAGGCTAATACCAAAGAAAGATTTTCGGAAGAAGGTTATTGAGAGGAGCGAATTCTCTTACAGTTCCTGGAGATTGCATAATAGCATCAGGATCAGATAGGGTCTTGTGTTTTTTATTATCGATTAAATATGCAATTATCCTTTCCTGTCTTCTTCGTGTCTGGGGTTTGTAAATCTGAATTCTCTATGATGAATGTTTAAACGTTACAATATTGGAATTTATCATATGCTTGTCAATAAACTTCTGTATACATGAGATTTAAATGGGAAAGGGTTGAATCTAATACTGAAATTCTAAATTAGAAGTTCGGATTGAATATATTTCTATACCAATTTAATGAAAGAGGCAATTCTTTAATATATTTATATGTATAGGAATTAAATTAGCATATTTATAAATTTATATATATTTTTATATATTCAAGCAAAATTAAATTTCAATAAAAAAAAAGAGAATTGATTAAAAACAAATTCATTGTTTTTAAAATATATATATATATATAATTTAAAATGTAATTTTTGTGGGGGGAGGGATTTAGCCCGTGCCCACCCCCACTGTCGGCAGAGCCGATAGTACCTGCATCGCAAGTACTACGACAGCAGGTACAGTGTACCTGCTACCGCAAGCCCTGCGTCCGCAGGACTGCGGCAGGTCGTCGGCTTGGATTAGCCGACGATTTAAACTATGCATGTTTTTTTAATAAATATTTTTAATTCATTTTTTTAAAATTGTATTATTTACAAAACAATTTTTATTATTAATTAAAAATTTTAATTAATAACATTGTAATATATTTTAATTAATAATAGTTTTATCTTTATTAATATTTAATAAATAAATATTAGTGCATTTAACATAGTTTGTAAATATTAATTTATTAATAATTTTGAGTAAATATTAATAAATTAACAATTAATAAATAGATTAAAATAAGTAATTAGAACAAGTAATTATTGATTAATTTAATTAAAATTAGTTTAATTAAAGTTAATTAATAATGAATATTATTTGATTAAATGGTAGAATTGGATTATTGACTTAATGGAAGTTATTATAGAAATGGGTTAATCGTAAGGGGTAGTTATGAAAACTTAGTTACTTGAAATTGACGTTAAACTGAAACATAAACCTTACCTTAACTCAATAATATACTTTCAAATCCAATCTCTGAGACTTTGATGTTTTCTTTGTGTTCTCTGTGTTTTGGGGTTGTTTTAGTATTGACTAGTATAGGTTGTTACCAGAGGCCCGGGTTTGTGAATGTGAGGTTATGACGATTGGTTCTCGATCTTTCTTAACCCGACCATGGTAATGTGATGAAGTGCTCTATGACATGATTGTGTTTACTGTTTGTTGTTGGTTTCCAGTTTCCTTGTGTGAAGCTGACATGTATGTATTTGAGATACCTGACTTAACCATTTTCGAGTCTCGATCAGTTATATTTGATAACCATTTTTGAGTCTCGATCAGTTATACTTGGATTGCTTTTCGGTCGCTTGAGAGGACTGAAGTGTTTGTTATGTTCTTGATGATGTCATGTGTTGACTTGACCATTTGGAGTCTTCGATCAGTATTGTAATTTACTATTGGGATACTTTCTGGTTGCTCATTGGAGAACCATTGGATTTTGCGACTTATCATTGATGCCTTCAGTTGCTGATAGAGAACTGTCGTGATCATATGATTACTATTTGATATTATCTGTTGCTCATTAAGAACTGATATAATTTTGTGGCTTATCTTTTATGATGTCTTTTCAGTTGCTTGTATAGGACTGAGGTGGTTTTATTATGATTCTTTGATTTATGTTTTCATGAGCCTAGGGTAGGTTATCTATGTGTAGAGTCAGGAAGTGGCTTGCAATGGGGGTCGGAGCCCTAAGAGGCTGCCTTGAGAAACCCATTGTAAGTCATTTTTTTAATAAGTGAAAACATTTACACTAAATGAGAGAAAATGAACCTAACAAGATAATTGTATGTTCTCTCCCATGCCTTGAGTGCTAGTACAGACTAGGATGGGGTAGAGAGAACGCTTGGTTATGACCTTGCATTCCATAGTAGGCCTCGTCAGTACGAGAGGATAATAGTGGCCGCAGGATCAGTAGGGACCCGAGATTCCTAAGGGATTGCTCGGGTAACTTCTACATGACTTTTGCGATGACACTTTCTCGCTTGCATATTAGGTTTCGTACGTGTCTTGTGGTACCTCTGGGTTTTAGATGTCAATTTTTTTTAGGAACCCTTGAGTTAGCATACTTATAAGATTTCCTGAACTTAGAGAGCATTTATGATTATAGGTTTTGTTATCCTATTTGGGACTTGAGACTATCTCCTCAGCGCGGTGGGAGTGGACCATTTAGGTTCCACGCGGTTGGGTGGTAGTGCTTTTTACTCTTACCATTGAGATCTGTTTCGTGGTCATCGTGGCTGGAGTTTTCGTGATTGGCATTTACCTTCACTATGTTCTTGGATTATTATGATGGATGGTTAGATTTTATGATAGATGTTTTATCATTATGGATGTATGGATCTATCATGTATGGTGAATAGTTTCATATATTTTTACTGTACTTTGTATCATGGATTTGAGGATGTTGTATCTTTATCTTTACATATGTATATTCTTTTAAGCCTTTCATACCCTGTGACTTGTACAGTGGATGATTGAGCATTCCGAATTAATTTGCCGAGAGGCATTCGGAACAAATGTATATTATGGACATGGGACTTTCTGATTATTCTTTCATATGTATGTGATAGTTGTTAGACTTATATTTAATTAAATTTAAACGTGACTCAACGTCTTGGGATCTTTAAGAAATGTAACTTGCAATGTATGTTTGTCGATGATTACATGTTATTTCCTCCGCTACTATGTGTTTGATGTGTATGTTATATTTTCTTACTTTAAAAAAAAAATGTTTAGCAAACTTAGTGAAACTTTAGGTTAATTCTTTTGGATCCCTTGGCGGGGCATTACAAGTTCTTGGGATTTGTGTATTGTAATAGTCCATGACATGGTGAGTGGTAGTTGTCTTCGACTGCCTAATGTAATTGGCACTATTGGAAAACATTTTGGTTCATCTTGATTCCATGGTGGTCCATTGTAGTTTTCAAAACGTATAACAACATACATGGGCATGTTTGTTGGTTTGGTACCCCTTCTATAGACAATATATGTGATTTCACCAATTGCTCCATTGATGAGTCTTGTGTCTATCCAAATGTTTGTTGTATGCATTACATATCTTTTTAATATGCACATCAACTCAATTCCCCTTCGTTATGTCTATCTTATCTTACCCCTCTCTTTACCATTCACCTCGCATTATTTATATTTCATTTTATCTATTTATCTTTTATCTTCTCTGTGTATCTGTTGTAGGATTTGAGCAAATATGTCAATCAAATCCATGAAGCTCAAGAATACCTACATGTACAAAACCTATCACGGAGAAAAAAAAACAAGAAGAGGCAAGGGTTTGATCTGAAAAATATGCAAATTGTATTCAAATGATGAAAATATTATTCAACAGATTAATGATTACAAAGAGATCAATTCTTATAAAAGGAGATCAAAACCCAAAAAGGGTAACCTAAAGCCTAAAAAAGCTAGGTTGCACAATATAATTAATATAAAATATTAATTATATGCACCTAAGAGATAGCTTAAGAAAATTAGAGTAATAGGCAACTTATTTAATTAAATCAAATTGATTTAATTAATAAGTGTAAAAAAATAATTACTTTAACACCCCCCATTAAGCGAAGCTCAAGAGATAAGCTAACCTAGCACAACTATGAAAGCAAAAAAATGGGTCTCGGCAACAAGGCCTGATGAGGTATATAATTACAACAAAATCTCTATGAAATGGAGAAATAGAAAAAACCACATGGGAAAAACCCTACTCCAAAAAGAGATAGTAAAGAATGTTCCAGAAGATAGAAAGAAAGAGTGATCATGAAGAGAACCACTAAAGCATGAAGAAGCCGCAAACTTTGTCAAAAAGAAACTATTGATTTGTAGAACCTCCACGAAAATAGAAGGCACGAACTGAGAGTGTGCATATGGTTGATGATCCATCTCACCAAAATGAATAGGTAGCTAGCCACTGCAATCGCCTAGTCTATAGGATCAAATACTAAATACATAGATCACACTATCGAAACATTGAACCAAAGAAGCATTAGAAACAACAGAATAACCCCCCCCCTCCCTTAATGCAGACGGGGTGAGGTGATAGGAAACTAAAAAGGTGGGCCAAAATCCTCTACAGAAAAATTTAAGAACAACAAGAGAGAGTAAGAGGTACAAACACCTATAAAGGCATGTCTCATCAACACATCATGGACCAAAAAAGGAAGAGAGAACAAAAGTGGCATACAACCATCTCCCCATGGCACTTTATAAAATAGTGCAAGTACAACTACCTCAAAACAACGTTCATGAACCCGAAATACAAGAGTGGCACTTTATCTCAATGTGTTTGCATAAAGATGCTTACAAATGATATCAACAATGATCAAAAAAAGGAAAAAAGCTGATACAAAAGATAGTGCAGTAAAAAAAAAGCATCTAAAGCAATAAAATTGATCCTCGGACTTGAAACAACCAGGATATCCACCAGAATGCAAAAAAATAAAAAACTGAATAGAATGTGCCTGGAGTATAATTTTAAATAAAAATAGCATCAATATAAAGATCATGTAAACAGCTTTCTAATGATATAAAGAAGTCCAAAATCAGAGATCAGATGCTCAAGATATGCCTCCCGGAGTGCAAAACAAAACATCCAGCTTTGACTACCAAAATAGATAACCAAACTGCATCAAAACCCAAAAACACCAACACTAATGTCTTTGTCTCAGAACCCACTTTTCGATGTATTTTTCAGATCAAAAAAATACATCTGTATGCTCAAGTTATGGAAAAAAAACTCACAAGGCCTCTAGAAATGCAAAAAAAAAAAAAAAAAAATTAATAAAAATAATTAAAAAATAAAAAAGCCACACCACCCCCACATTGCAAGCGAAGCGACGGATGAGTGGTGGGTGGGTAGAGGTGCGGCGAAGCCACAACAGGGTTGGCAGCGGAGCTACTGCAGGCCACTGGGCGGACCGCCAGCAGTTCTGCTACGGTTTGTTAATCGTCGTGTAGTTAAAATCGCAAAACAAAAAAATTTGCGATTTTTAATGATTTTTCTGCCTTAGAGTGCGTGTAGAGGTCGTACGACCTTGTCGAGCAAAAAAAAATTGCCTTGCATGTCAACGTTGTCCAAAACGGACAAACTTTATAAGGAAATGGGGCTTTTGGTGCCTTCTAAATCCATCTGTGATGTCCGTTTGGCCTCAAAATGCTCCAAAAATTGGTGACCCCTTGTTTTCTTAAAAAATATCTGAAAAAATACTAGATTTGATCTGCCAAACCCTTGTTCTCCCTTTTTCTCCAAATACCAAACAAGCTACACTAGATCTAGCTCTGATACCATGTAGGATTTGAGCAAATATGCCAATCAAATCCATGAAGCCCAAGAATACCTACATGTACAAAACCTATCACAAAGAAGAAAAAGATGAGAAGAGGCAAGGGTTTGATTTGAAAAACATGCAAATTGTATTCAAATGAAGAAAAGATTATTCAACGGATTAATGATTACAAAGAGATCAATCCTTATAAAAGGAGATCGAAACCTAAAAAGGGTAACCTAAAGCCTAAAAAAGCTAGGTTGCACAATATAATTAATATAAAATATTAATTATATGCACCTAAGAGATAGCTTAAGAAAACTAGAGTAATAGGCAACTTATTTAATTAAATCAAAGTGATTTAATTAATAAGTGTAAACAAATAATTACTCTAACATCTATATATAATATATTGTTTATCACCTCAAATATCTCTATCAAATTATTTCTCTTCATCTTCCCACTCTCCTATCCCCTCTTCCTATTTCTGTCACTCTCGCTTCCTTCTTGTTTTCCTTTCCCTCCCTCATACACGCACTCTCTCTTACTATTTCTCCCTCCCTCTAATTATGATTTCTTAAATGATTTCAATAACCTAGCCTTCTAAAATGCACTCAATATATCATCTTAATACAACTTTCTCTTTCCAAGAGGCTTTATATTTGCTTCTGACCTTATTTTCTTTCTTCTGTAAACATGTATGCTCAGTGTATTTTGTGTGTCTCTAAACTTGGTCTACCAGTTCTTCGTAATCATGAGAAATAATTGTAGCAAAGATCTCAATTGTATTCAGAAGACAAGGATCATCGAACGGAGAATAATATACTATATTATTGTAAAGGCACGCATTTCGCAGATTCCATGCAGTAACACACATATCAAAAAGAATTCTAGCTACTCTAATGTAAACTTAGGATACACTCCCCCATAATGAATGCCTAAAGACTCTAGAAGACTCCCTACTTATACCCAACTAAGCCACAAGTTGGCCTAGCCCAATACAATTTAAAATAAATCCCTACATAAAATATATGCCAAAGCCACAAGTTAGTTGCAAAACTCATTAACTACCCACAACCCAAATTAAATGCCAAGAGGCCAACTCATAGCTAAATTGAGAAAGATGCTCCTTCATTAGAGTCCCTAGGTAAATAGAAAAGTGTGTCCCAAAATTTGGACAAATAAGGGTGCAAGGATTAAGCCGATAGTATTTTATATCTTTTATGATGTTATGGAATAGTTATTGATAAACTATTGAAATCTTCGTCCCTAACTCTATCTCTATATGTTTCTTATTCACGCACATAGACACTCCTTTCTCTCTCCCTATCTCTATCTTGCATTATGCTATGTTACGTGTTTCTCTTTTGTATGCATCTATTTCTCTTTGTTCTACTCTATCTATCTATCTATCCACTATCCATCTATGACCTCATATATCTTTATCATTCTCTTGTTTATCTCCCTCATCTCCTATTCCTATTCCTCGCCCTCCCACTTCCTTCTTATGTCTCTTTCTTCACAACTCTCCTCCACTTTGATATTTGAGTTCACTCTATCTATCTACATACTATTTCTCCATTTGTTTCCCTATCTATTTTTATATTTTTTTCCTCTTTACTCCTCTCTTTTTAAAAAAAAAATCTGTTTTACTCACTCCCCTCTACTCTCTCCTTATTTCTCATTATAATTATCTATCCTTAACTATTATTTCCTAACAAAATGGATAACCTACCTATTTGAAATCAATAATTTAAAACTCTCTCTCCCTCCATCTGATATACACATAAACTCATTTCTCCTTCCCTATCTCTATCTTATTTTATCCCTCTTTTTACCATTCAACTCTCACTATATATATGTTCTATTTTCTCAATTGCTTGTTTATCTACTCTTTATATCTATCTATATACTATCCATCACCTTAAATATATCCATCACTCAATCTCTACACTCTTTATCCTATTCCTGTGTTTCTCCTTCTCACTTCCTTATTCTTTTCCTTTTCCTTTCATTTTTATCTCCCTCATATACACACTCTCGTCCAATTTTTCACGCACATAGAAAATCCTTTCTCTCTCCCTATCTCTATCGTGTATTATGCTTTGTTATGTATTTATCTTCTGTATCCATCTATTTCTCTTTGTTCTACTCTATCTATCTATCTATTTACTATCCATTTATGACCTCATATATCTTTATATTCATATATTTATCTCCCTCATGTCCTATTCCTATTCTTCTCCCTCCCACTTCCCTCTTCTGTCTCTTTCTTCACAACTCTCATCCACTTTGACATTTGATTTCACTCTATCTATCTACACACTATTTCTCCCTATGTTTTACTATCTATTTTTATATTTTTCCCTCTTTACTCCTCTTTTTTTTTAATATGTTTTACTCACACCCCTCTACTCTCTCCTTATCTCTCATTATAATTATCTATCCTTAATTATTATTTCCTATATAAAATGGATAACCTAGCTATTTGAAATCAATAATTTAAAATACTCTCTCCCTCCCTTTATCTTATATACACATAAACTCATTTCTCCTTCCCTATCTCTATCTTATTTTATCCCTCTTTTTACTATTCACCTCTCACTATCTATATGTTCTATTTTCTCAATTTCTTGTGTATCTACTCTCTATATCTATCTATATACTATCTATCACCTTAAATATCTTTATCACTCAATCTCTACACTCTCCTCTATCCTATTCCTATGTTTCTCCCTCTAACTTCATTATTCTTTTCCTT
>CM053792.1:374471576-374791576 GCA_028749045.1 Cupressus sempervirens | reverse complement strand
GGAATTGCACCTTGAAACTGAAGTCAGGTAGTGCTCTACAACTCAAAGGAGTACTATATGTACTAGGAATAAAAAAGAATCTAATCTATTTTACAAAACTTGAAGATGATGGACATAATGTTACATTCATGGACGGTAAAGTAATGACCTCGTCCAACAACTCATCATTTAAGAAATCAAAATTGATTGGTCAAAGAAAAGGATATTTGTATGAATTAAATACAGAATATAGTCAACATATTCAAGCCTTAATTCATGACATTGATATAAATGAAATAAAGCACAAAAGATTAGGACATATAAATTTTAGAAACTTATCGACTATGGAGAAGATGGTTCCTGATTTACTTAAGCTGAATAAAGATCATTCAATTATATGCAAAGGATGCCTTCTGGGTAAGAGCACCAAAAGTCCACTTCATGGTAGCACTAGAAAAACTAACAATGTTTTGAAATTAGTCCACTCAAATTTATGTGGACCTATGTATGTTCCTTCTTTTGGAGCATTCTGTTACTATATACTTTTATAGATGACTTCTCTAGGAAAACTTGGATTTACTTCTTAAAAGGTAAAGAATCAGAAGAAATCCTTAAGAGATTTAAAGAATTCAAAACATTCACTAAAAACTTATCACATAGAAAATTTAAACTCTTAGATCTGATAATGGAGGGGAATATACTTCAAATTTGTTTAAAGAGTTCTGTAAAGAAGTAGAAACCAAGAGGGAATATATTGTTCCTTATAACACACAACAAAATAGGATAGCAAAAAGGAAAAATAGAACAATTATAGAAGCTGCAAGAGCTATGATATTTGATCAAAATTTTGAATATTATTTTTGGTTAGAAGCCTCTTGTATTGTAGTCTACATTCAAAACAGGAATCCTCATTCCTACCTTAAAAATAAAACTCCTAAAGAAGTCTTTACTAAGGTTAAACCTAATATAAGTCATCTTAGGATATTTGGATGCCCAATATATATACATGTTCCAAAGGAAAAGAGAACTAAGTTAGAACCCTACGGGAAGAAAGATATTTTTGTTGGGTATAGTGAAACATATAAAACATATAGGATTTTCATACCTGGTCAGAAGAATATTGAACTTAGTAAGGATGTAATATTTGAAGAAGATTTAGCATTCAAAAGAGCCCTAAGTTTCAAAGATCCCTATCCCTTACCTAATTCTGAAGAAAATCTTGAATCTAAGTTTCAAAGGAAGAACATTGAAGAAATTGAAAATGAAATCCAAAATCTTAATCTTGAGGAAACTCAAAATTCTAAGAAAAGACCACTTTGAGCCATTAAGACTGTAGAGGAAGCACAAGACTTTGTTGCACCATCTAGAACCTTCAAAGAAAGCAAAAGACCCAAAAGATTTTCTGGTTATGCAGCAAACATGAGTGATTTATCTAAATCAAAACCTACCAATGTTTCAGATGTAATCAAACTTACAACTTAGAAGGATGCTATGAGGGAAGATAAGATAAGATAATTTTATTAATATCCAAAAAAAGACCGCAACGTGGGTATATGTGACTGGTAACTTGCACCAAGAAGAAAGCAGACAAATGGAGCACCAAATGGTGTCCAAAAAAGAACAAGTACAACAAAAGAAGAAGAAAGCAGGAGACATCATGGAAAAGAATAGTTATCTGTCCTCACAGGGAAAAAGTCCAACAACGACTTATCTATGTGGCTACCAGAGGCCCTGTGATGAAGTTGAGTGCTACGAGAGGAGTGTCGCTGGTGAGGAGATCCCCTGCAGGGTCTCAGAGATCTAGAATGGCCTGTTTCAGGAAACTATATAATCGCTTCACACCCTGACCCGGAGCTAAGGGCGAGAAGAAGGTCATAATAAGTTGTGCCTAGGCCTGACTCCTAGGAAATGATAGCTATAAAGTATGGTCACAAAGTTGTAAAGACTCACAGAGATAGAGTGCAATGCAACGTTGATCTATGTACCTAAAAAAATCTAAGAGGAATTTGTAATCCCTAAACAGACAATAAAATATCTCTCTAATCTTGTACTATATGAGGCATCTAAAAAGGAAATGGATCTCAGATTCTACCTCTGCTAAGGTACAAAGTTTACACACCTGATCCTCTCTAGCAATATGGTGATCGACCTGGATCCGGAGTTTGTGTGAGCCCACCCTGAAGGAACCAAGGGAGATATGTAGGGCATATGTTTAGTGTCTATGTAAGTGCTCAGGGCGTACAATAATTCCATCCCGAATATCTAGGAAGTGTTCGGCGTAGAAACCATCCTCAGACGTAGTACTTGTGGAGGATCCTCATAGGTCTATATGATATACTGCCTGTAGATGTCAAGTCTTACATGTCTGTTCAAATCTTGTCGAGAGGGAAGCATATGAGCAGGAACGTCCAATGAGAACTGGTAGGGAGGGAGACAGTCAATATCGATCCCACATGAACTCAACAGGATAGTAGGTTGAGCATACCAACAATGGGCTCTAGTGGCTGGATCGGAGTCTGCAATAGAAATTGAGGAGCAGTAGGCTAAGTAAGGGTATATGTGTTGGCCTTCATCCGATTCTACAAAGCCACGAAGATGGTGGAGAAACCAAATCAAGTCAAAAATGATTTCAAGCCTGAATGGGTGAGCTCCAAACTTAGCCAAAATAATATTGTGGGGGGTAGATCTATGACATTTGATAATCCGATGGAGGAGCAAAGTCTAGGTATGCTTGATCATGGCCCAATCTAAGTCTAAAAGGGAAGGACCCCAAACCGCCGAACCATAGAGCATTGTGGGTCTTACTAAGGAATCCAGGAGGGATAGCTTAGACGATGTGTCCTGAAAGTGGTGTCTGAAGCATTGTCTCTCGAGCATAGCAAGGAAACCCAAACCTTTACTGATCCGAGGCTAAATGGCTAGTCTCAAGCTGAAACAAGATCTGGAAAACTTAACCGCAAGGTATGTGTAAGATGATGTAATCTCAACTTACCGACCTTGGAAGTGAAAATGGAGATCTAAGGTCTTCAGACCATTGAAGACCATAACACGAGTCTTCTCAAGGTTCATGACCAACTGTCTCATGTTGCAAAAAGATGCAAGTCTATCCAAAAGCCTCTCAAGACCCTCAAGAGAAGAGGTAAGAAGAACCATATCATCAGCAAAGAGAATGATGGAGATCAATACCTGGTGTAGATGACAATCATCACCTAGAAACGAGAAGCCACTGAGAAAAGCCTCAAGCTCATCAATGTAGATCCCGAACAAAGTGGGCGAGAGGGGGCAGCCCTGCTTCACCCTAATGGTGCTTTGGATAGGGTCGGAGAGGCCCTCTGTGGTCCTAAGTCTACCAATCACTGTCTCATATAACCTCATAATAGTCATCAGTAAGATCTAGAAATATCAATATCTCTTAGTCTCTAAAAAAGGGTTGGTCTAAGGATGGAATCAAAAGCCTTACGAAAATCCACAAAACAACAATAGACTTTCTTTGAGTGGTGTCGAGCCTCCTCAATAATAGCTCGTAGTGTAAAGATATGATCCATGGTCTGGTAGTCTACCCTGAATCCTGCTTGACCCTTCGCCATGCAATTCCTCTTGCCAAGCTCATTGGATAAGATAGTATTCACTGTTATAGCATGAAGTTTAGCAAATGTATGCCCAATCATGATGGTCCTATAGTTTCCAAGATCGGAGGCCAGCCAAACTTATGGATAAGGTGAATAACGTGTCTCAACCATGACTCTAAAAAACCAAAACAAACCACTCTATTAAAGAGTGTAGAGAGATAAGGGCCCAAGATCATGGTACCAAGCTTGAAGAGATCAGCCTAAAAACCCTCCTCATCAACCGCCCTACTACATCTCATAAGTTTGACGGCCTCATAAATGTTGGAGGTGGAGAATAAGTGACAATGGGGGAGTGGGTTGGGAAGAGGAGCCAGCTGACCCAAGATGTCATACAACGTGGAGACATGGGAGGCAGGGCGGCAAAGATCGGGCGTAGACTGGGGTTGGTTATGCCGGGGGAACATGATGCACCAAAACAACTTGGGATACTAAATAAGTGTGTCACGAAGGGATCTACCCTATGAAGCAATAAATACCAATCCATTATTAATAATGATATTTGTGAAATTGTTCCAAGGCCTAAAGGAGAATCTGTTGTTTCTTCTAAATGGATATTTAAAATCAAACATGTTGCTGACAGTAGCATTGAAAAATATAAAGCCAAATTTCTAGTCAGGGGATTCTCTCAGAAAGAGGGAATTGATTACGAAGAAACCTTTGCTCTTATTGCCAGATACACCTCTGTAAGAATAGTCCTAGCTATTGCAACATCAAAGGGATGGAAAGTACATTAGATTGATGTAAAAACAACATTTTTGAATGGAAAGAATACAGAAGAGGTATATTTGAAGCAACCTGAAGGATTTGAAACTCGTAACCCTAAAGTTTTTGTTTGCAAGCTCAAGAAAGCTCTCTATGAGCTTAAACAGGCTCCAAGGGCTTGGTATGAGAGAATTGATAAGTATCTCTCTAACTTAGGATTCTCCAAGAATGAAGCTAATCCCAATCTATATTATAAAAGGGATAAAGATGATATGGTAATTTTGATATTGTATGTGGATGATTTACTAATAACAGGTGATGATCATCTTATAGATCAATGCAAGAAAAATCTAATTTGAGAATTTGAGATGAAAGATTTAGAACTTTTTCACTACTTCCTAGGACTACAAGTATGACAGAATTCTGACAGCATAATACTTAATCAAGGAAAGTATACATTAGACATCTTAAAGAGATTTGGAATGTGGAACTGCAAGGCCGATCTCTTCTCCAATGCAAACTAATCTACATAAACTTAAGGAAGCAGCAACAGAATCACCTTCCATAGACTCCAATGGAGACTAATCTACATAAACTTAAGGAAGCAACAGCAGAATAACCTTCCATAGATTCTACTCTTTACAGGCAAATGATTGGGTCTCTTACATGGTAAATACAAGACCTGATATTTGCTATATTGTTAATGTCTCAAGTCAGTTTATGTGTGAGCCAAAGGAGATTCACCTAGTTGCAGTTAAACACATTATGAGATACTTACAAGGCACTCTTAACCTTGGGTTACATGGATTCATAGACTCGGATTGGGGTGTAAGTGTTAATGATAGAAAAAGCACTTCAGAATGTTGTTTCAATTTAGGATCATCGATGATATCATGGATATGCATAAGCAATCATCAATAGCTCAAAGTTCCACATAAGCTAAATACATTGCCACAGCAATGGCCTCTCGAAAAGCAATTTGGCTTCGAAAGTTATTTGTGGGATTATTTAGAAGCCATGAATCCTACAATTGTTCATTGTGATAATCAGAGTTCCATCAAGCTTTCTGTGAATTCAATTTTTCATGACAAGTTCAAGCATATAGAAATTCCTTACCATTATGTACGAGATATGGTATACAAAAATACTATAAAATTAGAGTACATTTACATTGCAGATCAAACAGCAAATATTCTTACCAAACCTCTCTCGAGTGAAGATAAATCATTTCAAAAAAAGACTTGGTATGGTTGAATTATAAAACATTTGTATTCTTTAAATTATTAATAAAATAATTTTTATTGTCAGACTATGATTGTTATGGGCTTCACCATTTGTATTCATTATCTAAGAGGTGACGATCTCTGAGATAATGAACACTTGTATAAAAGACATTATGAGAGATGACAATCTCTTAGATAATGTGTTAAACAATAGAGATCTATTGTCAAGATCTAGATGAGTTCAAGATCACATTATGATGTAAACATCTCTATGCCTATGAGTCACAACTTGGATAAATGAAGAATTTAATTATTCTCCAAAGTTTATCATGTGTTCTAGTAGATCTTAACTCAGGATCAGACTGTTATATAGGTCCGCCAGACCTATGAGTCACAACTTAAATAAAGGAAGAATTTTTCAATTTTATCCTGTATATTGCATCCCATGCAAAATTATTATCACAATATTAGTGATAAGTCATATCTTGTGTTCAATGATACCACATGCTTAGAAGATTCAGATAAATATAGAGTATCAATCTATGCTTATTCATCATAATTGGTGATGCTAGATATGTTATCTCTCAGTATGATTATCAAGTTAAAAGGGAGTGTTCAAACTATAACTTTGATCACCATACTGATTTGACTATGTAGATTGCACAAATCTTATCTTTCATATAAATACCTTGTGAAGGCATATATATATATAAAACTCCCTGCCTAGGCATGATCGACGACTTCTTGACATGATTGTATTTTAGTATTAACCTTAACTAATCTTATTAAATTTGTTTACTAACCGATACCTCCTTTGAGCATCAATTATGAGAATGTAGTTGTGAGCCGACCTAGATAGAGTCATGTCCCTTCAAGGGGCATGCCCTTTGGTTATAGTATTGTATAGGGTGTGGTTGTGGTTAAAGGACACAAATTATATACAATCTACTCCTTTAAGCAATTCTACCTTATATGAACACTTGCAGAGACAAAAACATTTCAGAATTATATTTATATAATTGACATTACTTCATACAAGTTTGAATCACAAAGATCATCTTCAGTAAGCATCATAGAAGTTATTATCTCAATCCGATCACACAAAAATTTTAGGAACTACAATTTTGATATTATGCTACTCATTGTAACCACCTTCATGATATTTTTGATATACTACAGATCGTACATCCAGTGATTCAACAATTTCATTTGTCAAATCAAAATTCTGTATAGCACCTATTCTTTGTTCTATTGATTTTCAACATCCAATTTGCAATTTTGGAATTTTACTTCTCATACATCTTTTGCAACTAGCATTTCAAGTATTATATGTATTGTATATAGCATATACAACACACCTTCCCTTGTTGTCATCCCCCCATCGTCCCCAAACTTAGACCATTTGTCACCTCATCCTAGAAACCCACCTCAATGGGTGGTGGAATGTTGATTATAGATGAAGGATAGAAGAATTTTGTCACTTAGTGTGTCTTGTAATTGTTCATGTAAACATATATGCAAAATGTGGAAGGATAGACAAGGCATATGTTACTTCCATGTATGCAAACTAAGGAAACATAAACCAGGCATGTGAACTACATAACATAATGCTTTAGAGAGCTATCTCATGGAATACCATAATAATAGATGCTCAAAATGTCCAAGGAATGGACAAGGCATGTGAATTTTCTAACATAGTTCCTCAAAAGGAGCTCACATGGAATGTGCATGCAATGTACAAAAGAAAATTGTTGAAAAGGCTTTAGACTTTCAAGCAAATGAAATTCATAGGCATAAAGCTATCCTCCAGAAACATTTTTCAACAACCTCCGCACTTGTACCAATTTATGTAACAATTGGTAAGTTATGAACATTTGTCAAAGGATAAATGCTAAAGGAACTTTGTATACCTAAACACAACTTATCTGTTGAAAGTTGACAGTGCAAAAATGTGGTGAGCAATGATAAGGTCATAAAAGTTTCTTAGAATGGGACTATGAATATATGCTTCAATGCAAACTCCAACAACATACTAGTTTCAGCTGGGCTAAAAATTTTGAAGAAGTTGGAGAACAAATTATGAGAGTTATAGCTGAGTTAAACAAATTGCAGAATGAAGAAACAATGATGTTAAATTTTAAAATATAATTCACAAAGTCCTCTTCAATAAATACAATTCAAAATCCAGGGTATTGATGAAGAGACTTAAATGTGTTTCATAAAAACAGAGAAATTTGATTATTTCTTTGATAGTCAAGTTTTGCTAGATGCAATCACTAGCATATTATCATGAGCAAGACATTCAAATGTAGTTGACAGACTTTAATAAACATTTTTAAATTAATGCTTCTTCATATATTGACAAATATCTCTTAAGATATTTATCATCTAAAGGTAATATGGATAATCTGATATGTACAATTGCTGTTGTTTTCAGGATTTGATCAACTGCTACAAAAGATTCCAAAAGTAACTACTATTTCAATTCATGTAATGAAAACTACAATTACAGGCATTCATCTTCTGGGACATTGGTAGTCAGTTAAAAAATATGTCTGTATGTATACCATATGACTATGTATGCATGCATATAAGTACACCCATAGTCACCCTCAAGGCTTTCCTGTAGTATAAAGATTAGCAATATGTAAAATCTGACTATACCCCAGCTAAATAATCTGTATGATTTTGTTTTTGATTTGTTAGCAAATCTGAATCATAATTTGGCTTGTTGGGTTGTAAGGTCCACGTTTCTAAATACTTTATGTAAAAATATACTCCTGGTGCTTATAACTCGTCAATACAATAACAGAAAATAACGGACAAATTGTTCCTATACAATCATTCTGGTCCATGGGTGATGAATACTAACATAAACTGATAGTGTCCTCTTTATGAAAGAATATTATTTTTTTTAAATGGAAATGAATACTCAATATGCTATTACGGTGATGTTCATGCATAAATAATGCTTATAAATTGCTCCTATTCCCTAGCATTATGGGGATCAATCCAAGACTTGAATAACATTCTCCATCTCTACTGGCTCCGAATCTCTGCTCTTGCCTTCAATACATGCATCAGTTGAAGTGTCAACTTTACCATTATCATGGTTATTACCATCAGAGCCATATCCAACCCAGTTGCATGAGAAATTCCAAACTGAAGCACAGTTCTCCTCAACTGCAAAGAAACGAAAATCAAGAAATGACATTAATAATTAGATACGCTTAAACTATATTGGCAAACTATCCCTTTCAAAACCCTGTTCCAACATCAGGATATAAAAAAGGAACAGAAAGATATTTTCTATGTATGAAACACTTTGGAATGTATAGAAATGAAAAGGAATTTTCCTCCAGAACTAAGTGAATGGTATTAGTTACTAAGAACAAATGTAAAGACGCATATAAATAATTATCACACAATTTAATAATGCCTCACAAGCTTAGAAAATCAAACATTAATGGCTCAGGCTTTAGAGTATGGAACCCAAACCTCACTCCAATGCATCTAGTGCCTTATTTTCATAAAACATGGAATGGTAAATAACTGATACCATTAGACGTTTACCAACACATAACATGAATGAAAGCACAAAGAATTACAACTTACAAGATAAATTTCATAAAATAAGCACGAAATGTGAAATTGAGTTAATGCAGATATGCTATATGATTAATATAATATGTCAGAGTGAGTCACTGCAGACATATACAATAACAGTTGATAATAAATGGAAAAAAAAAATAATAAAACCACATGAAACAAGTTGGACGCTTACACATGCAAGTGAACATTAATCCTAGCATACTTTATGTGCTCGCTGCTGCTACATCCTTAGTTTCGTTATCTGGAAGACAAGCCATCCAAATTGAAACTTCAATTTCCAAATGAAGCTGTTAGGTGCCTACCTTTGCGATGTAGTATGGCTTCTTTCAGGTAGCACCAATGTATGTAAATTAAGTGCGGATTCTTTATCAAGCTTGGTAAAAAGATGTTAACCTGTTAATTGGCAAGCAACTTCCAAAGTATGGAAAAATCATAATTATTTCTCACTTGCAATACTGCAGAAGAACCCAATATATTTCCAACCTGTTTATTAACAAAAGCTAGAGCTTCATTCAACACACATGCATCTTGTGCCCGTATAAAAAAATTCTGTATATGTCCAAATTTCAATCTTAATCCCAGCCTTTTGATCAAAATCAAGCAGTTAAGTCTTATCATCCTTTTCTAGATTGTTTCATCATCTTTCATTCATAGCTTTGTATGTTACATTGTCAATGCTTTCAAATAAAAATGATGATAACGACGACTGACGGACAAGTGATGAAGAAAAAACTTGAAAAGTTTCCTAAGGTATGAAAAATGTGCAATGCTACATATGGGCATGTACCATGTAGTAGAGGCTGTTAAGTTTAGCAATCAGACTGAAAGTAAATAAAAGATGCAACACAGTAACACAATTTTATCCTGGGAAAACCTCCCTTTGGATGTGAAAAACCCAGCAATGTATCTTTAACTTCATTGTTCAAATCATAGGAATTTGAATGCATCTTTGTCTAATCACAAGGAAGGAGAATGAATACAAACATTCAGATCAGATATGTGATATATACAATATGTATCTGCTGAACTGCTATATTCAATGGATCTCCTGCTCCTTATTTTGTTCGATTTGCTTCTGCTAATTATGTTTGATCTGCTTCTGCTGATAATACTCGATCTGCTTCTGCTGATAATGTTGTATCTGCTTCATTGGATGATTTAATGTAAGCATTTCATCCCATATTTATATGTGAGTTCAAACTTCCAAAAGACATGTCTCTTTACCCAGCTGAATCAGTTACTCAAGGTCCATAAGTACCATTTGAACAATCAAACACTTAAACATTGTCTTGCTTATCCTGTTGTAACTCGGTCTCTACTGAAATCTGGATAACAATATTAACTAGTAGTTCACTATCCTAATATAACAGACTTGTGAAGTGTAACACTTGAAATGTAAAACGCCATAAAACATTCATCACAAGTTTGACACTAGGATTTAACGTGGAAATCCAAATTGGGAAAAACCACCAACAACATGTCACCACATTTTCACTCTTTTGAAATGAGCTCTGTTAAGACCCAACTCTGTTAAAGGTTACAATACGCACTGTTAAATGTGACCTGGTTAGAAGAATTAATCACCCTGTTAGGAGTGACTTTGTCAGAGGACCTTAAAACATTCTATTAGAATGTCACCATATTAAAGGATTTACACAAACTATCAAGTCCTTAATAACTGTTAGGTCAATTTGATTATAAGGATTTCAATACAAACTATTTACAATGATTACAAAGAAAATAGTAGGGTTTGATCTATGTGATTACAGCTCACTTTGCAGTTTCAGATATTTGTTCAGTTCATGAGCTGATTCTCTAATAAGCCTTCCATGTCACCTCTGTCCTTGATTTGCTTCGCAATCCTTCAAGCATTCACCCTTCTCTTCACAACAAACATAAGCCTTCTACTTAGATTAGCTTATCAACCTCAACAGCTATTTCCATCTCACTGGAAATCCCTCAAACACGCACAGCTTCTCTGTTTTTCTCTCTTCCTCGCATATCTCATTCACGCTTACACTCTCTCTTCTAAACTTCGTCTTTGTGCCTCCTTAAATAGGTAATTCTAGTCCTTTGTCGTTTCTTACAATCATTGTAGATCTTAGGGTTTGCGATCTGATCACACAGATTCATTGTATCTAATCACTATTTTGTTCATCTCTTTCTTTTCTAGAAACTTCTCATCAAATTTGTTCATTAGCTATCTTACCTAATCCTCACCTTTAATTAAATGATCCAACTCATCAATCTTATCTTCAACACGCTTTCCATATCCCAAGAAATCAACTGAGTCAAATGAAAATCACGATTTCTCATACACATTCAAAATATTGTTTCTCGGCCAACACTAAGTTCTAACACTCGATCATCACTAATTTACTTGCTCAGCACTTACACTGGGTTCTGACGCTCGGTCATCACTAGATCACTCGATAAATACTAATGCTTAGTCAAAGAAATTTCACTCAACTTTGACTGGCGCTCGGTCAACACTAGCATCACTCGGCATGAACTTCAAGTTCCTTAATCTTTTGTTGTATTCCTTGGTCAGGCTTAAGCAAACTATCAATATTTTCTCATGTCTTCATAATGTAAACAATCCAATTATCTATTCAAAGTCTAACTAATCAAACATCCATTGTAGCTTCCTTTTCATAACTCAACCTTTCTCCAGGTGCTTTCATTATGAGCAACTTCTCAAATCCTCTTTATCAATCAAATAGATATGACATTTACATTAGATAGCAAC
Organism: Cupressus sempervirens; assembly: GCA_028749045.1. Taxonomy (NCBI): domain Eukaryota; kingdom Viridiplantae; phylum Streptophyta; class Pinopsida; order Cupressales; family Cupressaceae; genus Cupressus; species Cupressus sempervirens. The sequence goes on along the minus strand of CM053792.1, from coordinate 374,779,682 downwards.
ATGTCTCATCAATAGATTTGACATCGATGACAATATAACAATTGTTTCAATTGTAGTTTTTTCCAACAATCTCCCTCTTTGGCATTGATGGCAAGACCTCACACCTCAAATATTTTCTCTTTAGGAATACAATCTCACTCTTTGTTACCATGCAATCCAAAAGATTTCACTTCCATGAGTAACCAATAGTACTATTTCAAAAACTCTGAGTTCTGCGCTCAAACCTCTATTCAAATCTCTCCCTCATACATACATACTCTCCCTCTTTCATCATGTATCTCTCCCTCTTTGACAACAATGCCAAAAGCACTATCTTTCTTGGCTTTATGTCCTTCATACGTCTTGATTATGTAGATAAGTACCTGTCAGGGCTGAATTTTGTCATCAGTATATGACTGATCTTTTATGTTGTTCTTCTTTACTTTACTTGACTACCCTTCTCTAGGTGCTTTTGTTATGACTATGAGAAAATTCTCAAATTCTCTTCATCAATCAAATAGATATGACATTTAGATTAGATAGCAACATGTCTTACAAGTAGATTTGACATCATTGACGACATAATAATTGTTTCAATTGTAGTTTCCAACAATCTCCCTTTTTGGCATTGATGGCAACACCTCACACCTCAAATATTTTCTCTTTAGGAATACAATCTCCCTCTTTGTTACCATGCAATCCAAAATTTCACTTCCATGAGTAACCAATAATACTATTTCAAAAACTCCCTCTGAGTTATGCGCTCAACCCTCTATTCAAATCTCTCTCTCATACATACATAGTCTCCCTCTTTCATCATGTATCTCTCCCTCTTTGACAACAATGCCAAAGACACTATCTTTCTTGGCTTTATGTCCTTCATAAGTCTTGATTATGTAAATAAGTACGTGTCAGGGCTGAATTCTGTCATTTGTATATGACTGATACATTTTGTTGTTCTTTACTTTACTCGACTACCCTAGGCACCTCCTAAAGTAGAATTGTCTACATCAATGTGTAAGGTATTCTGATTAGCACGTAGCTTAAGTAGGTTTGCTTAGGTTTATCACCCCCAGTTTACCTCTAAGATATTCATGAGCATGTTTAGGTAAGGCTTTAGTGAATATGTCAGCAATTTGTTCTTTGGCGTGTACATATTCTAACTTCACTTCTTTGTCTTGAACTAGTTCTCTCAAGTACTGATAATTGATAGCAAGGTGCTTAGTTTTTGTGTGCATCACAAGATTTTTTGATATGTTGATAGCACTTGTGCTATCAAAATAAATAACCCCTGGATCTATAATTTTTTCCTTCATTCCTTTCAACAATTGCTTGATCCACATAATGGTTCAACAGTCCATTGTAGCTGCCACATACTTGGCCACTGTTGTTGATTGGGAAATACAGTTATATTTCTTGCTTGTCCATGACACCAATCTCTTTCCTAGAAAGAATGTACCTCCACTAGTGTTTTTTTTGTCATCAATATTTCCTGCATTTAGTTAGTGAATACCTTCAGTTCAGATCTATCATTCCTCTTGTAATACAATCCATAGTCTTTTGTACATTTTAGATATCTCAATTTCCTTTTCACTGCCATCATATGATTCTCCTTAGGATTTGTTGAAAATCTAGCAACTATCCCAATAGCTAATGCAATATTAGGTCTACTATGAACAACATATTACAATTTTTCAATCATTGATTTGCATAGTGTTTGGTTCACATCAACTAATTCATCACTTTTAGATAACTTATGTCCTATAGACATAGGTGTGAACACTAGTCTTGATTCTTTCATTCCAAAGGTTTTTATTATCTCCTTGATATATTTGGGCTGAGTAATGAAAATACCAGATTTCATTTGATATACTTGTAATCCAACAAAGAATTTGATTTCACCAAACATTGACATTTCAAATTCCTTCTTCATTTCATCAACAAATGATTTGCATAATGCTTCTTTTCCTCTAAATAAAATGAAATCGACTAAGATTTCAAATAGCAGTACCTCATTGTTTTTACCAATTTTCAAGAGTAGATTACTGTTATCATTTGTCCTTTCAAAACCAATCTTCACCAAGTAATTGTGTAGTCTTTCATACCATGCTCTTGGAACTTGTTTCAATCCATATAGAGCTTTGTTTAGTTTACATACCATGTTCTTCTCTAGGTCCACAAATCCTTCAAACAAATCTATGTACACTTTTTCCTCAAGTATACCATTCAGAAATGTGGATTTGACATCCATTTGATATACCTTAAAGTTTTTGTAGGCTAAATATGCAAGCAGTGTTCTGACTCCTTCCAGTCTTGCGATAGGAGAAAAAGTTTCTCCATAATCAACTCCTTGAGCATGTCATGTGCATGCCAATCTAGCCTTATTTCTTGTGGCTTCACCTTTTTCATTTAGCTTATTCCCTGAAAACCCACTTTGTTCCAATAACATTTTTGTCTTTTGGTCTAGGTACTGGGGTCCAAGTGTTATTCTCAAATTGTTCAATTTCTTCATTCATTGCATGGATCCAATCTTCATTGTCTAGAGCATCCTTCACTGATTTGGGCTCAAATTCACAAAGTAAGCATATATCACTTATGAGTCTCTTCCTTGTGATAACACTAGATTATGCATCTCTAATTATTTGTTCAAGTTTATGATGTCCTCTTACATACATAGCAAGCACAGGTGGTCTTCTTCTTTGTTCTTCAGCATGTTCATCTTGAAAAATAATCTCAGGCTCACTATCTCTTTCTTGTTCAGGTTGTGGTTCTAGTTTAAACATGCTCGGCATTGTCTATCTAATGGTCAGCATTATCTATTTGTGGCTCAGTATCTTTTGCCTGTTGCTCAAGACCCATTGTCTGCTGCTCGACAACCTGTTGTTGCACCTCAGCATCCCCTATCTTGTGGGAAACTGCAACTTTGTTTTCTTGGTCATTAGGAGTGTTGGGAGCACCATCATCCACATATATAAATGTACTATAATCTTCACGTTCTTTCTTACATTCAACATCATTTCTTTCTGCAAATTCATCAACTTTCACATTTGTACTTTCCACAACTTTGTTAATGTTAGAGTTTAAACACTTGTAAACTTTACTCTTGGTTGAATATCCTAGGAATATACCATTATCACTCTTAGCATCAAGTTTTCCATTCCTATTATCTTTAAGCATGTAGCATTTGCTTCCAAAGATTATAAAATATTTCACATTAGGAGCATAACCATACCATAGTTCAAAAGGTGTAGCATTTGTACCTTTCTTGACTTGTACTCTATTTAAGGTATAGATAGCAGTATTGATAGCTTCTCTCCAATATTTTTGTGATACATTCTTCTCTATCATCAAAGTTCTAGCACAGTTCATTATTGATCTATTTCTCCTTTCAGCTATCCCATTCTGAGAAGGGGTCCTTGGTACTGACATTTGTCTTTTAATTCCTCTGTCATTACAGTATGTGTTGAACTCATTGGAAATGAATTCACCACCTCTGTCAGATCTCAAACACTTCAGACTCTTCCCGTTTCTTTTTCAACTTTGGATAAATACCACTTAAATAATTGAAAAACATCAAATTTAGCTTTGAGAAACATCGCAGTCATCATCCTAAAGTAATCATCAACAAATAGAATGAAATACTTATCTCCACAATAACTTTGAACATCAATAGGTCCACATAGGTTAGTATGAACCAATTCCAAAATATCACTAGATGTGTATGTTTTGCTCGTGAAACTACACTTGGTCATTTTTTTCCCAATTGACATTGTTTACACATTGCATTGTCAGGCTTCTTTAGTTTTGGCAACCCTCTTACTTTCTTCATTTTACTAATGTTCACCAAATTATCAAAGTTTACATGACATAACCTTTTGTTGTCATAACCAAACATCTTCTTGTTGTGCAAACAAACATGTCTCATTAGATAAATCTAGAGAGAACAAGTTAGCTCTTGTCTGATCACCACTTCCAATCAGCTTTCCATCAGCATCATATATCTTGGTCTTTCTAAAATGGAATTCAACTTTGTACCCTAATTTGTTTAACTGTGAAACACTCAACAGATTATAGTTAAGTCCTTCCACCCAGTAAACATTGTCACACTTGATTTTGTCAATCAATTGAATTGTACCTTTACCTTTCACAATACATGGAATATCATTACCGAGTTTAACACAGCCATCCTTGTATGGTCCAATGTCCTCAAATTTATTTCTATCACCACTCATATAATTAGAGCAACCACTATCAATTATCCATCTATCACTTTTGTTCACATAAAAAATTAAACCAGTTTTCTCATCTTCATCAAAATCTTCTTTCATAGCAACATAGACAACTTCATCATCATTACTTTCAGACACAGTGTCAATTTCTTCTTCAGTAATGTAACAAGATTTCTTACCTTTGTCATCCTTGTTCTTCTTGTAGTCTCGGTCATCTCTCCTTCCTTTGTACTTCCTTTCCTTTCTCTCATCCTTGTCTTCTCTGTCGAGACACCTTGCAGCAATATGACCAACCTTGTTGCATGAAAGAAAAAATTATAGGTTATTTACCTTAGTATTTAGCTCTGCCTCTTCCAAATCTTTTTACAATAAGTGCTTCAAGTTCATGACGCTCATCATCAGAAGTGTCACTATCACTCTTCACATGTTTTTCTTTTCTTTTGCTAAGAACCAATTGTGACTTATAAGCAAATTCAATGGTAGCAGTTATCAAAATTGGACATCTCAAAAGCAGTAAATCTACCAATTACACCTTCCAAAGTCAAGTTGTTACCAAGAGTGCATCTCAACTCTTGTATTGCAGGAACTCTAATCACATATACAAGAAGTAGAGTGGTATTTATGATGTCTCTTGGTTGACCTTGTGGCAACTAACTAATCATTTATCTCCTCTAGCTCTTCACATCCTGATGATGGATCACTAAGTGTGATTCAAAATGTTGATGCAAAAATATGCAACACAATTGAATCCAAAATATGCATCTCTCTACTATGTTGGTTTATTATCATGCATGTAATCTGAAGCTAAAAATCAGCAAGTTACTGTTCATTAGTTTTAAATTTTGCATCACATATTTCAAAAAAATCAGGGGTGGTTATTACAAGTGGCGAAGATAGCTATAAGAGGAATTGGAAACAATGGGAAAACAATTAACAGGCAAGGGAAGAAATTGCATAATTTGAAAAAAACCTGAAATAAAATCATTCTTACCATGTAAATCTAAATGCTCTTCATCGTCCTCTGGCATGCAAAATCTCCGATGCCCAGATGATGAAACTGCTAGAGGAAGGTTTGGATGGAAACAAAATCCGTTCACAGTGTCTGAATAAGAGAAGTTGAAAAGCGAAAAAGGGAATTAGTAAAAGTGTATCTATTCTATTTTAACTGTAATGTAGACATTCTTATAAAGATAACCGTCAATATCGCAGATAACTAGATATGCAAAACAAAAATCCTCTTCCAATCCCTGGAAAACTTGCCTAAAGAAGCTTGGAAGTTTGACACCCAGTCCCCTGTTTGTAAGTCATACAAATTTACTCTGCCATCCTATCAGCAAAGGAAGAAAATTTACAAGATGTTTCAAATTAAGATTCAAATTATAAGCACCTGATATCAACGAAGTTGAAAATAAACAACCTAAATGGAAATAACTGAACTGACCTGTCCACCAGTGCCCAGATGTCGACCATAAGGTTCAATGTCAAAGGCTATCCGCTGATTAGTATTTTCTGCAGACCTGTATAACCTGGAATCCCAAATAAATAATATTCATTTCATAGCACTTGTAAATGTGGCCATTTTTCTCACAACAATATAACATGCTAGAATTTTCAAGGTACCAGATTAGTTTCTTGTATGTATATATAATTCCAACATTTAAATATGATTAATGAACGGTCCCAAAAAATTCAAGCACTGCTTGAAAGAGCAAAGATGTTCACAGAAATGCTTTAGTTTCTCATACGTACAGATAAATCCAACATTTAAATCTGATTAATAAACATAAAAAAAAAATCATACACATGCACTTGCACTAATATAAACTCTTATAACGACAAATGAACATTAGATCTAAAGGAATTGGCAATTGCACAATAGTAAAAACTTTTATAAAAAACAAACATTAGATATAAAGGAATTGCTCATTGAGTCCCAGATAAAGAAACTCACTTGTATAAAATGCCAGCTGTATTCCGCACATCCCAGCATAAAATATAAGGATCCTTCACAAGAATATAATGCACAACCCAGATCAATACTCATATCAAATTCAACTAAGTAGAAACAAAAGATAATCATTTCAACTCAAAGCTCATCTCTACAAAGGAAAGAGGAATGTTCATATTGAAAGAACATATAAGCAGGATAAACCAAGAAGATAAGCTCAAGCAAATCTTTAAAAGTGACTTGTGCATTCAAATGGTAATATTAAAAAGAAAGGAAGGTGTTTCTTGGGGGTTGATCCCTAATAGCAATAGGAATGCACAAGTTAAAACACATACCAACTCTTTAAATAGAAAGCATCAAAATAGCAATAAATATTAAAAAGGCTAGCTATATTGAAGAACCTCAAGAAATCTACAAAAGCGACTTAATATCTCATTAAAATCTAGAGTTACTTGGGTACATGTCCCCAGTTTAAATACCCCCATTCCAAGGCCAGAAGCATTTCCAAGACTTGGGGACGGGCCCCTGTCTCGTTTTCCGAAAATTCAAAAGAAATGTCCCAAAAACTCGAGGACTTTGGAAATTGGGGGGCGAGAGGGGTGCCTTGGAAGTCCCCAAGACGGATGGTTGTCCCCAATGACATAGGCAATCACTCCAAAAGCACATTTCTCTTTTATTATACTCTTTCTTTTTTAATTTTAAAGTGGGTCCCTCCTTCCATGTTCCCCCTAACATGCTTTTAACTGTTTGGTAGTTAATTCCTATTATTTGGGGTCCTCTAATACGTAGTTGACAAAATTACATTAAGAATCATCAAACTAAGAGTGTTGTTAGTCATGCTACAAGTTCATAATCATATAACAGACTACTTGCAAGGTGTTGGGAAAGTTTAAAATGTGCACAGACCTACTACGTGCAACTTTATCTCGTTTTCTGGCAATACATCAGTGTTGGGTTGATTTGGGTCCTTTGTGGAAGATATGGTGAATATTGGAGGTTGCATCAAGGCACCATCTTACCATAACAGACCTATATCATGATCGGAATTGTATAGTAGACCTTTTGTATTAATATGATCCTAGTTACAATGAGTTGGAGGTGTAGATTTAGGTGTAGTATCAAAATTAAATGACAGTGTGTTTCAATTTGGAAAGTTGGTTATTGTTCTTGTTGCTATTGACAATGAACTCCGAATTATGTGCTTGGGTGTATTTGAATTTTTTATGTTATTATTTTAATATTAAATGCATATTTACAATAATTCTGCATTTGAGCAATGAGATAGACTATTGAATGTTGTATGTTAAGGTTCTATGATGTTCAAATGACATGCTTTATAAATGTTTTCATATGATTATAATGTATATATGAAAATTTCCCAATCTTTATATAGCCGTCCCCTTGTCGTCCCCAAATTTGGCAAAAAATTGTCATCCTGGAAACTCGTCCCTTGGCCCTTGTCATCCCCATCCCAAAAACTTGGGGTAATACTATTAAAATCACTTTCAACCCATGTACACAAAGGTATTTAATATAGACCTGTACTTATATATTCAAATGTTTAGTGATCCATAAATCAGATCGAGGTAGTTGTTCAAACTTCAAAGCAAAAAAATATTTTCATTTTCAATTAGAAGATGTTGAAAACTTGAAATCCCTTGCTATGGTAGTTTTAAATCCAACTATTCAGTCCTTAGTGATGAGTTTGATAGTTTTTGAACAATATGCAATTATTTGTGAAAAACTCCTAACCAAATTTTGGAGTTCTTAATCAATGTGAGAAGTCTCTTTTATCATCATAGAATCCTAGTAAAAGTCGTATGAGAAATATTTATGTTCATCCTCCCAAAAAATATCAACCATGATTAGATAAGATAAGATAATATTATTAATGTCCAACAAAAGATCACAAAAGATAAGATAAGAAAAGTATTGTAATAAATGTCATTTGAGATATATTACTGTCCATCCTTCCAAGCATAGTTAGCATAATCGCCGAATAATCGGCGAGTTTCTACTAATTGCCGAGTTTTTGGGACTGGCGAGTTTTTCCCAAATTTAATCGCAAGAAAAAATCACCGAGTTTTTGTGAAAAATCGCCGACTAATCGCCGAGTTTTTGCAAAAAATCGGCGAGTTTTTCAGAAAAACTCTTTTTTTTTTTTATTTTATTTTTTTTTTGTTAAAAACAGAAGGCAAAAAGCCTATATATATTATGTAAGATAGAGAGTTACAATATGCTAGTAGAGCTAGGAAGAGGAAAATGTGATTGTAATGATGTTTTTACTTCTAGTTTGACACAAATTATTTACTATTATGCTTCCCACCATCAGCATTCAGCATGAGAATGTGATTTTGTACCCACTATGCATTTATATATATCTAAACTCCTGCTTCTTTCTTTTGTGTTCTCTATAATGAACTCATTAGATGCATCTTCTCATTGAAATTTGCAAAAAAATGTATTTTGAATTAAATTTTGGCGGTTTTTTTAGGTTCCCGAGTTTTCTCGAGTTTTTTTTTTAAATGGCCGAGTTTTTCCCGATTAAACTTTTGGGGGGCTCGGCGAGTTTTTGGATTTGGCGAGTTTTCCAACTATGCTTCCAAGGAATATAGACTATCAACTAAAGAGTAACAATTTAAATGTCAGATCAGAAATATTGCTATTCATCGTTCCAAATCATGGAAGATTTTTTTTATTTTTGACAAAGTAAAATGAAGCCAGTTGGTAAGAAAGATTGCAGCACCAAAAATGATAAAAATTGCAATGTTTACAAATAAGAAACACGGGGTTTTTTTTTCCTTTGAAATAATGCAAGGCCTATGTTGAAAACAATTACAAAAAACCAGAAATTCCAACTCAAGGTTATAATAATCGTGCAATTTTGTTTACAAAACTGCAATCCAAATCATAAGTAACTTTCGTGATCAAATTGGTGACTTGGGTGATTCACATCAACATTTAAGAAGTTCGCAATGGAACGATTAGATTTAGTCATTTTTCAATGGTGGAAGTCATGACTACAATTTACAAAACTGCAACCTGGATTTCAAGTTATTTTCTGCAATTAAAACCAATGACAAGGGTTTAATATACCCACTACTTGGATAAGAAAATGGCCACAGTTTGTAAGCCAGATGCTATTGTTTATTGCCTTTTGGCACAAATTACTAGTTTGCAGGAGCAATGGCTAGGAAAGACCAGAGCTAGGTTTTGCTAGCAGATTTGAACCTACTTTTGTTGGAAGAAGATAAACTAGAGTTTATTTCAGATTGTTGAAAAAACAGAAAATTTACCAAATTTTGCAAACCATAGCTAAGGTTTTGTTGTGCTACAGACACACGCCCCATTTCAAATGGGAACCCCCTCTTTTTTTTCACTTTGTAACTTCGTGTTTTATTTAGTGTCCTTAGGTTGGCAACTCTTTCAGGTTCCATATTTTCCTAGTGCTTAAGGAATGGGTATCTTAGGTCAGGAATTCCTAAGTTGTGATCAAATGTCACTTGCAAAATTCGGGTTTGAGGAGGATTTCCTTTAGGAAATCTACCTCTAAAGTCAAGGTCTTGAATGTGAAATCTGAAAAATGCTAAATGGAAATCACAATTCATCTTCGAATTCAAATTGGAAATGCTAAAGGGGAGTCAAATTTTAAATGGTTAAGTGAAGGACAATTTAAAAATTCTAAGTCCTTAGTTGAAAAATGCAAGAAATTCAAGTAGGTCTAAGTGAAAGAAGGATAAAACTTGCCCATTTCCAACTCCAAGTCTCATTTGTGCTCAAGAATTATGAGGCATTTCCAGCATGTGATGGAATTTCCAGCCAAGTGCTTCATATTTCCAGCTTGGTGTGTAAATCCCACCAAGAAGTGTAAGAAAATTGCAAAACTCAAAAGGGTTTGGAATTGAAAATGAACGATCTTTGGATAGAGATGAGATTTCTTATTTCAAAGGGATAGAATGAAAAATCCTCAATCAAGGAAAGTTTGAACAGCGAAGTGAAATTCTTGAACGAAGATGTAAAATCCAAGTGAATTTCAAGTAAACGACAAGGGTTTTTGCTCATTTATAACTCCTAGCCAAAAATCTGACTAATAGTTTCCTCATTTCCAGTTTATGTTGGGAATTCTGACCTAGCCTTTTACCGTTTTCAGCTTCCCCTCTAACTTCAGCCCAAGAAATGAAGAGGAAAGTCGCAAGATTAAAGAGTTTTGGAATTACATATGAAGAAATATTTGCAATGGAGATGAAACTTTTGGTTAAAAAAGAGTTATGGAATTAAATACGAATAAGTCTTCTCAATGGAGATGAAACTTTTGGTTAATAAAATTTGGCATTTGAATCAGGCATTGACAGTTTAAACTTTTGGTAAAACAACAAATGATTCCAACAATTGTTATCAGAGCTGGTAGAGACAGGTTCGAGACTCCCTTCAATGGGTGTTGAAGGCCTAGCCGATGTTGAGGGGGAGATTGTTGAAATGGTGGTCAGAACCTCCTTGGAGACTCATGACATGGCTTAACCACCACACATGATCAAATTAAATCTAGATCTCATATCAAGCATTGATAGTTCGAGCTTCTGGCGTGACAGTAAATCAGTCCAACAGATTTCTTGTAAGCCATGTGGCATTTTATCATCGGTCCATTGTGTTAGTGTTTTATAGCTTTAACCGGATAAACATAAAATGTAAATAAATTTTTGAGCTACAATAAGTAGTAAATTCTTTGTTATTAGCATATTGTTTAAAGTGTTAATACTTATGAGAATAAAATTAATTAATTAATTAATTTTATATATATAACAAATAGTTAACTCTTTATGCCTGGTTGTTTTCTATTAATAACAAATATAAATGTGTCTCCCGCAATTCCCAGATGATCTTGTCGTACACCATATATTGAAATCTGCCTTGACTGTGCTTTGACAAGCGTATTGTCTTATACCAATCCAGGATAATAGCTTATCTTAGGTTGGACACTAATAATGATTGAGGTATTGTTTGGAGAGGAGAGGCGCGTCAACAAATGGACAGGTCTCCCCGTAGGAGACATGTCCATTCGTGGACGTGTCCCTCAAGACAATGCTTCACTCCCTATTTAAATGAAGATGTATGCAGATTTAACAGAGGTGAAAATCGAACAACAAATATCACTCAATAAGTCTGCTTCATGGGATCTTAACTACCGATTGGAGATGGAGGATATTTGTCACATTAATAAGTTGAAAACACATACATGTTTATTTATTTATTTATTAAATAAAAGTTGTTTCAAAAGACCTCTACTTGCACTATATAAGTTAATACAAAGACCTAGAACTTTTGCATATATTCAACAATTTGAATTGAAACTTTAAATATCAAACTGATCACAAAAATCAACATGGTATCAGAGCAGAAGAAAAGTATCAAATTGTTTTTTTAATTATTATTGAAAAATCATTACACTATTTCAAGATGGTAAACGGCATGAGACTTGAAGACAGGCTTGAAGGCGCTTCACATTTTGAAGCTTGGAAATTACGAATGATGCTAGTTCTAAAAAAGCAAGACCTAATAACTATAGTGAGTCCTCCTAAACCTGAGAAAGACAACGAAAAGAATCAGTGGGAAAAGGACAACACAAGAGCAATGGAGTTATTGGTGGATGAAGTGAACAATCATTTACTACATATTATCACAAACTTGGACTCTACATATAACATGCTAAAAGCACTTAAGACATGTTTGAAATTAACAACACTAGTAGGCGTCTTACTCTAAAGAATCAACTTGCTAATATAAAAATGAATAAAGGAGAAATCATCACCTCATACTTTATGAGGATAACAGAATTAAGAAACCAACTCTTAACGATTGGTCACATCTATGATAGTAAGGAGTTAACTATGGTAACTTTGAACTCCCTACTTCATGGGAAAGTTTTAGACAAGGAGTATGTGCTCATTCCAAACTCCCTAAATTTGAACGACTAAAGGCTGACTGCATTCAAGAAGAGTGTAATCTAACATCCGGAGGAATCAGCAATGAATCCAAAAATTAAGATATTCAGATTCTCACCACTAAATTTAAAAAAAAAAGGAGGGGGCAAGTACTCTAATAGTAAACAGTCGCACAAGAGATAGAGACTAATCCAAAGTACAATGTTATAGATGCAACAACTATGGATACACTACAACATGTCCTGACAAACTTAAACATCAAGCTTCCTTCGCTAAAGTCAGTAATCCAAACTTGGATTTGGAGAATTCTTTACTCTAAAGAAATATCCATAAAATTAATGTAATATTGGATTAAGAGGGAGTTCACAATCATTTACTATCCACACCAAGCCTCTGAAAATGGAACATTGTCGAGGTAAAACTTGGTATGTTGTAATTATTGAGAAGAGTCTCAGAATATTTGATTATTGTACTAGTGAATTATTTTTTAATAAAATGTTATTTTATATGGGCCCTATGTACATCACAAGGAAGTGACGACTTCCAAATGATTATCACTTGTATTTACATAAGTTATTGAAAGGTTATGATCTTGCAATAACTTAATTTCTATTATGATGGATTATAACTTGCATGGTGGATTAAGTTCCTTAAGAAAACCATGGCCATCTATTGTGATAAGACACTTCATGATGTCTGAGGCAAATCACGATAGATGATAATTTGCATAGTGGATTAAGTTCCTTAAACAAACCATGGCCATCTACTGTGACAAGACATTTTTATGATGTTTGAAGCAGACCACAATAGATGATACATTGCATGGTGGATTAAGTTCCTTAAAAAGACCATGGCCTTCTATTGTGATGGACATCTCATGATGTCTAAGTAGATCATAATAAATGATACCTTGCATGGTGGATTAAGTTCCTTAAACAAACCACGGTCTTTCTTCATATTAAGATGAGGTAATATCTACCGTGTGTTTATCCTTCCTAAGCTAACAGGGAGTGTTGGTGTTTAATAGCTTTAATCGGATAAACATAAAATGTAAATACAATTGAGATACAATAAGGATTAGATTCTTTGTTATTAGTATATTTTTTAAAGTGTTAATACTTACGAGAATTAAATAAATTATCTATATGTATATATATAGCAAATAGTTAACTCTTTATGCCTAGCGGTTTTCTATTAATACCAAATATAAATGTGCCTCCCACAATTCTTAGATGGTCTTGTCATACACCACGTATTGAAATCTGCCTTGACCATGCTTTGACCAGCGTATCATGCTTTGACAGGCGTATTGTCTTATACCAATCGGGGATAACAGCTTATCTTAGGTTGGACACTAATAAGGATTGGGGTATTGTTTGGAGGGGAGAGACTGTCAACAAATGGATGTCTCCCACGTAGGAGACATGTCCATTTGTGGGCATGTCCCTCAAGACAATGCTTCACTCCCTATTTAAATGCAGATGTATGCAGAGAACAACAAAAATCACTTAATAAGTATGCTTCGTGGGATCTTAACTACCAATTAGAGATAGAGGATTTTGTCACATTAAATAAGGTGAATACTTATATATATTTATTGAATACAAGTTGTTTCAAAAGACCTCTACTTCCATTATAGAAGTCAATACAAAGGGCCTAGAACTTTTTCATATATTCAACAATTTGAATTGAAACTTCATATATCAATCTGATCACAAAAATCAACACACTAATCGATGCCTCTTATAAATGTCTTCCTAACTTATTTTCTCGTTGGTCAATCAAACTTGTATAATTTTCTTATTGGCACACAAGGTGGTGCCCTCATGTAACTATTTCAGCATTTAATGGTTGTAGTAGTTAGTTGAACTAGGGCTCCAATGGATTAATCTTGGCCTTTGATCTTGAATCAATCAGAGCCACACATTGTAGAACTACTATTAAAGGTCAAGGCCTTCTCATTTGTTACCCATTGATTAGGGATGGTGTAGGAGAGACTTGTTGAAATTGTTGCTATAATTATTCCAAAATTATTTTTTCTTCATTGTTGGTTTTCATGGTGAATGTTTGTGACATTTGGAGTATTAAAAGGTTTTTACAATCCCTCAATCAGAGTAAGATTTTATTTCATGTTGATTAGAAATAGTGTCTACTTGAATGGAAGATATTTTAGATGCATCTTTGTTGAAATCACATAGACCATACCCCTTCATGCTTGTTGATTGTAAGTGTGCCTTGCATCGTCAATTGGCATATTTATGAGCCTCACTTCAGTTGTTGCTTGCACATTGATATGCATTGATTAATGGTGTTAATTGAATGGCAACAGCTTGAACATCTTACATCTCACTTAGATATCGCACTAGCTTGGCTGATGTCAATGGCTAAACTAAGTCTAGTAGAGTCACACAAAAGCGTTCATCATCTCTTACATTTCAAGAGTAGAATAGCTTTCTAGACCCTTTTCCTTTGCACTTAGTTTAATTATCTATTGGATGAACAATGTAAATCCCTTAGTGATATCTCCCATATCGCATCATTACAACTAAGTGAAAGTCCACAATCAAGAAGAAACCTTTGGGTTGTCTCATTTGATCACACAATCCATATACATTGTTTAGCATATGAGCTTCCTTATTCAAGAGAGGATTTGATTTTTGTTGTTTCATCTTGGAAGACTGCCTACTTCATCATGTAAGTTGTAGTGATCAACATATACCCCTGAGTGAACCTATACCCAGACATACCCGCAAGTGTAGGAGGCCTTAAGGGCATTGTTGGTAACATAGATGTGAATGTGTGGAAAGAGTTCAAGTGGTTCAAGTTGATATATTTTGTCTTTCACTTTTAAAGATTATAGTGACTGTCTTTTTATTCAGCTAGATGAACACCAGAGTTAGAACATCTTATCCATGTAAGTGATAATTATGATTTTTGTAAGTAAAGTTGACTTTTTGAAGATTAGATTTTTAGCTAAGTTCTATATATATATATATATATATATATATATATATATATGAACACCAGAGTTATGTTCTATTTTATCCATGTAAGTGATAATTATGATTTTTGTAAGTAAAGTTGACTTTTCGAAGATTAGATTTTTAGCTAAGTTCTATATATATATATATATATATATATATATATATATATATATATATATATATATATATATATATATATATATATATATATATATATATATATATATATATATATATATAATTGCAAAACTAGATCATTTCATAGTATGAGTATATGTTGCTTGATCATTGATCAATACCAAATGTCAAAGATAAACATTAAATAGTCACTCATTAATCTATGTTCATAATATGCTCCTTTTAGAGTTAGACGAAAAAAAATTAATGTGTTTTTAAGTTACTTTTTGGCCCATGGGCCGTGAGTTCTCGCAAGTCCGCATGGGTCCTGCCAAAACCCCTGAGTCCATGGTGGGTCTACACCATGGATTATGGGTCTGAGTGGGCTACACAAACCCGCTTGGACCCACAATCCATGGTGTGGACCCTGTGTCAACCCAGTATGAATCTGAAATTGCAACGAACCTGAAACTTAACCCAACTGACAAGGTTTGGACCCCACAACTTAGATTTTTCATTGAATTTGTGCAAGGATAGTTGAAAGATAGAAGATTGATAACTAAAATGTTTTCGGTAAAGAATGAAAGACTAAGATTTTCAAAGGACTAAAAAATTATGTGTAAAATATCTATACATAGGACATGTTGATTTTCATATAGATGTAAGATGTGTAGTTGTGGAGGTTCCTTGCACATTTCTCAATAGGATTAAAAAATTATTCGAAGGTATAATTATTTGTGTATGCTTCCAAGTTTTGATGTTTTCATTAATGTGTGATTGATGCATGTAATAACCACCCTTAGTTGCTACTCATTTTTTTATTGACATCAATCATTAACTTATTCCACCAATCATTTTCCATTTAATTTAGAAGTGGATTATAAAACTCATTTGCTCACCATGATGACAACAACTTGATATCATACTTCATGTTTATTCATTATAGTATCTTGTTTCCATATCCATTTTCATCCCTAGACCCAGACCTAAGCCTCCAGGGTTCACTCCCAACAACCCTACCTACATATCCTCTCATCGAAAGTCAAAGGCCTCCAAGTTCATAGTTAAAGGGAACTCACTCTCTCCTCTATAAGATCTCTAGTCTCTCTCTAACCGTGACTATTATATATGTGTAATCTTTAAACTTACTCCCATCATAATTAAAGATACTCATTTTCATTAGGTGTTGGTTCCATATCCATCATTACCAATCAATACTTGCAACAACTTATGCATATTCATGAGGATCACATCAAAAATCATACTCATCGGTTATCTTGCGCATGTACCACATATACACGAAAGACTAGCTCATACACATCACAAGTGCACAAGATGGATAGCTTACCATACAACACATACATAGTGAGTAGCTCCAACATACATCACAATGACAATAATGATTGGCTCATAAATGATTCAAAAGACAACAATTATTGATTAGCTCATGTATGCTCTTGTAGGGTTCACAAAGATAATAGTAACTAGCTCATGAGCAATAACTAACCATCCCTTTTCCATAGTGCATCCCAAAGAGAAAGAATATCGGTGTATTGTGCACAAGATTGTAGGTCCCATTCCTTTCCCTAGTCTTTTGCCCTAGTGAATCCATAGGAAGAGGATTTGGTGCATCCCAACTACACTAGGGGTTGTCCTCAACCCAACAAGGTGACATATACCATTTCCACATCAAACTAAACCCAAAGTCATGTATGGTTTGCCAATGGCGAGTCCGATCCTACCTTGGTTTCAAGTTTGATCCTACCTTGATCACTCACAAGCTCAATGCCAATGCCAGCAAGAGGATACACTACCAACCTTGACCTCCTAAAGGGTTGGATGATCAACAAGTATTTGAACTAGGGTAACTATTTGAAGGACAAGATGTATTTAGATTATTATACCACCAACAATGACCTCCCTGCTCTTAAGTTCAAAAGTTGTTATTTTGATTATGGAGATTTAGGAAGGACAACATGTATTTCGATTGGCAATGGCCCACTATTAATTTTACATGATAGATTTCTTGAAATTGAGAGTGAGGTGGCAAAAAAATTCTCAGAGTACAAAAACAAACTTGCAAGACCGAGAACAATCACCCCAGCCATCACTCAAGCCTTGTTGCTCTTGAACATTTTGATAAACCATGTTTGATTAGGTACATATATAGGCTTCTACAATGTTGTCCCTTTAGGTGTTATATACATAGAGTAGGTTTGTCTGGAACCATTTGGTTCAAGAAGTTAAGTTAGGTTTGCTTTTTGTTTGTTAGTTTCGCTCTTTTGTCGAGCTTATTGATTAATTTCTCTTGAGCTCGTTGAATTGTGATTTGTTTCAAGGGCTCAATTACTTGTTTAGCTTAGTTTTCTTAAGAAAGTCATTTGACCCAAGTGGTATAGTGAGTCAGTGCTTTAGTTTAGGTGTTCTTCTTTGGTTAGTTTAGCTTAAGGGATCGCAGAAAGTGAGGAAGGTGATGTATCATACAATACACTAGCATTTTCAGGATAGAATTGTTTGGTTTATTTTCCAAATATCTCTCTATGAGGTTCTCATGAACTGGAGATCATTCTTAATTGTGAAAAGGATTTGCTTTAAATTTGGAGCAAAGTCCTCCATTGTGCTTTGATTAAAACTTTATACTTAGACTTTTTTGTCCAAGTAATTGGAGTCTTCTAAGAGAAACTACAGTTAGCAAAAAGATCTTATGCCTGCTTTCTACACACCCATTACAAGCTTCTCTAATTATGGGCAAAAATGAAATATGAAAAAGAAAGATAAAAGTTTATAATAAGTTGGCGTGGGAAGTGGGCATGCCCTATCATTTCCTCTCCCATAGAGTGATCATCAAGGCTTACACTTGGCCTATTTCTACATCTGGATAGGCTAACGTTGTTCAACAAAGGGATGATGTGGGGCCGAAATATAAATGCTAATTTTCTAATGTTATTGGAAATTTATAAATGAAGCCTTCCGAGATAATTATTTCTCGTTGTCCAAGATTTCAGAATAGGAAGCATTGGATATATTAATTGTGGTGACCTGGCTCTTAAAATTATTTCACATGGTTGGTGTCTTATTTGAGGTTCCCACATCTGTTATGCTTGGAGCATATTATTTGTGACATCAACCAACTCCCAGTGTGTAGGTGCTTGGTTCTCTAACACCCCTTGCATCCTTTCTGCCGAGTGCATTTGGGTAGTGGTGGAACTTTGAAATTTTGCAAATAAGAATTTCTGTGCACAGTGCTTTACCTGATCACTCATTAAATAAAATGGCTTGGAAATGATTAAAAGTGCATGAGGAATTTGAAATCATGATTCATTTTTCAATAAAATCAGATTTCCAGAAAGATTGGCTGTATTGATGGTTGTCACCTCATCTGGATGACCAATAAATATTAGATACTTGGTGAAAGCCACAATATCTACTGGAAAGGAAAGTTTGGTATCTGAAGGAAATGCAGCATATGTTTGATCCAGGAGTGTTGATGAAATTGAGGATCAGTTGTCTTAATATGTTTGTCTTAAATAGCTCTGCTACTATCGCCAACATCTTACTGTTGTTTTCCGACGCACCATGTTTGAACCAGAGGGCGACCACAACACTGCTGTGCATGGCTTGGCATTGTTAGTAATTTTTGAGACAATACTACTGTCAGTGTGCCTGAAGAGGTAATAAAATAGGTAGAGATGCAGTTTCATATGTGGAGTTGCTTATAGAATCAATTATGGGTGGGTTGGAAAGACATAAATACACTGGATTCTGAAGGAGGTTTTGGTTCATTAGAGTACAAGCTTCTGCCAAAGCAAGCAGCGACACGAATGAATTATGCTGCTAAAGTTGCTATGCCATCAGCAGAATCAGTCAAAAGTGGTTTGGATTTACCTTTTCCAGGCAATGAGAGTGAGTCTGCGAGTAGAAATACAATTAAAATGTTTGAGATTCCAGATGCAAAGACAGGACCAGAAAAAGTAGATGCCGTTGTGGTTGACAGTGAGGCTGTAGATACTCTAGAATCACAGGGAACTGGGGCTAGAGTCCTTCGTGGTGAAGGTGCATTGGAGCATTATCTTGCTGTGCATAAAGAAAAGAGGTCATTGGCTGTTATTGAAGGATTCAATCAAGGTGTTCCAGATGTAGAAACTGAGTTTCCTTCCAGAGCCATGAGTATGTAACATTGTAGTCTTGGGACAATTTGTGAAGTAATGGAGGGCCTGGAGTTCTTGGGATGCCTATCCCTCCTTATCTTTATGCACGTGATTTTGTCCAAGTCCTCAAGGAGAAACATGATGCTGGACCTATGAGGAAATGGTGATCTATATTGAAGCATGTGAAAGTGGAAGTATTTTTGAAGGTCTTCCACCAAAAGACCTGAATATATATGCTACAACAGCAGCAGGTGCTGACGAGAATAGGTGGGGAGCGTATTGTCCTGAAATGGAGCCCTCTCCTCCTCCAGCATATGATATCTGTCTTGGAGATCTTTATAGTGTTGCATGGATGGAAGACAGTGAGATGAACAACTTAAAGGAGGAAACATTGAAGCATCAGTATAACCTTGGGAAGCACCGAACCTCTAGCCATAACACATATGTGTCTGGCCCACATGTGATGCAATATGGGGATGTCAGCATCAGCAGAGAGCAGTTATATCTGTATATGGGATCTGACCCTGCAAATGCTAATGCTATTTTGGCCCCTGAGAACAATTTACTGCTATTTGAAGATATGGAGGCAAGAGCCATAAATCAACGAGATGCAGATATTCTTTTCTTCTGGCAAAAGTATGAAACTCCAAAGGGGCATCTCCAAAAGTTTGGTATTCATAATGTTCATCTTCGCAACTTTGAGAAGTATGTATCCGAGAAAATCCACGGAATCAGAAGGAACAAATAGACAACGATGGTAGTCATGATTTGCAGGGACGTCCACAGCATGGTTATGTCGAGCAAGGAAGAGCCCTATGTGACAGTAGCGATGCCATGCTCCAGCCAATGAGTAGATGCAGAACGAGGTTCACGTGTCCTTGAGAGACGTAACAATCACGAAGGGAATCAGTCTCTGCAAAAAACCCAATGATTTCCTTCATCACGGAAATGAATATGAAGGCTCCCGCATTCACTTTTCACCAATTCGTATATTATTATTTTGAATGATTGCTGACATTTTATGTTTTGTTTTGTAGGGCCGAGTGCGTGGGGAAAAATAATAACCTTCTTGCGGAAAGTTTTGCAAAAAAGCGCCCACGGGAGTGAGTGATATCGTGTCATATACAGTTAACCATGGAAGGAGCAACGATGATGCATCAGCCCGATAGGGTTCTCTGAAAGTTGCAGTCATTTAAATGCGTGTGGAAGTAGACGAAAGCAGTCCTCGCAAAAGCCCACCTTAGACTCTCCTGAAGACGTGATCACACAATATCTAGGCAAAATAAGGGAGCTGTTGGAGTTTCTATGCGTGAGAGATTAAGACTCTATGCATGAGAGATTAACACTGGGCGATTGTCATCGAACTTAGATGTTCAGTAATAGATACATCTGCACGGAAAAAGAAATGTTTGAGCCCAACACATTACGCAAAACTATATTAATCCTTGGTCATATTAAATCATTATTATCTAAAGGTTAAGTGATCGGTTAATTGTTATTTAGGGGTGTGATTTTTGGATGAGTAACCAACCCTTTGGGTGTTTTATAAATATGAGATGTAAAACATACGATAGAGACGATTCCTGACTCATATTTTAATTTCTTGCCTAGCTTATTGCTTATGATATATTATATTTTTTTCATTTGAAAAGGAAATGATCTTTTGAACTAAGCCCGTGGATTTGAGGATTTGAATTATTGAGTAAGTTTTATGCGGTTTTGATAAATTTGCAGTAGATTGATCATTCGTAAGGAGTGTCTTTATGTGTAATTTTTATTTCTGGCAGAATCTGTAAGCGTATTTATTTTTATTTGCATTGGAGTTTAAATTATTATTAGGTTGTGTCCTTTGTAAATGTTTTTTAATTATTTTCTATAAATATTTTAATATTGGGATAAGTGGACTGGATCATTATTGAATTTTAAATTTGATAAACATGGACTATGTGAAATATTTTATTATTTCCATATTTATGTCTAATTTGTCTCCGCAAGAGTTAAAGTGCATTTTAGACTAGTTTAAATTGTGTTTATCTAATTGATCCATCGTGTCAAAATTATTAAAATGGTTTGTAGTTTAAATATATTAAACTTTATAAAGTTGTACGTCTCAACTTATAATATTGACTCTATCACCCATTTAATTAAGCACTAGTCTTTTGCTCTTAATTCATAATCTGTATGCTGGCAAATGTCTCATTTCTTGCCTTTGAAGAACTAATATATTCATCTGTTGCATTAATCTATATTTATTCTTTATTTAAAACATTATTTCAATCATTTATTTTTGTTCTCAGTTCATAAATCGCGAGTTTAAAGTTTCCCTATATTTCTTGCCATTTGGAAAGCTTTTATTGTATTCGCATTCTAATTAATCTTCTATAAGCATCTTGGATTTAAGGTGTTTCTTCCAAGATCAGTTACACCCGCCTCGGTTTTGCAAAGCCAGAAGTGTAGGGAACTCGGACCGTGTTGTTCAGTTCCGTCAAGTTGGTCTTAACTAATTGAATATCCCAGCATCGAACAGGCAAGGCTCGTAAAATTCCAATCTGCAGTTTTGGGAGCCAACACGGAAAACATGTTAGAAAATTTTCTGAGAACAAAATTATTCCTTAATCACTCTGTGCCTGGAAGTGAAGGACAATACGCCTTCAGAATCTTCGAGTTGAACATAAACCCCAAGGCACATTTGGAGGAGCAAGTTCAATTCAGAACTTGACGCTGTCCTTGAACGAAGGTAATGCACGTAATGGTGATAGACAAATGTTTCCAAATGTGTTGAGAAGAACGAATCATTCAAAGCTCAAACAATATTGTTGTTCGTATTCCATGAATCATAGGTAAAGATTCTTGGTGCCTACATTATTGATAGCCGACATGGTTTGTTGTCGGGTGTGAGGAGCTTTATTATTATGCAACTGCATTGACGGTGTGAAGGTCAACGATTAACATTAAGTAACACTTCTGGGAAGATTTGGGCGCATTTGATGTCATTTTGGGGAGTATATTGGGGTCTTTGAGCTGGATCATTACATCCACGTGGGGTTCATTATATTGGGAAGGAGCTAGCAAACTTACTTCAACCATTTAACTGATTGTTTCAGACCATTCTCTTCTTTCTGGGCATCAAGCAGTTCCACGTGCTGTCATTCTTGACTCTATTTTGCATTGTATGACTTTCAAAGTTGATATGTGTAGCAATACATGGCTCCAATAGTTGATTGTGTGGCTAGATTCTGAGATTCCTGAAGGAATTTGTGTGCCATTTAATGTCATTAAATAACCATTATCTGTGACTGACTGAATTATATAGTTGGTTGCTCTGATTACTGCTAAGAATTAGTCTTAGTTACCGGTTCAAGCTTGATTCAAAAGTTGAGTTCAAAGAACTGGCTTGCTGGTATGGCAAAATTTTGGAAATGGTTTTGGGTTTG
This sequence comes from Cupressus sempervirens, assembly GCA_028749045.1. Taxonomy (NCBI): domain Eukaryota; kingdom Viridiplantae; phylum Streptophyta; class Pinopsida; order Cupressales; family Cupressaceae; genus Cupressus; species Cupressus sempervirens. The sequence continues at coordinate 374,756,904 of CM053792.1, read as the reverse complement.
TTCGTACACAAACATGTGAAAATTATTTAAAATTATATATATACATATTTATGAAGCCTAAAAGCGTAAGTGAAAATTAGAATGTCACATAGTAATATAGTATCATAAAATCATATGATTTAATCATTTAAACAACAAAAACACAATAGGCATAAACTTTGCACACTACAAATCAGTGTTAGAAGCCAACATAAGCCATTTGCATTCACATTTAGGGTTTAGGAACTCAAAAAATTACAAAATAATGTCCAAAGAATGACTTAAACCCCGTCCGCGTGGTGCAGCTCGACACAGTTTGCTGCAAATTCGATCTGTTTGTTACAAATTCTCCCAGGATCGTTTTTACCTGGAACCAGTTTGAACCGTGTTGCCAAATATTGAACCCTAGTCCTATTTTTGATGAATTGGACCCAAAACAGATACTGGTTCGAACCCAGAGGTGGTCCAAAGTCATAATAGTGAACTAGGGTAACTAAGGACTTGGTTCATAATTGCCTGGTCAGTTTGCAATATATGTGTTTAGGAAATACCAAGTGCCCATGTAAAGCAATAGATTGCAGTAATCTAGGTCAGATGAATTGGTTCATGATTGCCTGGTCAGTTTGCAATATATGTGTTTGGGAAATACCAAGTGCTCATGTAAAACAATAGATTGCAGTAATCTAGGTCAACTGAACATTAAACCTTCAGCATAAGTGATTATGTCACCTATACAGGGAATTTATATTACTTCAGAACAAGTATTTGGTAAAAATCTAACAGCAAAACAATTTTTTAGTTAAGCGACCAGTCAAGAATATTTAATAGAGCAATATTCATAGTAGTCGACAGTTGTGCTTATCAGATATTGACAAAATATATTTGTTGAGAAGGCTTTAGAAACTCCCAAGGATACGAAAGAGCTAGGTGTCAATCCAAACTCTTTCCCACTGTTCTTCTAGTCTGTAACATTTACAGATTGCCTTAAAGACATGTCCCATGAAATACAGCAATTGCAAGATCCTTGCAAAGAATTTAGTTCGTGATAAGGCTTTAGAAACTTTCAAACAAATGCAGATGATAGATGTTCATGACCGCAGAATATGCACAAAATATAATTGTTAAAAAGGATTTAGAGATCTACAGGCAAAATTCCTCAGCAGTTGTAACCACCTTTATTTTTTAAAATTCCTCTCCAATGTACAAGGGCCTACCATGTGGAATTCCATGATAACAAATTTCCTCTAATGGGCCTCATCTCCTCCATGCTTCCATACTTTTGCATGCATGCCTACCCTTCCGCCTCACACCAATCTTACTCTCTGACAGTCCTCTCATGAAAAACCCCTTTTTAAACAAGAATTGTAATGAAAAATCCACCTTTTACTGCCCTCTCATTGCTATGTTTTTTAGTCATTGAATATTTCCATGCCAAATAAAATGGTTTCCATACCACAATAATGGCACAAATGCCTCCTGCTTAATTGCGCCCATTCTTTCTTAATGGAAGATAAGAATCGCCTATACTTGCCACATGATATTGTCTAACCCCATAAGCTTTCTTGGTTCGTACTCTTTAAGGTGAGCAGGGGAGGGGAGGAGGGCAGTTGAGCATTACCATTGAGTCATTCTTCGAGCAACCAGGTCTTCCCGTTTTCCTCTGAAAAAATGTCCATAAAGAAGGCCCACACACAACCCATGCCTCATAGATTGTACCACATTAGCTATATTAACTTATAGATTGTAAATTCCTCAATGCCTAAATGTGGAATATGACGAGCCAATGTTGTTTAACTGTAGAAACATAATCATGAAGGTTGAAATTTTTAAAATTGCTTTATTTGGAATGCATTCCATTTTTGGTGCCAATCAAATGATGGCCTAATATGCCAAGGAACCATTCAACGAGAGATATCCTTTGCAAAAAATTAAAAAATAATTATGAAATAAAAAGAGAGAATAATGTAGAGATTCTATATTGGGAGCCATAATTTAGGGTTTAAAGTTTAGGGTCACCGCTAGGACGAATGCACAACTCTGCATATTCGGTTGAGGCGTTGGTCTTTGTAATAAAATCACACTTCAAGAGAGATGAAATGATTAAATATTACAACAGAAAGATCTACTGCCGGCCCTTCCTCTACGACTTTTAAGAAACATTTCTGTAAGTCCAACAATTTCAACTTTTGATGAGCATAGTAGAACACAAGGGAAAGAGGAAGGCAATAGGTTCAACTCTGAATCAATTACATGGTTTTTGTGTGTGCAACATTAGAAAATTGTTATTTGCTAATGGCATTTTATTTCATATCGCTCAAACTCCTTATGTCAGTGAATTTATTTTCCATAGGCATGAAAAGTTAGTCAAACTTATGTGCCTCTTGGTGAAACCAAATAGACAATTACCATCCCTAAAAAACATTGTCAGGTTGTCGATGAAGAAGATGAATACAGCCTGAATGACACATGTGCATGGCACACCATTCACTCAGTACTGTTATAGTCACATATAAATAGTCATATTTTCTTACAGATGCTGATTGCTCTTGAAATTGCAAGGACACTGAATTTTCCTTGCATATTTTGAGGGATATTATTAACAAGCTTGGAACTTCCTATATAGTTTAATTGGTTATAAATGCAGCATTTCTGTGCAAGTTACAAAGTTTTGAGGCAACATGTAAGCACATCTACTGTACCCTGTGCTGTATGCACAGAATTAACAACCAAATAACTAAGTGGATCAAACACATCATGGAAAATGCAGGGGAGTTGCAGATGTTCATATGCAACCACCACACCTCATTAGCATTATTTTGATCCTTTTCAAATTAGGAATCCTTCAAACTAGTTAAAAAACAATTTGCATATTGTTTCATCTTGTTGGAGACGATGCCTAAGATGCAGGAGTCCTTGCAACTAAAGATTACAAAACATTAAATGGGTTAATTTGGGGGAAGGCAGGGTAGGTCAACCAAAGATTCTGCATATGAAACACATTGCATCTATCATATCCCCCATCTTTTATCATCATCAGATGCACCAACCTGACAATCCCAACATTGTTGACATCTATAAATGGATTGATGGCATGCCTAGCCAAAAAATGGTTGTGATTTGTCATAGTGACCCTACCTTGCAATTCTATCATGGGCTATTCATTTAGCATGGATGAGAGAAACTGAAGTTGATCACCTCTTTATTAATGCTAGCATATGCAATGAATTGCAAACAATTCATGCAGAGGTCTAGTAGAATTTCTCCTAATGATGATAAGATCGATAAGGGCATCATAAAAGCCCTCAAACATCAGTACAGTATGGAGGGTGTGACAACAATCAGAGCTCAGTGGGGTCAAATCTGTTGCGCTCATCAGGTAAAAGTGTCCCGCTAAGATAGGAATAAAACTATGGCATATGTTCACCTTCTTTAAAAAATTTATAGCGTGTCTACAAATAGCTCTATCCACTTTATTGCAAGGGACAAGATTACCTTTAGGAAAGCAAAGAATCTTGGTGTTCCCCTTTCTCAGCCTCAGTTAAAACACAAAATTATGCTTTATTTAATTCAATGAGCAGATACATACATAGTGTAAGTGACCTCAGTGGGCAATATCAGTAGGTTATAGTGATAGATAAATGCTTTCACTTGAAAGTGTGTTATTTTCAGATATTTGCATGTGCACACAAAACATCCCTTCAGACATGCTGCTGCTTGGGGGAACTCATCAATCAACCAATTCCAACAGTTTCCTCTTGTGATCTCCATTCAAGGTGGCAGACACGCTTCTATCAATCCTTTCTATGTACAATGTTTGGATTCTTTTGAATGGTGAACTGTCTCTATAAGCAATGTTCAGTTACCTCCTTGGAGTATACTTTACTGAAACTGTGTGATATTTTAAACCTTATGGTTTACAAAAATCATTGTCCCTAAAGCATGGCTCTGAGAGCAGTCTATCTTCATGTTGCATGTTACAGAAAATTCAAGGTCAGTAATAGAGAAAAATTAAGCATTTGAATATAATAATTAATTACAATACCATTCCAATCCACCAAGTGTTCAAATTTCATTTTAAACAGAAAAGATTACAATGTTATCCAGCTCTTCTGTTATTTCAGATAAGGGGACATTGAGAATTCAACAATATAGTGACAAATGAATTATTTACGGCTGAACAATTACCTTGCGTCCCCCGGTGTATAGATAGTTCCCATCTTTTGAGAAAAGGACCTGTTCAGCCACTATCCAAATCACAACTATCTGGTGATGGAAATACAATTTGCTCACCAAAATGAAACAATGTTAATTGAGAATTGTGTATACCTGGGTAACACCACCTTCCTGACCATGCAAGACAAATAAAAGCTCTGCATTGTCTTCAGCAAATAATGCAGTAGTTCGGTTATAGGAACCAGCAGCAAGCAATCCATTATGTGCAGGACTAAAAGAGAGGCATGATATAATTCCTGCATGCAGAAACAAATAAAGGAAGAATTTTATAACAATGTTGAAACCTATAAGTCATTTCTTTAAGAGATTCACTTATACTATAGATGTGGAAGGTGATGCCTGCAGAAGCGGATGCTCTCTGATGTGCACAGGATGCGTTGCTTCTCTCGTTTTTGCACAGGCTATATCATGTCATCTGTGGCCGGAGTCTTGATATTTTTGTTGCCAATGTTTGTACAGAATCTTTCATCGATGTGCAGACATTTATGTAGCTTTGTAATTTCTTGTTCTCCTCAATCCTACAAGTGTGATGAGGGGAAAAGGAGAATGGAAGGTGGTTTAATATTTGTATGAATGAATGTGTGCAAATGATCTTTTGAAGTGAAGCGGTATGAAATACATATAATCTTCAAATTTTGCCTTTATGGATTTCTAGAGTTTTGGCAGCCACCAAAATCTATACACAATTCTATCACCAGATACAACTTTATAAGCTCGCGGTGAAATCAATTATGAGTCACTTTGTCCTTGAATGGTGTCCATAATACATATTTATAGCCTCAAACAATACAAATATTCATCACATAATTTTTTAATAATACATATTTGAAACAAAACATATATGATATATCAAATATTATTTTAATTAAATTAAAGTGCTAGTAACTTCAACATTTTCTATCGGATTAGTTTATTTAATATTTTTTAACATTTACAACTTGAATTTTTGTATTTTAAAATATTCAATTTAGATTTTAAACCACATATAAAATTGAACAAATCTAGCATTTAGTTTAAATTTAATAAATAGATTATATCTTACCCACACACACGCACACACACATGTAACCCCTCACCCATCCCGCCTGACCAAAAAAACATCACACATCCGGCATCTGCATCCGAATTGGTAAGTAAGCTTTTAAGCACCCTTTCTCGAACTTTCCAACCTGGAGTACCCTGAACTTGTGTTTCACATGACCCCACATTGGATCCAACCTAGAAGACTATTCTCTTGCATAATGAATGATTAAAAAAAGATAAATAACCATTTCTCTCAATTCAAAAAAAAACAAATTATCCTTGACCAAGTTAATGTCTCTTAGTTTGTCAGCAGAATAAGTACTTAATCTAAATTATCGATGCATGTATAAGATTACAAATTCAGAAAATAGAGTTGCTGCTGAAGCAGTGCTATTACAACAAGATTATTCAATCTGAAGATAGTGACGTATGGATGAGATGCTGAACACACATATCAAGAAACAACAGATACTACAGACTACAAACTAGGATAGAACAGGTGTGGCATATGTGAATGAAATATCTTCTTCATCACATACATGATTGAAGAAAAAAATTAACTTTTAATATTGACAGCAGAGGATACAATGCATCTTTAAATAGAGGATAGCTTAAGAAATTCCAACATGATAAGGCTTGCTCCAGCTATCGTCCATGATAAAGTAACTGTCTTATTTTGAAGTGCTACAATTCTAGCAACATCTTATGTACTTGTAATTATTCAATTTGCAACTTAATATTCCAAACCTAGTCACCTCAAAATTGATCTATGTACACTTTAAGTACTTATAGTTAGAGAGGTCGCAACATTATGTAAAACCCAGTTGCAGATAAAGTCTCTCATGTTATTGCACATTTATGTAGCCAAGTGTCCAACATACAGGGAATGTGCACTTATCTAGAAGCTCAAAGTGGCTCATTGTACATACACGGGAAGGAAATAATTATAAAAAGTGAACCTATTCAACCAGCTTTTTCTGTTCTTGTGTAAGTGATTGGGTATTTGGCTCAGGACCTGCACCAATTATCCCCTTCAATTTGCATCTAAGGGTAAAAAAGAAATATCCATATCTTATTGGTGAACATATTCTCTCATAATAACTTTATTCCTCTCCAGTTGGATACCAACTTGACTAATAGCATGTTCAACAATTATAATGCCTTAAAAAAAAATCCCGGTTCATTAGTTCACCGCAGTCAGCATCTGCCTTTTAGTAGCAGACCTTTTTCTATTAATAAAGAGTAAGATTTTGATTACTAAGCAACCAGTGTTTTTTTTGGTGAACATATCTTTTGAAATACTGTACATAAGTTCAAATAGAAATTAAAGAGAGCTCTTTAAGACTCTTGCACTCTAAAGGAATGCACTAAAGCCCCTCCTACAATCTTCAATAAGAAAAAGCTAAGTTTCCTATACAAAACTTTCACACTGTAACATCAGAGACACTTGCTGAGTGTACTATATAGTAACATTCATCTAATGAAGCAAAATAAGCTTAAAGAGACATTGACCTGATGAGAAGTAACAAAGAAAGAATTACCTGTTTGCCCATCTTTTGCACTGGTGAGTGTTGAGTACTGCTCAAAGTCACGACCTGGACGATGAATGTCAAATACTCTGAGAACCTTGTTATATCCACAAAACAATCTGAAAATGGAAAAGATTCTGAAAGTTAGTTTCCCAGCATGAAACATTTTTGAATACCTGTTGTTCCCAAAAAATTGTGATAATCATTGCCTAAAAAACACAATGCAGCTCCAACACTTTATACTTGTTATAGCCATCATTAATGAATTAGATGAAAATATAAACAATAAATAAAGTTGTTAATAACTCTTAGGATGAAGCATTGTCCCTTATTCAAAAATTATTAGGGAGTTACACACACAGTTACCTGGAAACTCATACCCTGACCCTTGGTATTCAATGTTCACAAGGGATACATCCACAAGGTAATTTGGGTCAAAAACAGGTATATTATGGTTACAAGGATAAAAATTCACCACATGGTCATTTATTTCATTATCATCTTCTACTCCTACCTCTATCATTATTAGAGTACTCTTCATCAGGACATTTTGATGATTGGGAATCCCAAAAATATCATCTTTAATTAATGCCACTGGTATAGATTGTGAAAAAAGTGATTCCTCCCTAATTCTAAATAATCCAAGATAATTGCTTCAACATTTTTTAACATATTGGACCCAGCCATAGTTTTGTAGACCTAGTCTTTATCAGCTATTTGGTTCTATAGATTAATAGATTTTTAAAATATTGGGCAGTATTTGTCAGCTATTTGGTTCTACAGATTAATAGATTGGGCACATCATATGTTCAAAACTTCTATTTCTTCTGCTAAACATGTGGCAGTGTAGCTACTAGGTATACATTCCTTTCTTTTTGAATAGCTACACTGCCTCGTGTTAAGCAAAAGAAATAGAAGTGCTGAACATATGATGTGCCCAATCTATTAATCTGTGGAACCAAATAGCTGACAAATACTGCCCAACGAACCAACTTGTTCTCTTGATGATCCTAGAATCAACATGTTCCATGTTTATAAGATGGTGAAAAACCTAAGAAACACTATGTACTCTTACAAGCACATTAAAAAGCCAAATTCCTCCTGACAAAGGCACATTAAAAAAAGCCACTGCTCATAAAGGTTAAAACAAATAAATATAAAAAAAGGAATGTGTCCTCTGTTTTTCTAAATAACAGAAGACAGCCATGGGAAGTCACCTTCCATCCTTGTGTCCCCAGGATGGTAGTGCGGGCAGAGACCGCATCCCTGTGGAATATTGAAAACAATACGACTATAAAGAAAGAAGTTGAAATTTTCATTACCATTTACAACCCCTTTGATTGGCTCTCTAAAATACCCAAGCTCTTTAGAGATCAGATTCTTTTGTTTTACATTTCAGTGTCTTCCATAATTATGCTTTCTCAACTAAAAGCACTTGTATAGCCATCCATCCATTTCTTAAGCACTGTGGAAATTTGTGCACATGCTAACAATATGGAGATTAAATTCATTAGACAAACTAAAAAAATGGGGGACAACTGGAAAATGTTTAACTTATATGGGTTCTGCTTTTAAACACCAGAATCTCAATAATGGAATATTAAGACACACTATATCAAAGGAGTCTACCCTCAAGGCATCTACACAAAAGAGAAATCGATTCACTTAGCAAAATAGCTCTACCATCCATTAGGTCACCTTTACTCCCCTGCGTCCTTGATGGTTTTATGCTTACTATGAAGAAAGTGTTTCCACAAAGTGAAAAAGAGATAGTGAGCTGAGAGATTGGAATAATGGTATTTTATTATGAGATGCACCAATTAATATACTCATAGCCAGCACAAATTAGGAAAATTTTATAGAATAACGGTATCAATTCATTGTTGGAAGTCAACAAGGAGATAGGAATAACATGAGACCTTTTTTCCTAAATACGGATGCCATCTATTGCTTGTTGAGCTTATGCCAATTCAACTATTCATTGGTTCCATACAAAAATATGCTTAATTGGAGAATTACTGTTTTTTAGATTCAAATGAACACCATTCCAAGAATGGTTGCAGACATCTGTCCCACAAGCTGCAGAGGGGATGCCCTGATATCCCCAAGAAATTCAAATGACATCATCACATCCCCTGGATTTTTTGGGGACACTAGGGTATCCAAAATATTCAAACATAAAATACAGGACATCAATCAATTGTCCAAAAAAGGGCAGATGGAGGGAGGGACATCCCACCCCCATCCCCACCACATACTAGATGACCTGGAGGTATTTATTGGCCCTGTGGAACAGTGATTTCAAGGTTTACAATTACACAGTATAAGCTTATAAGTTATTGCACAATCATCAGGATGTTTGCACATGGATCTCTAGTATCCACCATAGCATCTTCACGCAATGCATTCACAAACTAAATCTTACAGCCCCCACAAGCTTCCACTAGCCAAAAAAAATATTAAGTGAAAAATAAGAACTGTATTGGTTGCTTTTACAAGTCAATGGATAAAGGTCAAAAGCTTCAAATGTCTACATGTGGCACAAAGCTATTACCCATAGTTTGCTTAATTTGGGATCACCATACATTTTTGCACATGGATCTCTAACATCCACCATAGCATCTTCACACAATGCATTCGCAAACTTAATCTCACAGCCTCCAGAGGCAACCATCAGCAAGCATCCGCTAGCCAAAAAAAATATAAAGTGAAAAATAAGAAGTGCACCAGTTGTTTTTACAAGTCAAAGCATAAAGGTCAATAGTTTCACATGTGTACATGTGGTCCGAACCTATTATACATAGTTTTCTTAATTTGGGATCACCGTACCCAATGAGAATAATAAAGATAAGCTATTACATACTTCACATTATTTGGGATCACCATACTTGATGAGAATAATAAAGAGAGCTGGCTAATTATGAAAAAGATAGCTGGCTAATTATGAACACCCAGAATGACAATGATATATTTTCCAAATTCACACTTATTGAATATTTGAATAAAGAAAGGGAGATATCGTACTGAACTAAAGATGATACAAATGTTTGCCTGTTATCATACCCCAAATCCATTTACAAGAACTGCTGTACCATATGGACTATCAATCAGAGAGTAGAATTTCGGTCAGTGTAAACACAATAAATAAAGAATAGCACTATGGCAAACTTCTTTAGGGATAGCAGGCTCCCAAGCCTTGACAAATAAAGCTAAAATGTGTGTCCTCATAAAGGTAAAGTGAAAAGTATAGATGAATTTAAACAGGATACCCTTAATACAGTTGTAGGAGAAACTACTTGATAATCAAGATAAGATAAGATAAACTAATAATGTCCAACAAGAGACCACAAATGGGCCTAAGGGACTGAAAATACAAACAGAGGCCCGAAGGCAGCAGGACCACCAAACAGTGTCCAAGGAAAACGAAACAAACAGAGCAGGAAGCAAACAAAGAGAAACAACATTTAAAAAAACAGAGAGAGAGAGTATGAGACCTCGAAACAACTAACACATAAACCCACTTGAGAACTTTCCTAAAACCAAGAAAACAAATTGAAGGCTTAAAAGCACAAGGACCAGGAGTGATTATGTCAATGATTTCTCTAGTAACGGCATACCCTCACATTCAATCATAAAGAGGACAATAGCCAAAAAGATAGACCATACTTTTGGTACGTCAGCATTATTTAAGAAGGCCAGAACAAACCCAAGTTAAATGCCTTCAGACTAATAAGTGGTCTCCAACAAATATAAGAGAACTTATGGGCAATGACATTGATGCCACACCTCTACAGGAAGCTCCAAAGGGAACCTAGCATAGACTCGCAAAAAGCAAAGCTTTCATTCTTAGCGTTGCAAGTAAGTTGGAAGATCCCTAATTGAAATAAAGCATATCATGGACCATGTGTAGATCATGACAAAAATTTCATTAATTTGGGCCAAAATATAATCATAGATTAAATATTATACTGCCAAATTCATGATTATAGTTATCCAAATCTAGGCACTGCCTCATAATGCGTGCTGTCAAAGGTCATTTCTAAAACTAGTTTCGAGTGCACTGATTCTGGTAAAAGAGTCATTTGACAATACCTTTCAGATCCAATCCTATCTACAGTCAAAGCTACATCTCTAACGTTCGAACAGTTTCAGGATGTTTGTTCTTTAGATGGGGAAGAGATGTAGATGCTACTATTTGTTAGATGCAATCATCAACATGAACCCAACAATTCTGAGAAGCCCCTTTAATAGGTCAGCTCAAGTAAAGTGTAATTAATGCATGCCCCATTTAACTGTGATACCAATAATTGCTATTCTACAGTTGTGGTAAAGACTTCTGTGACCGCCATTGCACCTGAGTCTTTAACAAACATATTCTTTGGATCAGTTACTTCTCAGATCTCCATCTGTTACACATGCCCTTGTATAGTGGACCACATATAGAGAAAGCACTTCTACTCTCTTTATAATGTGTATTATTTTCTAGGATACCGATTCGTGCCCTGTAGCCCCAAATGCGGAAGCGGACGGATGCGGGATGCATTTGGAAGCGCGTTCGATGCTGACAGGGTGCGTTTATTGAGTGCCAACTTCTGTTTACTGACCAAATCACTACCCAGAACTCTGTCACAGTCTCAGTCACTACCCAGAACTCAGCTACAGGCCTGGTACAGGCCTCAATCATCTTGTACGACACCCTTAATGGAGTATTTCAGACTTATATGGAGCTGCTGTAGCAGTCCCTAACATAGACAGCTCCTTTTGTGGCAATACGACCCTCCAGCAGGTATGTATATAGAGCCTTTGAATGTGTAAAGTCTTACTCCAACCTTGATGGTTCTCACAAAACTCCCAACGTTGCCCAGATTGGTATGGCCAGCTGATAGACAATTTCTAACAGTAGTTAGCACTCAATGAACTCCCAGCAGATAGACATTTATATATTGCCCTACGTGAGCAATGTTGGGTGTTTTGTGAGGGACAGCAAATAGACAATTATATATATAATGTCTAGCAATATTATTATTATTATTATATATACACACAAAGTTACCGATTCGGATGCGGACTCGGAAATGGATGCGGGAAGCAGATGCAGGAAGCGTGATTTTTTTTTTTTGAGGGATGTGGATGCCTATGGATGCCTCTATGTGTGTGTATATATATATATAATATTGCTGGACATTATATATATATATATATATATATATATAATTGTCTATTTGCTGTCCCTCACAAAACACCCAACATTGCTCACATAGGGCAATATATAAATGTCTATCTGCTGGAAGTTCATTGAGTGCTAACTGCTGTTACAAATTGTCTATCAGCTGGCCATACCAATCTGGACAATGTTGGGAGTTTTGTGAGAACCATCAAGGTTGGAGTAGGACTTTACACATTCAAAGGCTCTATATATATACATGTTGGAGGGTCGTACTGCCACAGAAGGAGCTGTCTATGTTAGGGACTGCTACAGCAATTCCATTTAAGTCTGAAATACTCCATTAAGGGTGTCGTACAAGATGATTGAGGCCCGTAGCAGGCCTGTAGCTGAGTTCTGGGAAGTGACTGAGACTGTGACAGAGTTCTGGGCAGTGATTGGTCAGTAAACAGAAGTTAGCACTCAATAAACGCACCCTGCCAGCATCCAACGCGCTTCCAAATGCATCACACATCCGCTTCCGCATCCGGGGCTACAAGGCACGAATCGGTATCCTTGTGTGTGTGTGTGTGTACACAGAGGCATCCATACGCATCCGCATCCCTCAAAAAACAAAATCACACTTCCCACATCCATTTCCAACTCCACATCTGAATCGATAACTTAGATTATTTTAAATAATTATTACAGATGTTTGAAGCTAATGTATTATGAACATACGTTTGCAAACTCTATGTCACAGTTTTGAACAAGTTACTTTCAGAGGTTATGAACATACGTTTGCAAACTCTATGCCACAGTTTTGAACAAGTTACTTTCAGAGGTGCTGGAGGACAGGAATTTGAGGACAAGAGGTCAGTCAGGCCTCAGAAATGATATTCAGACTATTGACAACATCTTCAGACTCTGCGTCATTATTGAGGAGGTTCATCATTATTCTTCTAAAGTCTTTTGTTGTTTTGTGGACTTGAAGGCCTTTAAATCAATTACCAAAATTTGTTGTTCCAAAAACTGGGGGACACGTGGTTTTCTGGCCCTAGTTACTGTCATCACGAAGCTCTATGAGACAGTTGTTCAGCATTTACACACTCCTCATGGCCTCTTCAACTTTGTTTAAAGTGATATTGTAGTCAAACAAGGTTTCACTCTCTCACCTACCCTCTTTGGTGTCTACATTAATGAGCTGCAGCTGTTTCTTTGAAGCAAACCCATGCTGACAATTGTTACCTGTTTCACCATTTGTGGTTGCTATATTGCCATCCATGGATGATGTGGTAGGCAGCTCAATGCACTTTCACGGTCTCATCATCTTCAAGTTCTCATCATCAAGCTCAATAAAACTGAGATCACAGTTTCAACACCACCAAAGACACCCTTTCCAAGTTTCATGTTTCCTACAAAGGAAGCCCCATGAGATTGCCAGCAATTATAATTATTCAGTTTTATGAGATTGATTTATAGGAGCTTACTCTTTCCAACCTTCTTCTCATTCTTTTCTTTTCAAGGGGTTGTTAGCATGAATGTTGATGGCATTCCTATGGGGGAGTATCCTAGCAGTGTTGGAGACATGATTCCAAGGTTGAGTGTTGCATTCGTGGCAGAGTTTGTCACTAATGTCAACATACTGGCTATTCTGTGAAGACTAGCAGAGCAGCAAAAAGAATTTGGCTTTGCACAATTCAAGGATTAGAGATCAGCTTATGCGCACGTGGGATTATGTTCCAAAGTATGTCCAGATGCTACAGTTAAGAGCACGTATGAAGATATGACGACTGGACAGAATTATGCTGGATTTAGTGATGACAGCTTTCAAACAGCATTTCTGGAAAGCAAGTAATAATGTTTGGATTTTATCTCCTAACAAAGATGGAATCTGGTCGGGCGAGCTGAGACAGAGGTCGAAGACATGTTGAAGATGTTGTCGTTAATCACGCACATTCAGATGATCAGCGAGTATGATGTTATGAAGACTGTGAGCCAACAGATTACTTGTAATTGTGAAAAAGATGTAATATTGTAATGTAACGTGTAATGTAATATTTTAAGTTGGTCCTATATTATTATTGTAAATTGGGAAAGCCTCAAGGTCAACTCAATAATTTATTCTAGGACTTAGTATTAAGGAAAGGTCATTTCCTTGGATGTAAAGTGATATGCAGTCATATCTGTGTTATGTATTGTGTGAACTTAAATATGAATATCTTTTATCAAAGAAAGGGTTGGTGTAGTTGAGGCATAGTGAGCTTACAAGGAACTGTATTTGGCAAGAGTTGGTGGTTAGTTGTTGACACACTTGTTATATTCAGTGAAGATAGTATTGAAGTTGATTGGACAGTGGGTCCATCTGTCTTCTTTTCAACTCCAAATAGGGTTGGAATCTCCTAACGGGGATTCAAAGTCTTCTAACAAAGACTCATATGTATTGATTGTATTTCATTGACTCCTAACAAAGTCCATCCTCTCACAAGGACCTTTTATATTAGTACATCATTTGTGGATACCATCCCCAACAAGGTTTACCCTCTAATCAAGGGTTTCCCTAGTTAACAGATTTGGTGTTATTGTGTATGATTATCTTTCTATAATTGTCACATCTACTGTTTACATGAATCAAAAATAATGAGGATATTGAGAGTTGTTTTAATTGCATAACTAATTCCCCCACCCCCCCCAATCGCCTCTTATTTATCTTGGACTTTATTTTCTAACAGGGATACACCTCAATTTCTATTTTTGAGTGCCAATATTTTCATGTGTGACAAGATGTGTCCTAAGTTACCATGGTTCGTCCCTACACCCTCCCGGACCAACAAACATTTGGACTAGTTTGAGTTTTGCACTATGGGTTCAAACTGGGTGGATTACCCAATTCGAACCCAAGTGGACCATGACGGAAAAATCAAACCAAATTCAAACCCACGTGTTTGTTGGGCCCCACAGATGGAAAAAGTGATTTTTTTTTTGCAAAATTTAATAATATTTTGCCATTCACAACCCTAAAAGATTGTTATGAATTGCTTTTGGTGGCATCACATTGTAATTTTTTGTTTCCAAACAGGTTATTTTGTCTTGAAGAGCACATAAGTGGTTGCGCAAGAGTTCAGTTGTGCAAGGAGTTCGAAAATTGATTTGTGGGTGTTCTTCAAGTGTTTGTGCCTCATTCCTACACATTTGCAAACCTACAATGGCTAGAAAAGGTAAGTTCTTGTTCCATTTATTTTTTCTGTTCTAGTTTTTTAATTTTTTCCATTTCTCTTTCAATCTTCATAAGATCTTTCTATTTTTCTCAGAATTTTTCATTTTCTTGCATATAAATTATAAAATGAGCATGTATCTAATTTCTTGCCATAGGAAAAGGAACCACAATGGCATCTACCTCTTTATTAGTAGGCAATACCGAACAGAGAATAGAACCCCACTCAGATTCTCCTCGATGGATGTATGTAGATATTATCAAACCCCTTCCAAGAGGTGGTGCATTTCGTTGGACATGTTGGGATTGTGGTGTACAAAGAAATAGTTCTTATTATCGTGTGGTAGGTCATTTGTGTGGATACACTCGAAGAGGAGTCAAGAAACAAAAGAGGTGCCCCTATACCAAATGAAACTATGTTAAAATATATTGACGAACATGGGGCAGCAAAAGAGAGAGGATGTAGGGCAACCGAATTCAGTAGCAATAAAAGTAAGAAAAGAGTAGAGTGAATGCAAACCCCCCAGATGTTATGGTACAAGACCACCGCTTTTTTAGTAGCATAGCGGACACTGAGGTTGAATCCATACCCCTTACACACCAAAGAAAGGGACCACAAGAAACTGCTTTTCAAAAGAAGAGTCGAGAAATTGCTGCCATTAAGGTGGGAAGATGCCTGTATGCAAATGGCTTGTCCTTTAATGTTGTTCGCTTTCCATTTTGAAATGACATGTTGAGGGCTGCCAATGAAGCTCCAAGAGGGTATTGTGGCCCCAGGTTTGAGAAAGTACGCACCACCTTGTTAGATCAAGAGGTCCAGTTGATTCAAGATCAATTGAAGCCCATATGAGACTCATGCATTGAAACAGGGGTGACAATTGTTTCATATGGGTGGAAGGATTCCGGGAACCATCCCTTGATCAATGTCCTTATGGTGTTCCCTAAAGGGGCAAAGTTTTTGAAAGTAGTGGGTTATGTGTATAGACGTAATATCTAGATAGATAGCTAACCTAGGCCTTTTGTCTGATCCATGTTGGACCGGATAAGTTTTCCCCATGAGGGCCAAGTAAAAGATGGGCCGTTTATTGCTAATATCATAATTGAGGCCATTGAACAAGGGGGTGCTAGAAATGTTGTCCAAGTCACAATGAACAACACATAGAATTGTAAAGCTGCTGGTTTTTGGTTGAAGAGCAATATCAGCATATTTTTCGACATCTTGTGTGGTCCATTCACTCAATCTTATGCTACAAAAGATTGGGAACCAAATTGAGTGGATCAAAACAGTGTATGAAGAGGCTGAGGACATCCAAGTGTTTGTCACAAACCACCCACATGACTCAATCCCTTTTTAGAACCTACTAAAAATTGGAGTTATTGAAGGTAAATGAACTTGAACTCAAGTTAGTAATTTAATTTTAATATCTGACAATATCTGATTTTTCATATTTTGCTTGTGCAATGTATACGCTTTTCTAAAATATCTATCTAATAGTTTTTTTTTTGCTCTAATTTAGACATGTTTCACAACAAATATAATCATCTCGAGACCACTTGTGCAAATGAAAGAGACACTGCAAGGTATGGTAATCAGCCACAATTGGGGTGTATGGAAGCGAAGCAAAATTGATGGGGCAAACAAAATAAAGCAAAGGGTATTGGATGACTCATGGTGGGAACATGTGGAATATCTCCTTAAGTTCACCGAGACCATTATGCACATGCTTAGGTACACTAACATGGATAGGCCTTGCCTTGGAGAGATCTATGATGGCATAGACTCAATGCTTGAGAAGATCAAGCAAATTATAAATGACAAAGAGCAGGATCCACGGTAGACCTTCTTCAAACAATTGCAAGCAATTATTGTTGAAAGATGGAACAAAATGACCACTCCACTACATCTGTCTGCCTATGCCTCAATGCCCAAATACCATATCTCTCAATATTGTGATCTACTAGGTAAGGTTACCACCCTATAGAGAGGTGTTTGACAGGTACCAGGCAGCATTAAGAAGACTCTTTCCTAATGATGATATGAGAGATGTAATCACAAATGAGTTCATAGAGTTTGTGAATGCTAGAGGTCTAAGTAACAATGATCTTCATCATCAGTTCAGGAAGGATGCTCAAAGTTGGTGGTACCTCCATGGCCAAAGATTCCAAACATTGCAGCCCCTTGCAGTCAAAGTTATATCACAATTAAGTTTTATTAATTAAAAAATAGCTCACTTTATCTTCAAAAAAATCATGACTAGAAAGTAATTTTAAATTTTTTATAAGATTGAATTAATTCTTTTTAAATTGTCTACCATGTGTTGTCTTCATAAGTTGCTACTTCTTTTGCATTAGAAAGAAACTGGAGCACCTATTCTTTCATCCACTCGATGAAGCACAATAGGTTGCAATAAAAAAATGTAGAGAACCTAGTATTTGTCCATTACAACTTGTGCCTTCTTTCGCACAAGAGTAAATAATAAAAAGAAGGGGAGACAAAGAAGTGGGATGTAGGTGCAAAGGTTGCAGACTTAGATGCTTCCACTACTCAGCTTACACTAGATGATTTTGAAGAAGTTGATGCCAATACCATCGTTGTTGCTTCTGCTGATCCCATTGGCCTTAGCTCAACTAATGTCAAAGAAGGGTGAAGTACTTAGAATATTAATAGATTTTTATTCCATTAGTTGAACAATTAATGTGAAACAATGATACTTGAACTTGATGCTATGATTTATTTTTTAATGTTTTGAATCTTTGATGTTGATCTCGTTGCTTAAACTATATGATGGTATGATCACTATGATTACAAGTTTATGGTGTTTTTGTTGTTTAAATGTGTTTATGCTACTATGCTACATTCTAATTTTAACTCATGCTTCAAAGATATGTATATATGTATATGTATATGTGTGTGTGTGTATATATATATAATCTTTACATGTTTTTGTACTAACAAACCCAAACACCTTCCCAAAATCTTGACGAACTTGCAAACCAGTTTTCGAACTTCAAACTTGGAACCAAACTTAAACCAATAACTTAGGATGTGGCATATAAGTGTGCCTTTTTAATGCAATGGTTAAGCCCACAACACTATATAATTCTAAGGCTTATGACCTTGGCTTACACACTTGTGAATGGGCTCGAGTTGAAAGGGTTTCAACAATTATGCAATTTTCATTGTATCTAGGCAAAATGAAAATTCTTAGTGCAAGCCAAAATTGCTGCCCAAGCCTTTTGTCTCAAGACTATCTTGAAGCTCATTAGGTTTTGCAGAGGCAACATTCCAATCTCTAGTTCTACTTTGTCTCATAGCAAACATCACCTCTTGGCACTTTGTTCCTTGGAGGTTGTGCCTAATGGGCTCCCCTACTCACAATCACTTTTGGCTCTCCAAGATCCACCTACTTTGAGTCTTGTGGAATCTCTCTACACAAGCTCCCTCACCTTGCATGCTCTTTAAGGCTTATGACCTTGGCTTACACACTTGTGAACGGGCTCGAGTTGAAAAGGTTTGAACAATAATCTAGGCAAAATGAAAATTCTTAGTGCAAGCCAAAATTGCTGCCCAAGCCTTTTGTCTCAAGACTATCTTGAAGCTCATTAGGTTTTACAAAGGCAACATTCCAATCTCTAGTTCTACTTTGTTTCATAGCAAACATCACCTCTTGGCACTTTGTTCCTTGGAGGTTGTGCCTAATGGGCTCCCCTACTCACAATCACTTTTGGCTCTCCAAAATCCACCTACTTTGAGTCTTGTGGAATCTCTCTACACAAGCTCCCTCACCTTGCATGCTCTTTAAGTTTTTTGTCATATTCTAAAAAGGAAAGAGATAACTAATCAATATATCAAAGAAGATATTATCATTGGTATATACAAGTCACGTGTAACACGTTTATAACTTCTCTCACCCCAACTATCCTTTATGTTGAGTATTTCTTACAAACTTCTCATGTAGTCATTGTTTGGCCCAACCATCTAAGCATCACGACTTCTCGTAGTTAGAGGATCACCCTTAGCCAATTGTGAGTGTTTTCATTGGCTATATACTAAGAAAAACCACCATATTTTGTAGGGTGGCCGACTATGTTACATTTATTCTCTCTAGGAGGTGGAATCTGAAATGCATTTTATTTTAAAATTACCCAATTTACTATATATCAGTGGGAGGTACTATTAGGTATACATTGATTTTGGTGGCTCCCTTTCTATTTCCTTTAGTTAGCCTATTCCAAGGTGCTTGGCCCTTTTTTCTTCATGAGATCTCCAAGTTCAGTATAGGATTCTTGTTGCAATCCCAAAACTACAAAATTGATCACTCCTTTCTGTGGGTATACCTTATTTAACTTCTATATAAAGCAAAAACTTATTTACCTAGTTAGTTGGGAATGCCTTCTTAACCAACAGAAGTTTGAGTTGGTACCTTGTCCCAATACAGTTCAACTTCTGGTCCAAGCAGGGTTCGATGTCTAGCCACCCAATTCAAACAAACCCATTTCGAGAGGAATGGTCATTAACCATTCAAACTAATGTCGAATTTGGTCATTTTTCAGCTCAAGGGCAAGAGGATTTATACAAATAAAACATTTAAGTATTATTTTGTTACATCATACTTTTTTTTAATTTAATATGTTATTTATAGCCATTGAGATTTCATTTCATATGAATTGGAAATGGTTGGTTAAATTGGTGATTCATTATGATCTCATGTAAATTGGAAATGATTGGTTAAGAAGGTTATTTATTATGATTACATTACCTGCATTAGAATGTATTATAAGTATACTTTCACCATGCTATTTTTCCTTGTAGGTGCGCGACAAAGGGGGGAAAGCATTGACAAAGACGGAATAAGGCATGAGCACCAACAGTCCCATCAAGTTTGTCAGGTATTCGTCTAAACTTCTTTGGCTAGGAAGAAGCAGACTCAGGCAGACTAAATCATACTAAGTGTCCACTATGAGTTGACTAGGTCATCTAATCTAAAAGATATAAATACATTTATCTAATCTAAAAGATTCACCCCCCAAAGCATTGTCTTGGTCGAGTTTGGAGCTCACCCTTTCAAACTCACAGCCATTTTTGACTTGATCTAGTTTCTTCATCGGCTTCGAGGTTTTATGGAGTCAAAGGTGGATTGGCACAAATACCCTCATCTGGCATATTGTTCTTTTCTTGAGATTAGGAGATCCGACACTTGTTCTGGATCTCATTGGTACGCCCATGCCACCTCTCTGTTGGGTTCAATCGGGATTGAGATTGATTGCCTTCCTCCATGCCAATTTTCGTTGGATGCTCCTACTCACCTCCTCGCTTCACGCTAGGAGTTGAATGAGCATGTTAGACAAGATATCTATAGACAATACATTATCACTACCTGGCGTAATCCCTCGGGGGGATTGTGCCCTAGGATGGCCTTTTATGCTGAGCATTTTCTTGAGATTTATAATGGTATTATTGTTCATCTTGCTTATCTTTATCGGCGCTGGAGTCACGCCCTACGATTCTCTTTGGGCTCTTTCAGAGTTGGCTCTCACCGGCTTCGGGTTCGAACATATTACCATATGGATAGGGATGGTCGAAGTTGTTGAGTGTCTTTCGATGTCCTATCTACTATGAGATCAAAGGGAGATTTTATTGCCTATTCAGAGATTGTTTTTCTCTTTCAGCGTTCTTTAGCTATATTGACCAAAGGTGTCTTGCACTTTAGCTTCCAAAGGCCATCCAGCTTCAGGAGAATACCCTATTGTCATTCATACCTCGGGGCCATATTTTAGACCAACACATCACCACCTTTTTCTCTCCCTTGTCTCCACCACGGGTTTTGAAAAGGTCATCCAATACTCCTCATTCCAAATTGGTCATACACTGCACCAGTCTTTCCAGGCAGCAACACTCCTACAGTGGTTCTTGACGGCGTTCTAAGACTCTGGATCATCCACGGTCATATCTCTCTATTACTGATTTCTTTGTAACAAGGAAGGATCCTTAGTCCTTACCTTGCTTTTCTGTAGTTTTGTGTCTTATTTTGTTTCTTCTCAGTCACTGTTTGGTGCTCCTACTTTGGCCGGCTCTTTTGTTTGTATGCTCAGTCCCATCAACCCTTGTCGTTTTTCGTTGGACATTAATATTATTATCTTATCCTATCTTAATAATACATGAAATAAAATTGTTACCTTTGAATTGGAATTCAGAGGTTTTGCATTATCTAATGTTGGATAAATTGTTATGTAAGTAAATGCCCTAGTATTTTGTATATTTGTACGTATTAAATATATATATATACACTTATATTTTGTATATAACGTATATATGTACATGTAGAGAAAATAATACATACAAGTATATGTGAAATAGTATGACAATTGGCTATATAATAATATGGGTAAAAATTTAATTAAAATCTAGAAGTAAACACTAGCTACCCATTCGCATCTAACATTTTAAGTATTAGTTTCACGTCGAACTTTGTCATTTTCAGCTCAAGGGAAGGAAGGATTTCTACAAATATAATATTTAAGTATTAATTACATTAAATATTTTAGTTAAATTTGAATAGATATTGTCAGGATGTTTGAGATAGGTTTCAACTTCAGAGGAGTTAAAATGCAAATTCTAGATTTTGGGGGTTTTCAAAACAAATCCAAACTTAACCAAATTTCAAGATTCAACATGCCTACAGCAATGTTATATCCCACAACCTATCCTGGCCTTTTGAGGTCTAGTTCAAGAAGGAAGAAAGAATTCCTAATGATTCTAACTCATTTCCTCACAAATCACTTGGTTTCAATTTTAAATTCCTTACAGACTTCACTCGACCACTTGCTCACACCCAAGACAGGCATTGCTTTCCAACAAGCCAAAATTGCTCAAACTCACTCTCGGACTCAGATTAAGACCACCTAAGAGGCTAAGACTGCCTAAAACTACCTCAAATGTGTTGACAAGAGAAAAATATTTAAAAGGGAGGTGAAAATGAAAAAGATGATGAAAACTATAAGATAAGATAAGATAAAATTATTAATGTCCAACAAGAGACCACAATGGTAAAAGGGATTGAAAAGTATACAAAAAGGAAACCGCCAGCAACGGGAGCATCAAATGGTGTCCGCAGAAAGAACAAAACAGGAAAGCAAAAGAACAAAACAAAGAGAACCTAAATACTCCTCATAGGCGACAAGTAGTCCAAAATTGAAAGGTGCATCCAGGGGCAAGGGTGTGCCCCAAACCATCTCGAGGAGCCACTGGAAGTAGGCTACTGTTGCCCAATGTACCCTCTGCAAGGTCTCATGGACCTAGTGTGGCCTGAAGCATGGTTGAGGGTCTACTTCGTCTCTCGGGTGAGAGACTCAGGTGCATAAGAGGTGATGAGCTTCTCTAGAATCTATGTCAATTGTAGCTAAAGTTGTAGAGTGTGAACACAAAGCCACAAGGCCTTTCGGAGATAAAGAGCTATAGACCACTGTTCAATGTATCTGAAGAAAAATGAAAGAGACTTCCACTCTATAAAGAAGAATAACAATAATTTTTAATCCATTAGCTTAACTTCAACCAATGATACTTGAACTTGATGTTATGATTTAGTTTTAATATTTTGAATCTTTGATGTTGAACTTGAAGTATATGATGCTATGATAGTATGATCATGATTCATGATGCTAGTATGATCATGATTCATGATTCTCTACACTAACTTGTACATGGGTTGCTGGAAAATGTGTTGAAATGTGAACAGAGGTGGATGCATAATGACTGCATGAAGAAGTCTCTATGCTTTGCTCCTCATGGAAAGTACTCTCCTTTGGCACGTTTTGGTGCTTGTGCAGAAATAAATAATCTTAAATGGAGGATAAATTGTTAAATGTTGAGGTTTTTCATCCAAATGTACAAATTTGTGATGATACACAACAATTTACAATCTTTAGATGGCCAAGATATCGAAGAGGACTTCAATGAAGCAATATGCATGAATGGCAACCTACAACTACATTGATGATTGAGAGGGGCTAAGAAAATAACTATGATGATGCAGTTTATACCTTAAATAGATAAGGTGTTGAACATCTATCATAGATGGATAACTGTTGTGTAGAAACTCATCAATAATATCAAGATCGGCCATATATACACTGCATATGGAAGTAAGCATCATAAAACGGATATGATTAAATCAATAATCATTGATCTAATGGAGAAATGCATTAATAATGACAGGTATAAGACCTATCCCTTCATAATATAATTTTTCATTTCCATCCAAACTTATAAGAAGACATTCAATTCAACCACTCAAGGGATGTGAAGTATTAATTTTGGCGAGAGCATACAAGGAAATGGAGTAATAAATTTATAATATATGTTTCTTATTATGAGGAAAAGAAATAAATTCTCACACAATAGACAAGAATGGCATCAAAGTGAATTATATGAACTCATATCTAATGTAACGAATAGTACAAGTTGATATATGTTGATCATTACAGAATAAAGTTGGAAGCAAGAGAATGTTTCTAGTAAACTATGTAAACTTGGAAAACTTCCTACTAGTTTCTACATCCACGTGGATGAAGAATCCCAAGTTGATAACCATTTCAAACATAACTTAGTAGTCATCATCATATTCCGAATGGAAGGAAGCAAATGCTAGAACGTGCAACAAGATAATGGAATTTGGAATAGGCTAATCGAATGCGTTATGTATTGCTAAGAGAAAATAATTTATATCTGCATATACTTTAGACTGATTGGGCATTTGAGGTATCTAATTATCACTTCAAACATATAGATTGATGACTAACAGAGTTAGAGGTTGATATCATTCATTAATGATTATCACTAATTGAACTTGATAGAGATTGAAAACCCTATAAAATGGAATGAGTGGGAATTTTACACTGTGGGGGGGATAATAATAACCAATGTTCCATTCCCCATTTGAACCATCTTTGAAGGACACAAGTCAGAGAAGGGACATCATTAGAGTTTCAAATTGAACTATTATTTGATTTGATGCATATGGACCTTCATTGGAGTAACTTGTATAGATAAGTATTTATTACCCTTGCATATTTCATTTAACTACTCACGATAGTCTCTCTTATTTCTATATGGGCTATAAGAACCATTTGCCTTGATCTTTTCCTTTTCTCTAAGAATGTTCTTGCAAGGAAAGAAGAGGGAATAGACCATGTCGAGATGGATTCTCCAGTGATCTAAATACTTATTGAACTAGGGAAGTACGACACCACTTGCTGCCAAGAGATTAGAAGGATGATACTTTATCAGAGACAACCTTGTATGAGGAGGTTAGAAGGTTGATATCAATTTCAGAGAGAATCTGACATTCCATCAGAAGCAACCTTGATCTGAAAAAGTCAACAAATTCAAAGGGAGAAGTTTGAGGAGCAATTCCTTGTAATACATTCTTCGTGAGAGAGAAGCTTGAGGTGAAAGCCTTGTTCCACCCTCTAGGAGTAGCTATGGTGGATCCTCCCTCTGACTTGGTCCATGGTGGATATGATGAGAGTTACTATTTTGCATTGGTGGATTATGTCATGAATGGTGATGATCTTTCATTGATGTACTTGTGAGGTCGCTATTGTAAGGTGACGATCTTAACAATGGCTTGACCTTCTATCATGATTGACTACATTAAGTTGTTGTCCCAGAGTGCCGCATATCATGATAACGAATGTATCATGATGGACTACATTATGTTGCTGTCCTGGAGTGTCGGAGATCATGATACTTGTCATGATGGAGATCATGACATTTTGATTACTTGTTATCTAATAGGCTACATTCAGTTGTTGTCCCAGAGTGTCGGAGATCAGATAACCCATATCTTTCTAAGATATAACATATTCTTTTGGTAGGCATCATGGAATTGATGCCAGTGCACATACCAAAAGAACATAAGTATGATGAATATCATATGATTGATATTTCTTGTTGAATAATACTTTAGGTGGTATTGAAAGATAACATCTAAGTTGATGGATATATATTGATATCCTTAACTATGTCCTTCTAAGAATATCATATTGAGATGATATCTCTCCCTGTATGCTTCAAAGCGTAATGTATTCTATAATAGTTCTCTCTAGCTAAGAGGGAGTGTTAATGTTGTAGCTTCAGTAGAATTGAATTGACATAGAGACAATTCTTCTATGGTTATTGGTCAATCATCAATTGGACAAACCCTCTTATGTTTACTTCCGACGCTTAAACGACCTCTGCACACATACACCCATCTTTATCCATTTACATCTCAGAAAAATCTTTTGCTTTTGACTTCATAGGGCTTGACCTCCTGTTACATCCCAATTTTTGGCCTAATTTAAAATCTTCATATAACCGTTGAGGTTCACATGAAGTCAATTGAGAGTTAAATTTGTTATAATCCTGCGAAATGGTAAGATGGTTAGTCATTATAATTTCGTGTAAAGATAACATGCTAGTTGATTACTTATCACGAATTCATGGAATTGAAAAGGCAGTTAGTCATTATGATTATTTATAACTTGTTATGGTAATATTATTTAACAATAGAGAATTTCCTTGTAGGAAGCACAACAAAAGGGTGGAAGCATTGTCAAAAAAGAATTGGGCACAGGAGCATCACCATCACTGGGCAAATGGGTATGAATCACCATGGTTGAGAACCTAGCCACTTGAACATCAGGATACAATTGATGGAACCACATGAACTATTAAATAAATAATTTAAAACATAAAACAATTTAATTAAAATATAATACCTACCTCAAAGGATTTTGAATGATTTTTCACCGTATTATTTATATATATATATACCTATGTATGTAGACAGATATAAATTAAAGTGACACCATAATATTATTTTCATTATAATAAAATGATGCCACCTCACCAATATATCTACGTGTACGTAGATAGATATAAACCATAATATTTTTTGAATTATAACCTTTAAATCTTCTTCCATCCTTTTTATTCTTTTTCTTCTTTCAAAACGAATTAAACACTTGGCACATTTATTTGGCGTCCAAGAGCCAGGACATTTCATTTATGTTACAGCTTCTTGAAAGCCAAGGAGTCATGTTACCTTTCATTTAAGAAGTCGAGAGTGGAAGGAAAGATGTCTATTCTTTCAAGCACCCAACTTTTATTATTTTCCAAGCGTCCGACTTATGTGATCATTCCCGTCTTCTTCCATATTCCCAATTACATTTTCTTAGCATCAATATCTTTGTTGTTATCAAATTGTAATCATTGCATTGTTCCTTCACACGAATTCTTTATTATAGTGTTATTCTTGTCGAAATCGCAAGCTGTCTTCATACTGGATTAGCATTCAAGATCTCCACAATTGAAAGAGAGGCAAGTTGCTGAGCGTCTAGCAAGACCCCATCCTTTTCAAATTATTTCAAGTTATGTGGATATCCAAAATCCAAAACATTGCAATATGAATTTCTTATTCAATTATTACAACAAATCCGATTTACATAGCAGTGAGCTATATCTTATATCATGATGCAAAATATCTTGATTGATATCACAGGATAGACCTTCTCTAAATTAGATTTGTTTATGGCAATTAAAAGCCAAGTAACCACATTATGAAATCATGATTTATTATGCCATTGGAGATTAGAATTCAATTGATATTTTCTGCAAGTCTTTAAGAACACATTCTTCAAATCACAGATTGTGATAAGCTGGCACATATATTATTCATGAAACAGTTGAGAATTAATAGAAAGAGCTAGTTTCTCTCAGATTCAAACACCTGGGACTTACACGGATGTATAGCCAAAGAAAAGGGTGAAGAGGTGAGAGAAAAAAACTGCAATAACATGAAAACAGAATCAGACGTAACATGACAATGTTTATCATTTTTAAAAAGAATCATTTAATAGCTCATGCATGATCATGTTTATTGTACGCTCCTGCTGTCAAGTCAAGTGGTGGAATTAGATAACAGGATGCTCAGTGCCTGACAAGGTGTTCCATGTCTATTCCGAGTAGAAAAGGTCTTTATCGTTAGAGATTGTGTGGGTATAAGTTATGGTCCAAGATTGGATGGTTAAGCCCCTAACAATGTTTCCCCTCTCCACAAGATGTCGGGCATGCATTAGACAAAGATAAGCTATGCGTTCAAACGTTTGTCGAAAACAAGTATTTTGACTTTTATGATGTGAATGCAAGTAAAAGGTAAGATTACTTGAGTTGTATCATCGTTACAATTACTTCTTTAAATGAAAGCAACTCTTATCGTCAATATAATTGACAACTAGTTAGATCGGTTGATCTTCTAACTAAATGTGGAATATATTTATTTGCGAGAGATAGATTTATTTGATGGATTATTATTTAAGTCTTTCTTTTATAAGAATAATGATTAGGATTATATCTTCTAATCTTATGTTATTGCCATAGTTAAGCAATTGGAAGGAAATGAATGATACAGTAGTATTGACACCCCAAATGATACAGTGGTATCTGATGCCCTAAATGACCCAATAGTAATCGATGCCCTAATTGATACAGTGGTATGTGATGCCCTAAATGATATAGTGGTATTTGATGGTAACCGTCATTCGATATCAATATAGAGGTATTTGATGGTAATTGTCATTTGATTTTGATATAGTGGTATTTGATGGTAATCGTCAATTGATCCTTAGTGATATTTGTGGACTAATTTGGGTGTTTGTAGAAGCATCCCTACATTGATTTTCGGTTCGAATTCCATGGTATGTAGATTTTAATTTCCATAGTAAAATCATTGATGGTGTTTTCAGTGTTAGTTATGAGTTTCCATTTAAGTATTTATAACTATTAATCTCATTCACATGAACATAACTGATATAATTGTTTTCCTATGAAAATCAAGTAATAACTATATGTTAGTTGTTAGTTAAGACCCAGGAAAAATTGGTTGTTACACCTCCTAACTGCAGTCACTGCTCGGATGTCTGAAGGAGATAGGGCTGGATGGCCAATATCTCCCCACCCAACTATTGCTTATCCACAACTACAGACAAGACAATAGCAACTTTTGATTATTTATTATATATATTATATACTATTATATTATTATTATTATTATTATTATTATTATTATTATTATATATATATAAATATATATAATATGTTATATATTAATATTAATATTGTCTAATTAATGATTGATTAACTATTACCATCGAGACATGTCTCTTCATGAGATATGTCTCTTCTATGGATACTTGTATAACCTTCAAATCTGCATTTAGAACACATAGAAATAAATGGCAATGCTTAGTTCATCTGCAAAGATCCTTTCACTTAACAATGACAATGAAAGAAAAGAATAAATGGTTGGTCTTAATGTGCAAGGGTGACCTCACAAAGCAAGAATGGGGAAGTATTCTAAGAAGGAGCAATAGTCGAGGATTGAAGAAATTTCTTATAGCAAATGAAGAGTAGAGATGCATCATAGATTTGGTAAAAAGTAAACTCACTAGTGGAAGCAGAATGTCGAACATAGCCATCTGGATATTGTTGATAATTAATGCACTGAATGGAGGGAGGCTATAGAATTGGGCCCAACTTCTTTCAAATCAGCTCAAGGAATTTCTAGAATTAAGGCATTTCATATGCCTCATTATGGAATAGCCCTATTTTTGGAAGTAGTTCGGACAAAGGTGACCCCAAAACATAGATGGACATTTGTACCTACAAATAGGGTAGAACCCTATAAGTCGGCTATGGCATATTGGGTTCACAAGGATACTTTTGGACCAAGCAGCAGAGACCCACGAAGGAAAAAAAAAAAAAAGGAAGCAGCACGAGAGGCCTCCTTGTAACTCAGAGCGTAGAAGCAAGTTAAGAGGATGAGAGTTCAAAAGAAGGGTACGTCCAACAACATCAACATCCTCCTCGAACTCCGATGGAGATGAATTTCGGCTAAGTCACATCAAAAGCACACCTGTTAATGTGGCATTCCTCCTAGTAGAAGACGGACCATTGTCAAAGGCTACACCTGCGCAAGCGGTAATCCTCACAAAGGCAAGTGCAAAAGAGAGGGGTCATACTCAAGATGGCATTACACATGAAATAATAGAGGATGTTTGTACTGAAGTAGACCATAGGACCAGGCAGGCAATTATCGTATGCATACAAAACAAGAGGATGAGGAACAAGATTGTATGGCAAACATGGTCGTACGACAGGAAGGAGAGAACATGGTCATATGGCAGGAGCATTAAAACATGGTTGTATGGCAGGAGCATGCAAACATGATCATACGACAAGGAAGTCAACCTTATAACCATATGCAAGAAAGGAGTCTATATTGTGAATGAAAAAGCCAGCCATATGGCATCAATAGGAATTGAGAAAACAATTCCAGATTGGGGAGCTAAAAGGATTTCAATTCCAGAAGTGACAAATTTAGTTTCTCCAGATCAACTAGCACATACAAAGGTGATAGATCCTTGTTGCAGTAGGAAGGGCACATTGTGTAAGGCTAAAAACACCAGAAGGGGTAGAGATGGCTCAATTGATTGCTTTGATGGTACAATCCGCTAGAAGGAAGGAAATTGAGAGTCTGCAGTGGGAAGCACATAAGGAGTTGGTATTGTAAAGGAGGCAACACGGTGGTGGAAGACGCTGACAGATTGTTCGAGAAGTTTGAGATGAGTGCAAAAGACGTACCTCCACCTTCTTCACCAACCTTATTGGAGATAGAAAATGAAGACAGGATGGAAGCACAGAGCAAGCATTCCGAACCGGTGGGAACGAACGAACCCATATTAGAAGAAAGAGTTGAAAGAATCCTCAAGGATTTATACGTGATGGATCAAACTACTAAGGAGGTCATAAAACAAGCTAAGGGGTAGAGTTTGGATTCCATAGTTAGAGCAGTAGAGTCCCTTGTAGCATTTATGAGGAAGGATTGTCATACAGATTGGAGTTTACTTATTCAGAGTAGAGTAGGACACGAAGAGGTAGCTAAAATATGGAACGTTGGACATACCATACCTACAGTGATGGAGCAGACACCTCTCATTCATACACTTACTCAAATAGACAAGCTGTTTACGAGGACATTCTTGGAAGTTCACCGGGAAAAAGAGTTGACAAGAAGACTGAAAGAAGAGTGGGAAGCAGAGAAAGCAGAGAAATTAGCGTCAACAGAAAAGGATAGGATGGAAGCCTTACGATTGTTATAAGGAGTTTGAGCTAAACAGATGTCGGTAGAACGAGATCTAAGGCTTTTGCAGCAATGTGCATCCAATTTAGGGACATCTTCCCACCCTACATCTTGAAGTCTAGTTTACTTTGGTTATTTGTGGGGTAGTCATCGGGAGAAGACTTCTTTTTTTATTTAGTTTTATTTTTTGTGAAGGGCATATAATGTAGATAGTAATAAAACAATTATTACAATAATACATAGTTTCTATTATCTTTGTTTAGTATCTACTGGTTATCTATTGTAATCTTCTGTAAATATTAGAATGTTTATAATATTTAGTTTTCTGCTTTGATTAAGTAAAAACAAGTTTTGAAAGGACCTGAAACCTTTTACAAAGAACCCAGCAAGTGCTATAACACCAAATAAACAGTAAAAGTCTAGGAGAAACTATGCATCAACACCAAAAAACTAAACGTACCATATCAGAAGGCCCTAAAACAACATGCAGAATAAAAAGATAATAGAGAGACAGCAACAGGACAGCTATAAAGTCTTCAATAGGCCAACTGCCTGATCAGCTAAAATATTCAGTTCATAGTAGAGGTCCTCAGCTCGTCAATCTCTTTATCATCTATAACCTTTGTTTTCTTTGAGTTTGCCCTTGTGCGTTTGCTGGGACGTTGATCATCTTTCATATCCTTTGTACCCTGATTTCTTCCCTGCTCCAACTTATCTAGCAAATTCTTGATATTCTCCGGAATAGCTTTTAATATGGAACAACTCTGATCAGCAAGATTTTATTTAAACATTCTTTGTGCCCTCAACTTTGTTCTCCAAAATGTCCATCTTCTTCTACATGTCCTTCACCACCTGATTAGTAATTTGTTTTTAGCTTCAAGAGGTGAGACTATATTCATCAAATTCTTAACTTCTTCAACATTCCCAATCACCTCCGAGAGCCTATCTAGATGCTGGCCTAAAGTCATCTCACCCCTATTTGTTTTGCTGAGATGCTCAAACTCCCTTCTTATATCCTGCATTTGCTCCTTCATAAAAGTAATGTCCCTTCTCATCTCCGCATGGTTGCCCAAGACACCCTTCATATACCCTTGATAATCCTGGGCACTACTCTGTTTCAAATTTTTCTCCTCCAGATCCACATTATCTTTCCCTGCATTAGCATCCTTCGTATTTTTATCCTCAGCCTTCCCTTGAAGCATAATCTTCTTACCTTTCAGATCCTTCTCAATTTTATGGATCTGGGATTCATCATCCGAGGGGATGTTCATGCATCTTTCATTTTTCTTCCTATTATTTCTAGTTTTAATTCTTCTACCAATTTTACCCTTATTCTTCTTCAGTCTCCTCATCAGTCCCAGTCTCTGTCTCGTAATCCACCTCATTTCTTTTCCTTTTCTTAGATGACGAACCCCCAAGGGAAGGATTCTTTCTCTTGTTTGTCATTGGCTCTTCCTCCTTTGTTTCCTCTTCATAGACCTCATCTGAATCACTCCCCTTAGTTTCACATTCCATAGTCTTTTTGTTTATACGGGGTTTGTCCACTTTTTTTAGCTTAAGCAAATTTATAATCAACACCATTAAACCCTCATGGCAGGCATGATCCCCATCTGGGTCATTCTGAAGGGTTAAAATGGTATTATCAGGAGACCACCCAAGGTAAAAGGGGAAGTTAATCCTAACCCTATGGCTAAAGTGATAAGCCAGCATGAAGCGGTGACCATAAATCTTACTAAAACGGCCATCTAGGGTAATATACTCAATCATAACACAAATAATAAACCTCCAAGGTCTAGAAATAGAATGAACATTAATGTAAGAATTGCCAATTTTGGCCAACCTATTTCTCTCCTTGGTAGACTCCACAAACTTGTCAACAGCTTTGTCAGACATCTTCCTATCTTTGTAGAAATTAAACCCTTCCATGTCCAAACCAATGGCTTCGGCAAAGATATCCTTTGTGACTTCCATTCTCTAATTTCCAACCAGAAAGTCGTCGTTCTTCCAAATTTTGATAAACTGCCTGGAAATAAACGGGTTACTTCCCTTAAGTTTCTCCATAAATCATGTAAACTTTCCCTACTCCAAAAATGTCCCATATCTTCAGTTTTTGCTTCCATTCCTTGCAATTCCCTGGCTCACACCTCTTTCTCCTACCTCCCATGTTACTGGTTCTGTAGAAATTGCTATTATTACCAACGAGCTCGAGCAAGTTAAAATTCTTTGTTTCGAAGTCTCAACAAGTTTTTCTCTTTTGCAAAAACACCCACAAACCATGTGGTAGTAAATGGGTAGTCGCGTCATACACAATCATGATCCACACACACCATTTCCAACACATCTTATAATTACTCCTAATTATTGTTGTCATCATTATTAAAACATTTTTATTTGCTTCCAATTCTGTCATACTCTATCATAGATAGCCCGTCAATTGGGATGGATATTTAGTTTTTTGATTCTACAATAGAATGTTTCTATTCTTTACAATTGACTCTAAAGGAAACATCATTCAGTCTCTTGTATAAATTGATCTCTTCATCATTGTTAATAACAAGAAAATATTTTCCAATTACTTTGTAATATGGTACCAGAGCCAATACTCTAAATTTTTTCGAAAATAATTATAATTTCTTGGTTGAAATTATCTGCCTTTTATTTTCGAAATTATTTGCATCCATATATGCTTCCAACACTCTCTATAATCAGACAAGGGTTTTCGTTTTGAAAGATCTAAATCCACCGACTTTTGGTTCGATTCTGCAACCCATTCTGTCCAGATCAATCTATTTTTTCTACACATTTCTGTCATTTTTCTGGTTTTTTTGCAACAACGCCACTTTTGTTCAAAACCCTATTTTTCCAAATTTGGAAAAAAAATTGTTTCTAGATTCTTGGTGGGTTTTCCGAGGGCTCAATTGGGTTGTCATCAAATTTTTCTAGGTGCCTCAGTTTTTCTACCTCAATTTTTGGGCCAGCCAATCCAAAAACCAACAACATATTCTTTTGGGTTTTTCTAGCTCTTCTAGGTCACCCTTCAAATTTTTTGGATCTCTACTTTTCGAGGGTTGCATGTACTTGCACATTGTTTGCATGTGTTGCTTTACAATGCAAAGTCTCATGTTTTGCCTCCCTTTAAAATTTTGGTGGGTTCTCATAAATTTTTCCTCAAAAAAAAAAAACATTTGATGAGTTTTCATATTTTTTTCCCAAAAAAAAATTTCTTATGGGTTTCTATAAATTTTCCCTTAAAAATTTATGATTCTGCAATTTGCAAAGTTGTATGGGATTCCTTTGTGGGTTTATAAATTTTTCCTCAAAAATTATCTGTTGGGTTTTACCATTTTTCCTATAAAAAAAACGAAGTGTTGTAATGTTGGGTTTTGATTGATTTTTCACCACAAAAATCATGTTGAGTTTTGATTGATTTTTCACCACAAAAATCATGTTGGGTTTTGATTGATTTTTCACTTCAAAAATCATGACTTTTTGTGGTTTGTTTTGGAGCATTATACTCATTTGCAAAGTTTTGGAGCATTATCCAAAATACCATCAGCAATCTTCTCAGCAAACATCCTTTGCTCCAGATTCAGAAGGCTCCCAAAAGAAAAACATTCAATGCAACTATTGCCACAAGTTTGGGCACATGAAGGTTGAATGTTGAAAGCACGTAGCTGCCCTATCTAAGCAATCCAATTCACAGCCCACAGTGAATAGTGTAGAGCCCCTTGAACAAATAGAATCTGCCTTTTACGTTTTTTAACAGCGTTGTGCTCTAGATAAATTAACCATTAAGGGAGGAAATTACGATAATAGATAATTTCTATTATCTATGTTTAGTATCTAATGGTTATCTATTGTAATCTTCTGTAAATATTATAATGTTTCTAATATTTAGTTTTTTGTTTCTAGAATAGAATGTTTCTAATCTTTACAATTGTTTCTAAGGGAAACATCGTTCAGTCTCTTGTATAAATTGATCTCTTGATCACTGTTAATAACAAGCAAATATTTTCCAATTACTTTGTAATAACAATAATGTAATTAAAGACAGTTAGTAATGGGTTTGGGTTGTTAGGCAGCGAGGGGATGTGTTGGTTGGTTTCCTTAACCTACCAAGCACTATTTAAGAACATTGGAACATGAATGATGTACTTGTTATTTTTGGTAATCAATAAAGAACATGGTTCTCCCTCGAAATTATTTGGTATGCTTATTATTGGAAATGGTTTTGTATGTCAATACTGATAGCATTGAATTCATATTTGAGTGTACTCTAACCATTCTACAATGACAATCAAGACAAGCTGGTGCCTATATCAAAAGTAAGATAGATTGGAGAATTTAAAAAAACCTTGTTCCGGAAGGATTGAAAGCAACAGAAAAGGCTGTTGTTATTTCATCCATAGAATCATATGCCCGGTATGTACACCGAATCTGCCAAGCATTATTATTGAAATACAAAAAGTCAATAAGGTTTATCCAGAAAATGCATGATCACAACTGCTTAATAACGTTTAGCATCATAGTATTTTAAATACTTCCAATAGCTTGACATGGCGTTTCAAAATGTATGCAGAGAGACAAACATAAGAGATGCAGAGCATTACTTGTCCAGAAACAGAATCCAAAAGATGGACGGGATGATCGCGTGAAGTGGATGCAAAGACACAGCTAGCTTGATCTATAAACTCCACAAATCCATTACAAAATCAAGCTTCAGAAGTTACCTATGGAATGTATTTGACAATAAATAAACCAAAAGGTCATGGAAAGTTGGAAGTTAAAGGATTTTAGATGCACCTGAGGCAAGCATATGAGGATACCAGCAGTAATCATAGACAGATTCTCCTTCATCAATTGACAGTCTTGAAGTAAAGGAATCTGCAAAAGCAGAAGCTTGATTTAGAATGCAAAATAGAATAATATGGCAGCTGTTCTCCCATGAAATTCAGCAGAAGGAATATCTAGACAGTGACCTTAAAAAACTTTAAATACTATTCGAATTTCTAAAATCCATATAGTAGTAATCCCACTTCATAGACAAGGAAAAGCAAATCATATATTAGATGGTTCATCTGCAAAAATTGACAAATAGCCATTTATTATCACACTAAAGTCTATAACTAAACAAGAACATGCAGTTGACAGAATAAGTACTGACCTCTTTCCTTAACTATCTCGATGATATAATGATTTTCATAAATAGAAAATATCATGAAATTAGGGCTTCTAAGTCTTTGCATCAGGAGCAAAAATAATCTTTATTTGCATTCATCATGAATTATAGTTGCTTTATCAATTCTCACATAATCATGACTGTTTGGAACCTACCTCTATCAAGTTTATGAAGTAAGATCAAATTTACCTATGTAACATCTTTAGACATGATTGGCATATTAGTTGGCAGTTTTGAACATATCTATCAGAAGTTTGTGAAATTCTTACCTTTTTCTTTGAGACACGATAAAATTTGATTCAAGGCAAACCTTGATCCTTTGTCTGGACTTGTCTTCCAGGGAACAAAGCTCGAATATAAGGATGTAGCAGTGTATTAAGTATGTTAGGATTAATGTTTTCTTCTATGTTACACCAAGCTCCTAAGACAGGGACACATTTCTAGGACAGAATAATGGGAAGGCATATTTGAAGGGATGACAGAAACCTCAATTAATAAATAACGAAATTTTCAAAATATAGTAAATTACAATTATTCATATGATAATATTAATAGGACATTCAACATAGAACCTTATTAGATAATATTAGAGCTGAACTAAGATTTCATACGAGAGTCAAATGCACAAATTAACAAATGCCAACATATCATTGCTTTTATTGTCACTTTACATATATTGTATAAAAATTACAAAATAATGTTAAAAGAATGTGAATGTGACATCTACGTATATGCATAAAAATGTTGCTTTTCCAACCAACATGAGCTAAAATGATTTTTAGATATTTCCTTTTAAGACCATACCGGGGGGTCTAGGGATGGCAGCCCTCAAAAGGATCAAGACCCAGCACCTTTGAGACCACAAAGACCTTCATGGAACATGCCATTTTTCATAATTATATCATCATTAACCAACCCAAGAGTTCTCCAAACTCTTTAATCCTTTTTAAGTAAAAAGCATCGGACTATCAATAAGGGCTTTCCAACTAATTATAACTTGCCAGATATGATAAGAAACTGCCTGCTACATTATTCTCTTTTGAATGTTTCCATGATTTTTTCCTGGAACAATACTATTAATTCCAAAACAATAATAGTTTTATCAAAGACTAAGAGTTTATGATAATATTGAGATCAATAAATCATACCCAATGTTGATCAAATCGTGAATTCTCCAGATACTTTGAAAATTTGCTGTATTAGAGGGTTTCGTCCCCAACTCAACAGTGACAAATACCATGATTTTGTCCTTAGCTAGCCAAAAAGAATGAAAGGATTGCCATCCTTTCAACTCTTAGGCCACCTTGATGGTTTTTGTCCACCTTGTGCAAGATGTGGCATTTTGTCCAAACTCAGAAAGTGCATGAAAGAGCTTTTGTCTGTCCAATACTTGTGAGCCTGAGAGGGATTTTCTTCCAATTTGAAAATAGTACCTAGAATTCCATTTTTTTATCAATTTGTTAGATTATTGCTGATTTGCCTTTGCTGATTAATATTTCTTGATGGATTGACAAGTCACAAGTCAATCCTTGAATAATAAATTAATTACTGCTTGAATTGATTTTCTAAACTATACTTATTGCTGAACACATCTCTAGATTGATTGATTTGATAGAATAATTTATTCCTTAGTCATTTGTCAACGAACTGATTTGCCTTCTATATCTATTTCTTGAAATATACACCATCTTTCATTCTGCCCTTTTGAGAATGATAATTTATTTCCAAACTGATTGCTTGAAATAGTTCCTTTATTGTCAATTGATTATGCATGGCTTATTTGCAGGTCCCTTCCAAAGAAATAATCTCCCATTTATATCTTGTTATTGAGGGAGTCAAAAACTTTCACAATAACCACCCTTTGAAAGGGTACGAACTTTCATTCTTAATTGTTGATTTGATCACTTAATTTAATTTTAATTATATCTCCTTTATCATTAGGTTAATTGCTACCCTTAGCATTTGATCAACTCCCTCCAAAGAACCACTGTTATCTTCATTAAAATGGTTTGGTTAGGAATATAAGGGTTGTGATCATGAATTGTATTAAGGCTATGATTTCTTGTAATTGGCTGGGGTGTGACATCCTATTAATCAACACACTCACAAGTTGGATTCAGGCGATAGGATTTGAAGTTGCGCAAGCTTTTAATGAACCTTAAACAATAACAATTTAGAAATTAGAATTTCCACTCTATCAATTGAAAATGTTGCTTGCTCCCTCATCGTATCAGCCATCTTAAAATTAGAAATTTCAATATATGCAACAATATAGGTTTATAAGAGTAAGATAATCTTTGCTTGGGTGCTGCCAAGCCTTCAAATGCAATACCTCATTGTTTCTTGAGAAATAGACCGTGTTACACTCATTGAATTTAGAATTCATCTTGTGTTCTATCACCATACAGATAACAAAGATAAATTTAGGAAAACTCCACAATGGTAGATTGTAGCAAGAAACTATATGCAATAAACTTAATTGGGAATCCAGTGCTTTTATTTTTTATTTTTCTGAGAGGTTTTAGAACAACAGACCATCCAAAACAGTATGGGGATTTCATTCATGTCCCTGGTTGTCCGAAGAAATATGGAAGGAACAAGAAAGGGATGTTTCCAATGCATCTGCATGCCCTTGATACAGGCACATCTCCAAAAGGGCAGGTGACACATCCACAGGTGGTGCACAGTTTTATTATTTTGACCCTCAAATTATTTTCAATTGTATAATCATATAGCATATCTCCATTTGCCACTTTCATTTCTCTTGTTTATCTTATGAATTTATTGTGCAAATTGTTGTGACTCTTTGTGCTTTCAGGTTATATTAAAAAGTGTAGTTAAATGTCAAAAAGCATCTGGTGCAAGGTTTACAATGCTATGTTTCTTATCATGTGCTAATAAAGCTTCATCTTTGCGCTTATGCACCAACCAAACACAACACAGGGAATGTATGGGCAATGACTTCACAGAATTATAAAGACTTCTAAAATTCCACAAATCAGTCACATAGATAATTATGTACATAATTGTGAACCTGGCTTTATAGACAAGGATGCACAAAATTATAGAGATAGTTTGTCTATATAACTCGAAAATAGTTCTAAATCCATTTTTAATTAATATACTAAAAGTCTAAAACTAATTATGGGCATACACTTTTAGAGAAACTGACAGACTTACTCGTTCCTTACTATATCAATACTAAATTGATTTTATTAATAGACAATTTTCATGGAATTGTGGATTCTTGAGTATCTATCAAACTAGAAAATATAATTTAAATTTTCATTTCACATAATCACTCTTTTCATTCTCACAAAATCATGAATATGCATATAAACCCATTACTGTTAAGAGGATGGTACATACCCATGCCCCCCATCCACCTATGCACACACGCACCTGCCCGATGCAGATGCATGCATGCATTTTGCAGACATGATAGCAGCTTTGAAAATGTCTATCACCACCAAGTGGAAAATCTAGGTAACCTGCTTGAGACTAGATAAAATTTGGTTTGACACGAGGCTTTTGTTTGTTTGATAATATATTGGTAGTTACTTTGATTATTCTGCAATATTGCAAGTGACAAATAATTACAATTGCTCCATCATTGAAAATTTGCTAGTCTATTAGCAGGATAACATCTTCTTATTGACCTTGGTATACAACAGTGTGAAGAATAGCCACGTAAGTTAAAAAATTTAAAAATTAGTCCTTCCCCTCAAAGAAGCCACACTATGTTAGCCACTGCACATCTCAACTTAGAAACTGAAGTAGGCTGAACTTGTCTTTCAAGGAACAATTCTTGAGAGCCAGAATGTGGAAGCATTTACAGAATGTTAGGGTTAATGTTTCCTTGCATCTGTAAGCCAACTTGATCCCTGTTGTTTCATTATTCTTACTTTTTTATTTCGTTTATTATAATACTCCTATAGCATGTCTCCATTTGCTCACTTTCCCATCTCTTGTTTATTTTATGAGAGTTATCTTAAAGTTATTGGTCCCTGTAGTGTCATTATTCTTATTTTTTTATTTCGTCCATTATAATACTCCTATAGCATGTCTCCATTTGCTCACTTTCGCATCTCTTGTTTAGTTTATGAAATTTATCTTACAAGTTATTTTAATTATTGTGCTTCCATTTCATACTTGTTAAATCTCAAAAAGCATCAAGCACAAACTTTAAGTCTCTTGGCATAAGCTGATAGGCTCACGCATGTATTCATGATTGTCATCTGAAAAGGGGAGAAAGCAGCAGGACTCATAACTGTAAATGTAAGTTCATGAAAGAAGAGTTCCTTCATTGATGTGGTTCTAATCAAGAGGATGAAAAACTAATGGTTTTGAAGAATAGGGTAACAAACTGATAGCTTTGAAGAGTAGGCAAGCATTACCAATGTTGTGTTGACAGACTTGCATGGTTTGATATGGGAGCAAGGGCAGTTTGTTCCTCCAGAAGCATTTTATGGTGGACAATGTACAGTATTAAATGAGA
This sequence comes from Cupressus sempervirens, assembly GCA_028749045.1. Taxonomy (NCBI): domain Eukaryota; kingdom Viridiplantae; phylum Streptophyta; class Pinopsida; order Cupressales; family Cupressaceae; genus Cupressus; species Cupressus sempervirens. The sequence goes on along the minus strand of CM053792.1, from coordinate 374,716,924 downwards.
AATCCAAATGACTCAAGAATACAGAGAATCAAACCCAAGTAAATTAATGGATGGAGTGAAAGTTCAGAGGAAAAAGCTCAATTAATTATAATATAATAGTATCAGCAATTCAAATCTGCAAAAAGGTCAATCTGATGATATGCATTCAACCAGGAAACACGATCCAAATAAAGATTGTAAGAAAAAATACCAAAGGGCCTCCTCTGGCCATAAGTCAACTCTCAAATACAAGATCAGATGTTCCTTTGAGCTTGAGTTAGCAAGGTCAAAGGGAAAATCCAATTCAAGATCCAAAGAATTCTTTTCTTTTGTGCATCCGCCTTGGTTAATGTAATGTCCCCACTAATTAGGACAAGACTACGTGCAAAAACAATGTTAGAATTTATAAAATAATAAATTATGCTTCACCATTCTACCCTTTATCCTAACCCTAACCTTAAAGACATTTTCATATCAAGATAGATAACCCTCTTGAGGATCCATAGGTCCCTGGTTATTTCTTTGTCTTCTATGAAGTTCTCCCTTTAAGGTCCTTCCTAGAAGAGACATTCTCTATCAAGGGCCATTGTCACATATGCATAGGTTAACATCTATGGAATATTCCGGCCATATAACCATATTAAGATCACTCTCTTCCTGAAAGGACTCTTGATCTTAACAATTAATCATATCAAATCCATGTGTATCATTCTCTTAGTGTTCCATGTCCATATATACTTTCATATATAGATATAAATAAAAACTATCAAAATAAATTTATAATTAGATCATACATACTTCCTTACCCTCATTATAAATTCATAATAATTAAATCATATATACTTCCTTACCCTTATTATAAATATAAATTCATAATAATAATAATTAAATCATCCATTTCATATTAAAAATAAATAACAGTTATTATTCACTTTTTAGAAGAATTAATTTAAAATACATTTACCTTGTAAACAAATATCTATAATCATGAAAATTATTTATATTAAACTATTAATTATAGAAACAAAGATATATATATATATTCTAAATGCCTATATGTATATTTATTAAGAACATTAAAAAAACAATAAAATGAAACTTACTTACCTTTATAGTAAGGGAATATCATTTCTATTTCCACGTAGCAATGTCCTCCTACTACATATTCTTAATGTATTTGTCTTTACTCTAAAAATTGTTGCACTTTATCTTTCCTTTTTTTAATTCTTTAAATTCCACCGTAACTCCTTTTTGTAGCTGCATTTTTATTATGTTATTGGCTTTGTCCAACGGTTTATAATTTTGACCACATCAAACCTTCTTTTTATCTTTGAATTTCTGCACTTTTTTCCATCGAGTTACATGCTATTATAATTTCAGTACAACTCTTAATGGAACATGTCCCTTCAAATGTCAGCTTGAGTTTATTATTAGGAATTACTTTATTGTTTTATTAACTTGTATTTATTCGATTAATAATCAAATTGTTTTGAATATTTAAATACATGTATTCTATGAATCTATTATCGAATAATTTAGTGTACATGGGAAATATTAAAATAGATTTCTAATCAAGATATTCAATTTTATTATTTAATTGATTTTGGGGATATCAAAATATTTAGAGGAGACATGTAATCTATGAATCTATTATCAAATAATTTTAGTGTACATGGGAAATATTACAATACATGTATAATCAAGATATTCAATTTTATTATTTAATTGATTTTGGGGATATCAAAATATTAAATTTTGATATTAGAGGAGGGATATTACAGATAATTTACTTCAAAAGTGTAATGGATACCCTAGAAACGGCTCTGATACCACTGTAATGGGCAGCTCTGATACCACCGTAATGGCTCTGATAACATTGTAATGGGCACCCTGGAATGCCCAAAAACTGAACCAACTGCTGAAATAGATTTTCTATGCAAACTGAAGATGGAACCGATGCTGAAATTATATTAATTCTCAAAATGATGAAATCAAGTACAAAGCAATGTATTCCAAAGGCCAAACCCCAAGGGAATGACGTCTAGAATGTTATAAGAGAGGATGAACGTCCTCTATTGCCAAGAAAGATATGTGATTCACACATCCAAGCTCTTATCAAATGTCATTCACAAAAATCCTATGCTCAAGAATGAGACTCTCACCCCTATTTATCCTTTTCCTTCCCCCTTCTAAAAGGAACTAAAACATTAATTAATTGCAAGTGCTAGAAGCTTCCCCCTTCCAATAATTAATGCACTCTCTAGAAACTCCTCCCTTGCAATACAATAATTAATTGTGCTTCTAGAGGCTTCCAAATTTCCAATAATTAACACACACTCTAGAAGCTTCTCCCTTGTAATACAATAATTAATTTAATTAATTAAATATAAAGTCACCTTTTAATTTTTAATTTTAATTTATTTAATGACTTTATAAGAAATTAATTTAATTTCCTCTTATGCTCCACTTAGACTTTGGAGAACATGAAGACTAAAAGATGGGGTCATTACAAAAAGAAACTCAACTTGTTCCAATCATTTGTTAAATGTAATACAAGTTCAGTCTCCAACAAGTAATCTATACCATATTGCCTTATAATTAATCCATAGCGTTGCTTCTGGAAGGATGCACCCTTTAGGCCGTCACACAAAGGCTAAAATATTATCCTTTGGAGATCTCATATGGCAATGTATATTATCCTTTAGATATTCCAAATGACAATGGTTTCCATGTAAATCTGCTTCCACCTTTAGTCTCAGCTAACTATGCTACACCATATCTCTTTGAATTTGATGCATAATTATTTTCCAGAAGGATACACTCATTTTGCCTTGTGGGGAAGGCTCAGATGTTAGCCTTCACTTGTTATGCTAACTGTAATAACCACCCCCGAATTTATTTTTATTTTTGTTTAAAATATATGTTACCAAATTCTTCCTTAGCAAGCCCAAAGTCTGGTCCCGTTCTTGCAAAAGTCTGTTACTTATCATATACTTGCAAAAGTCCGTCCAAATTCTGTTAGACGAACCCAACACAAATCTGCAGGCAGGACCCAGGCTGAATTTTACCAAAATAAGGAATTTTTACCCTAAAATAAACAACAAAAAGGCTACAAAGAGAGAACATATGCTATTTGGACTAAAACACTAATATGTGTGTGGTGGTGTATATTTCTATGTTGCTTTACAATTAGCATAGTGGTGTATGAACTTATTTTCTGCTGCATACATATACATATACATATCATTAATACATACATACATACATATATAAAACATACATTTTTGTACCGATGAACCCAAAACGAATTCGAACCCACCCTAAAAAAATCTAGAACAAATTTTAAACCCGAATCTCGAACCCGCCCTAAGAAAATCTGGAACGAATTTCAAACCCGAATCTTGAACCACCCTGAAAAATCTTGAACAAATTTCAAACCCGAATCTTGAACCCGCATCAAAACCAGCAACTTCATTAAATTAAAATATCTAAAACAATATAGAAAGAAACCAAAGTAGAATGACAGCTGATTGTTAACTTCTGATACATGCAAATACATAAACTAACAAATGCAATGCTCACAACAGTAAACTATATGGAGTGGGGGAACCATCCTCACTCAGTCCATACAAATCATGTAAGGAAGAAAGAACATTTTCTGGTAATGAATGAGAGAGGGTTAAGCCTTCACCTCTTTGTCAATCCAAAAGATATATTGCAGCTACTGCATTAGTGGAGGTTTGACACCATCACCACTGAATTAGAAAACTAGTATATGTTAAAAAAAATTCTGTAGAAGTGAAATATACATTAACATTATATATAATTGTGAATATTATATAATATATATACACACACACACACACACACTCAAATATACTTTGACTATTTTATAAGAGTTGCTTCATATATATATAATGTTCATTGGGCTCTTGTTGTTTATATTGGTAATCTGCCGAAAGCTAGTCAAGGACAAACATTAGAAATAACAAATGAGTAGCCACGTCCAGGTTGCAGATCAATATCAATTAAAAGGCAATATACGATCTCAGCAGCATTCGATATCTTCAGCACTCAAACATATTAATACAGTCAAGTCCATCGTTGAGATGGTATTGTTATTTCTGATCTTTATTATACATTTGGAGATTATACACAGCGGTTGCAGACGTATAGATATTTCAGTCTGATACATATTTAAGCATATCAGAGCTGCAATATTATTATATTAGATCTCTATCAGAGATCCTGTTCTTTTACAGTATAAGGTAACTTGAAACCCTTCAAATAATAAATTAACTTCAATTACAATACCAAAGATAAGAAATTGAAATCAGAATTTCCAATTATCAAATCAGACTGTAGAGCATGCAGCAAACTCACTTCAACTTGAAAATAAAGAGCACATGCAAGTGCCCAAAACCCCAATAATTTATATTCAAACTTAACCAGCAAATACCTCACATAAAGTCACCACAATGAAAAATGATTTCAAACTTCTGAAAAGTATGATATTTAACTCAGAAAATCACACCACATAGCTTAAAACCACACTATGCAACAAACACTAGAAGCCCATGTCAAAACATTCCAAATACTTCATCACTCCAAATAAAAACCATCCTAAAAGCTTCAATAACATTCAAAAGACATGCACATATAAAAGCCAACTAGCTAGGGTGGGTCTTTCACCACTGAAACCAGCATTCCGAAAGAGGGATGTAGTACTCAGTCAGTCAAAACATGAACTCTAGAATCATTCTGGCAGTATAACATTGGATATCAGCTTCAGCATACCAAATGAACACCCCAAGATCTCTTTTATAACTTTTGAGAGCTATTTCGGGAATAATTGTTTTGCTTCTTGTTGCTTTTTTAAAGCACTTTTTGTTTATTTGTTTGTTTGTTTTTTCGAAAAGTGTTTTTCCTTTTCCATTGCTTTTCAAAGAAAACAAGTTTTTTGCTTTTCACTGTGTTTCCCAAAAAGTAATTTTTGCTCTTCCATTGTTTTTTTTGAAAAAAAACACATTTTTGCTTTGTGTTATTTTCGGAAAAGTGCTTGTTACGTTTTTTTCCTTGACTAGGTGCAAGAAAGGGACATAATAGTCCCCTCTCCCTAAGATTTATTATCCTCAAGCAATCACAACTTTGGATCCTATAAAATCTGCTCATGCTCCCAAGTAGCATCCTCCACTAGTAAGTTTCATCTTCATTAGGTACTCCTTGACAATCCTCTTCAGTAAGGTACACTCACTGAAATCAATCGCTACCTCATGAATCAATCAGCTTTCCTTCCTCACCCAAAGGAGGTAACCATGTAGGAGTTACATTACACCTAACTGCCTTCTTGAAGCAGGATACATGAAAAACATTACGCACCTTGCTACTCTCAGTTAGCTCAACAACATAAGCCACCAATCCAATCCTATTGGTGACACTAAAAGTTCCATAAAAACAAAGACTTAAGCTTCTCTAACCCATTCCTTTTAAGTGTGGATTGCCTATATGGCTGCAATCTCAAATAAACCATGTCATCTACCACAAATGCTCACTCAAAACAATGTCAATCAACAGACAACTTCTACTGGTTTTGAGTGTGTTGTATATTTTCCCTCAATGATCACATCATAGTTCGAAATAGCGCAACAATAGCGGCAATATCTCATTTTCTCGCAAGATTTTGAGGGTGGTGCGAAAACTTGTGTTTCACATGAGAAATCTGGGAAGAGAAGTTGTTAACTTCTTGGCAAGAAAATCGCCACTTCTTGGCAAGAAGTTGTTAAGTTCTCGTAGTCGTTGGTCAATAAAACAGTAACCCCTAGCAAAACGGCAAAACACAATTTTATTCCAGCACTGAGTATCTTGGGTGGAGGAGAAGGGTTTAGGAGGAGAAAATAAGTGTTTGGCAGCGATCTAGAACTACTAGAACTACTGTGAGGAGGAAAAGGAAGATGTAGACTAGTTTCATATTGTACTTAACATTTGTATTTGCTTACATTTTTACAAAGACAATTTGGTATTTGTAGTTTACTTCAGAGTTCAAAGTCTCTGACTACATCGGCATTCCACATGAGGATGCGATTATGATACCTATTGCATTTATATTTATCAAGATCAACTTGTTTGGTTTGTTTACTCATTTACTGACTCATTACGTGCATGTACCTATTGAATTTTCTATAAATATGCATTTTAAATAAAATGTCAATATTTTCCCAAGAAGTTGCTGATTTCTCTCCGATATTTGCCAAGGAAAAAAAAATTACCTCGCCAATAAGTGGCAGAGAACGAAAATTTGAACTATGGATCAAATAATATCCTAACTATCCTTAAGAAAATCTTTGGCTCTATGTACTCTCCAATCACCAAAAAATCAGCTAATGAAACTAGGCATTTCATAACCATATATGGCCATAAAAGGAGGCATTTTGATACTCATGAAAAGTGGAGTTGTAGCAGAAGTCCCCCAAATGCAACCATTTAGCCCATACTTCACCGAGAAGTTTTGCAAATGAGCACTATGACTCAACTCAAACTGCAAGAAACCACGAGCAAAACCAGAAAATAGATCTTAGATACGGATCAAAGAATACAAAACTTCATTTTCGGAGGAAAGAAATTAAAGCCGATAGATAATTTTTGAGGAAAACATAATTAAAACCCAACAAATTATTTTTTAGCAAAAAATTAGTAAAACCCATCATAAGTTTTTAAAAGGAAAAAAAAAATTAGAACTTAGAAAATCTATCAGAATTTTTTTAAGAGAAATTTATGAAAACCTATCATGAAGTATGGCCTTGGCTGCTCCAACTATAGCCCTACTCTTCCGCTTAGCAACCCTGTTTTGTTGAGGGTTGTACAGAACTATCAACTCTTCTTGATACCTTCCTAAGTACAAAAATCTTTGAAGGCATTCAAGGTATACTCACCTCCATTATCAGACCTCAGTATCTTGATCTTTCTCCCTGTCCAGTTTTCCACAAAACCCTTAAACTCTTTGAGTTTACCAAAGACCTCATCCTTGATCTTCATAAAATATATCCATGTCTTCCTGGAGAAATCATCAATGAAAGTAACATAATACTCATACCTATTTAAGGATCCTATTGACATAGGCCCACAAAAATTTGAGTACGAGATCCAAAACCCCTTCAGATTTACTATCACTACTTGGAAAATTAGTCTTGGCATATTTCCCAAGAGCACAACCCTAACACACCTCGTGCTTTACTATCTTCATCTCAGGCAGCCCCATCACTATTTCCTTGAGCACATTAAGTGCTCCATGATGACGATGAGCCATCCTACTATGCGACAATTCTCCTTGCCCTTTACAACTGCTTACCAATGTTTGTGCAGGCTCAAACTGTAGCTGAAACAAGCTTCCATGTCTAACTCCAATCACTTTTGCAACTTTGGAATCCTTGGGACAAATATAAACTTTTCTCCTTTCAAAGGTTACAATGTATCCCTTGTCTTCCAAAGTAGAAACTGAAATTAAATTCTTTTTCATGCCAGGAACATACAACACATCCTCCACCAACAATTGCCAGACTCCCTCTGAAACTTGACAATGCCAATATCAGTTGCATGGTACTTGGCATTGTCACCAAGTTCAATAAAGAAATCAAACTTCTCCTCCAACTTGGTGAAACAATCTCCGACTCTCGTCATGTGGCAAGAAGCCCCATTGTCAATATACCAAACCCTATTGGCAACTGGGCTTGAGAGACATGCGATGAGTGAAAACTCATTCTCATATCGTAATGCAAACTCCTCCAAACTTGGTTCTTCTGATTGTCCTTATTTTATTATTCCTATTTGGACATCGACTAACATAGTGACCCATTTGATGGCAGCAAAAACATTTTACCCTGCTCAGATCTTTCCTCTGCCCACTCTTAGAAGAACCTTATGTTTGCCCTTTATTAGACTTCTTCTTACCCTTGCTTGCAAGAGCAAGATTTTCATCGTCTTGACCCTTCTTTGTTTGGTCTCCTCGATTAGCACCTTCGCAGATTTCCTCTTGAACAAAATCATCCCAAAGTCTTGCCCAAATAGGTAGTCAATCTCTGCCGACCACACACTTGACAAAAACTTCCTAGTGCTTCGAAAAACCATTTAAGGCTATATGCACCAACTCATCTTCGGCAATTGTCTCTTTAATAGTAGCCAACTCATCTCTGACTTGTGTCAGCTTGGACAAATAAGAGGTCACACTCTCGCCTTTAGACATCTTGGTATTATGCAATTTTTCCTTGAGCATCATCTTACGACTCCTTTTGAGTGTATCCCACATCTCCTTGGTAGTGATTTTCCTTGATAGATGAGGAATTAAATGATCTTTTACTCCATTAAGAATGATTCTTTGAGCTTTGGCCTCCTTGACCTCATGCAAATCCAAAGCAACAAGATAATTTGCAGGTGGAATCACTATTGTACTAGCATAGATCCACAAACTATTCTCCTTGAGAGAAAGTGTAATTTGAACCTTCCACTGCAAGAAGTTAGACGCACCCTCAAGTCTATCCTTGTACCGAAGATTGGTTGCCATAGCCACAAAAAACTGATTTTTTTTTCTCTAAAATCTGCATGACCAATCTTGGCTCTATAGTCAGAGTTTAGAGCTCTGATACCATGTTAATTTCTTATAACCCAATTACAGATCAATTGCACAAATAAATTCACAAAAAGAAACTCGATCTAATTTATAACAATTAATACTCTAGGTTAATTAATAGAAGCAAATAGAGGAAGCAAAATAATAGAAGCCAAACACACATAGACAATAACACAGATATATCCAAGAAACTTGCAACTGTTGGATCTTCTATTCAACCTAACAGCAAACTCTCTTCCAAAATATAATAGAGTTTGCTACAACAACTTTACATATATAGAGCCCAATTGCTTTACTTAGCAAGCAAGGAAAGAAACTTTCCTTGTTTTCTTTGGCTTTAAAATACATTAAATCACTCTTGCTTTATGCAACCTCACAAGCTCATTATTATCCTATTTAAAGAATAAAAACTAAATATGTTGCTAAACATCCAACTCGAGTTGCTTTAAAGCAACTCCACCTTCCAAGCTACATAGAAAAACAAAAATCAACAATTTCTTCCCCCTAGTATGCGTGCATGGGAGGCACCCTTTCTTCCAAAGGTAGGGACTCTTGAGGGAGTCCAAGCATTGTGTCTTCGATATTCAGTTAGACTATTATGCAATATTTCGTATATTTATTATGATAATATTAATGTATTTCAAATTTGTATTTAATATATGATAAAATTTTATATATTTAATTAACAAATATATTATGTATTGATTATAATATATATTAATTAATGTATATTTATTATATTGTAATAGTATATTACTTACTGTTTACTTGTTTAATAATTATTTTAATTATGATATTTATAATGCATTATTTACTTGATTATTTTATGTATTATGTATTATTTGTTTATACAATGATTATTTATTAGATCCTATTCAAAACGGGGATAATGTAATTAGGGTTTTAACTAGGGGATATGACATTATTGATAAAAACAATAAATGTTCAAACTTCATCATATACTTGTTTTGCTGCAACCTTGGCAAAAGGAAGCATTCATTATCCATCTTAATTATCTCCCACAATAAAATGATAAATCACTGAAACAACTTCCACAGTTATCAAATATACACCACAAAATTACTTCTTTTTATTGTCTGTAGAAGCAAAACATCCTTAAACTCGGACTCACAAATTAATGCAATCATTTGAATAGTACTACTGCAAAAAGTGGTTGAGTGGGAGCAATCCATGCATGAGTCATAGTTAATGAAGATAGATGACCCCAGTTTGAAAATAAACCGCCTCTAAAATTCATATTTATCAATATGTGTTTTTCATGAGCATCCTACTAGAAGCGAACAACGTAAATTGGCTTATTTCCATTCATGTAAACATTGCAAACAATATAAATACTGCAGAGTATCAGTGCATACCGCACACTTGCTTCAAAACTTAATATTGTGTTTCCTTATTGAATAATCACTCACAATTTTAATGTTACTTACCATGACATTAAAAAATTAAATTATTTCAATTTGTAACCGTCAATAGATAATGTCTCTGTATCTTAACATTTAATTCTTTTGATCATAGTGAGCCATTAGATAATGTCAGTGTATCTTAATATATGTTAAATTTCAATCGTGAATATTTCTTGGTATGTGCTCAATTATCACGGGGTGCTGCTTTCCATTGTTTCTTTTGTTCACTTTGTCAAAGATATATATTTTATGCAGTGTAGTGATCTGTAAGATCCCTAGGATGCAAGTTGGACAATATAAACTTGACCATGGCCTGGGAACAAATTCGAGCATCTCATCTGCTAGGCACATTGACACATTCAGTGCCTAGCATTTTGATTTTTTTTGTAGCTAACCTTCCTCTTGGCTGTCAGAGTTAGTTATTAACTTATGCCATTGTTTACAACCCACAGATAACAGGTGGTCCTAAGCTCAAAGTTCATGTAACAAAGTTATTTCTATGGTTGTATTACACAGGAAATCTTGGTTTATGTACTGAAATGTTTCATGCTAAGAAATATGTGCATACATATTTCAGATAGACTGTACTCTCACACTAAGAAACCTTGTAATCTTGAACACATGTTCTGTGTTTGCAATTATTTGTTTGCTTTTGCAAATGCATTTACTTTTGAAAAGTGAACAACACATAGTAAGTGTTCCTAGACATTCGCCCACTGATTTGTGGCAATTATAAAATTCAAGCAAAATTCTTAAAAGCAAGAATCCATAATCCAATTCATTAGTAATATTCTAACATTTAAATGAATAACTATATAAATTCCAACAAGGGTTTCTTGTGTTAAGGTGAGAGAATTGTACTGTTCAGAAGCATCAAACATCTAAATTTTTATATCTTAAAGCAGAAACCATGTGAATTCTTGATATATGAGGGCACTAAAGAACTATACTGACAAAATTTGCATTTAAGGGATAGTTCATAAAACTAAACTAAACCTACACTCCATTGCACACCCTTGGGTTAAAACAGGACCTGGTTTCTAATACAGTACCATCTTCAGCAAAAGATAAACCACTTCCCAATGCACCTCCATTGCCATAATCAGGCCTGCCAAAACAACCAAACAACCAAAACTAGAACTTTGTCACAAGTATTAAAAAATAGATGATATTAGTTATGACCGCAATTTGGTAGGTCATGTCTGAATATTTGCATGTAAAAGCATTGATCCTAAGCATTGATAAACAATGAAGTAGACCCAGCAAACTAATTCAACAAGAATACACAACAATTAAGCATCATGCATATGAGTAAATGAAAACATCAGACACAGTCAAACTCAAGGCATGGTTATCTCGTAAGATAAGATAAGATAAGATAATAATATTAATGTCTACGAAAAACCAAAACAGTTTATGGGACTAAGCATACAACAGAAGAGTTGGCCAAAGCAAAAGCACCAAACGGTGACTGAGAAGAAACAAAAGCAAGAGACAAACAATAAAGAAGACAAGGTAAGGACTAGTGTCCTTCCTTGCCACAAAGAAATCAGTAATAGAGAGGTACACCCGTGAACTATCCATAGCCTTAGAATGCCATGAAGAACCGCTATAGGACTGCCGCTGCCTAGAGAGACTGGTACAATGTCTAACAGATCTGGAATGAGAAGTAGTGGAAGGCCTTTTCAAACCCCATGGAGGAGACAAGGAAGAGAAAAAGGCGGTAATGAGCTGATCTGAAGTACGCCCCTGAGGAATAAAAGACTGCAAGGTAATCTCTCGAAGATGGGTGGCCTCCTGAAGGAAAAGTGCAAGACACCGCTGATCAATATAGCTAAAGAACATTGAAAGAGAAGAACAGTCTCTGAAAAGGCAATAAAATCTCCCTTTGATCTCATAGTATAGAGGACAACGAAATATGAAGTGGATCTTAGTCTCAACCTCTGCCAAAGTACATAGCTAACGTAACCTATCAGCCTGATCCATTTGGTGGTTAGTTCGAACCCTGAGGCGATGAGAAACAACTCTAAATGAGCCTAGAGAAAACTGTAAGGCATGATTCCAACGTCGATAGAGAAAAGCAGGGCGAACAACAATACCATCCTGAATCTCAAGAAAATGCTCAAAATAGAAGGCCATCCTAGGTTGTAGACCCCCCGGGGGATTACTCCGTAGTGGTAATGTATTGTCTATAAATATACTGTCGGACATGCTCATTCAACTCTTGACGTGAGGGAAGAAGATGAGCAGGAGCATCCAGCGAAAACTAATAAGGAGGAAGAAGATCAATGTCAATCCTGATCGAACCCAACAAAGAGGTGGCTTGAGCGTACCAGCATCGAGACCTAGCAAAAGTGTTGGATCTCATAATCTCCACCAAAGAACAACATGTCAGATGAGAGTATCTATGCCGGTCAACTCATGTCTCCATAAAACCACGAAGCCGATGAAGAAACCAAATCAAGTCAAAAATGACGACAAGTTTGAGAGGATGAGCACCAAACTCAGGGAACACAATGCTGTGAGGAGTGAGTCTGTGACATCTAATGATACGTCGTAACAACAACGTTTGAACTCGCTCAATAGAAGCCCGATCAAAAGTAATGAGAGAAGGCCCCCCAAGCAACTGAATCATAGAGAATTATCGGATGAACCAAGGAGTCGAAATGGGACAGCTTGGATGAAATATCCTGAAAATGATGCCTAAAGCATGGTCTCTCCAGCAAAGCCAAGTAACCCATACCCTTACTGACTTTGGACTGAATAGCAGGTCTCAAACTAAAACGCGATCCCAAAAACTTCACACTGAGATACATATAAGCGGGAGTAATCTCAACCTCTTGTCCCTGAAAGAAGAAATGAAGATGTGAGGTCTTTAAACAATTAAAGACCATAACCCGTGTCTTAGACAAATTGACCACAAGCTGCCGCTTAACACAAACAGAAGCCAAACCATCAAGGAGTCTCTGTAAGCTATCGAGAGAAGAGGCCAAGAGAAACACATCATCAGCAAAGAGGAGAATGGAGATCAAGACCTGATACAAATAGCACCCATCTCCAGATTGGGATGATTTCAGAAGGAAATCCTCCAACTCATCAATATACAAACCAAACAATGTAGGAGAAAGAGGACAACCCTGCTTCACCCCAATAGTGCTCTGAATCGGATCAGAAAAGCCCTCTGAAGTCCTAAGCCTACCGGTTACCCACTCATAAAGCCTCATAATAGTAGTCTATAACATATTTGAGATCCCAATCTCATGAAGCCACTGAAATAAAGCCAACCTAGGAATAGAATCAAAGGCCTTACAGAAGTTCACAAAACAACAATAGACCTTCTGAGAGCAGTGTCTAGCCTCCTCAATTATAGCCCGCAGTGTAAACACATGATCCATAGTTTGATAGTTTGCCCGAAAACCAGCCTGCCCTTTAGCCCTACAGCCTCTTCTATCAGGCTCACTAGATAACATGGTGTTCAGAGCAGTAGCATAAAGTTTGTCAAAAGTATGTCCTATCATAATAGTTTTGTAGTTACCCGGATCAAAAGCAGGCCCAGACTTGTGAATAGGGTAAACCACATGTCTAGACCAGGAATCAAGAAACCCAATGCAAACCACTCTATTAAAGAGTGTAGGAAGGTAAGATCCAAGAACTGAAGCAACAAGTTTGAAAAGTTCTGCTTGGAAACCCTCTTCATCTGCTGCTCTGCTGCATCTCAAAGATCTGATGGCCTCCATAATACTAGAGTAGGTGAACAAGCGGCAATAAGGAGGTGGAGTGGAGTGGAGAGGTGGCTGCCCAAGAATGTCGTAAAGCATAGTGATATGGGAGGTCAAAGAGCGGTAGTCAAGAGTAGAGGACGAGGGGGAGCAACAAGGGAAAAGGATACGCAAAAAGATCTGGGGATTCTAAATAAGCGTGGAGCAAAGGGTTTTGCACTGAATGGAGGCAAAGGAACATTTCTTACAACGAAGAAAACGGAGGTACGAAAGGCGCAAATGGGTGAAGGCAGGAGACTAAGCCTCAAAGGTAGGAGACGTAAATCACAATCATAAAAGAACACACAAGATTTAGTGCTGAATCAGAAGAAAAGTAAATCCCGAATTTATCAAAAGCTCTCACTAAGATAACATGCTCATTGTTCCAAATTATTTTTGCTCAACGCATGTACCAATGATAATATTCTCCATATTTGAGGTCTGTAAAAGACCATGTTCTTTTTAAGTTCTTAAAAAAGCAAGTTTGTCTGAACTAACAAACAGCCCATTCAATCTCAGTTACTTAAGAATCAGTAATAAATTCTTAGCAGCAGTATGATTATCAATCCTAATAAAAAAAGGTATTGAAAATAATGTCATCTCAAAATTTACCAACAATTTTAGTTTGTATGTCAAAATGCATCTTTTAGGGACTTGAATAGAAATTTTGTCAAAGATTTGGAAGGCTAAAGAATTACTGCAAATAGAATTTTGTGTCTGCATGACACAGGTTTCATTGATATGATTAGATGGTTTGGGTTTAGCTATAAACAATGATTATGATCTATGATTTCATTTTTCTTGAAGTGAGTACACTAATATGGACTTCAAATTTCTGCTTTTGAGAACAATGAATGGAAAACTAGACCTCAAGCTCAATTCATGAACAAGTAATCAGGAAGAAAATGGTATGAGTTTCTATTATCATATCAGAAACATACAAGAGGGCTGCAGAGGCACTCCAAAATATGGATGTGAGACAAAATCAAGAGCAATATCAAAAATATCACCATTATGTGCAGTACTCGGATAATTTACAAAAAAGCCAATAAACTTCACCAGCTCACCAAGTACTTGAACATGTTTTTAGAAGGTAAGCATTCATAGTTTTTATTCACAGGTTTTGCGTGCACAGTTTTTGGCTAGTAATAGCCAAAAACTCAGTCAATTTTAGTGTTGCACTTACAAGACTAAATAACATACAACAAAATTGTATAGAAAAGACACGAGAAACACACGCAAAATTTGACTAGAAAACCCCTATTTGTTGGTGTTGTACTCACAGCAGCATTGGAGCAGTCTAGAGGAAACTGGAATGATTCTTAGGGGATTTGAAAAAATAGAAGTACTATTTTGTATTTGCATTGCCTAAGTTCTTTTTTTCTTTTTGCCAAGCATATAAATTTAGAAATTTCTTCAATTTTTTTATGTCCAATTTAACTATTTTATTGCATTGAATCAATTAAAGTTATGTAAACTTGTTTGTTGATTAAAATTTCAATGATTTGCAGTTACTCAAATTTATTTGAATTGATTTTTTTATTTTTTGGATTATAGGCTTTATGTTTTAGGGTCAAACAATGTTATTTTTGTCAATTTCATTAATTCAAGTACCATATCACATTTCAATGCTTTAAATGCATTTGAAATATATGTGATTTAAGAAAACACTCATCTCTACATTGCTAGATTTTTCAAACAATTTTTTTGTTTTCATCAATATTGCAAGTTACATCCAAATCAGCATCAAGTTCAAACTCAAAAAGTGCAAGCCATCTAATTGGAACTAAACCCTTGAAAGCAATGACCTTGTTTCAAAATATAGTGTACTGGGATCAATAATTGAGACTATGACTTGTACCTAGTGCCCAAAGAAGCTCAGTGGAAGCAATAATTGCCTCAATACCATCTTTCAGGCATTCCTAGTCGCATTCCCAGCACATGTGCAAACGCCCTAGAAGAAACGAAATGAGAGATGATGGAACTTCTTGTATACCAGATGAAAAAATAATTGGCAAGGACAAAGGCACAAGTAGCCACTATTCCTAATTTGACAGTAGAATCCAGTGTAGATAGAACATGCATTATGAGCTCTAGTCAACATCCACACATACATAGCAATTCACTTCTTCCAGCTTGAGCAAAGCTTGGTTGCAAAGATCTTTTTGTGCCAAAAGATGTACATGTAGTAAACCTTCATTGGAATCCACAGGCCAGAACAAGGAGGTGCATAAAAGAAGCAAATAAGGCATGCATTAATATTTGCTATTAGAACCACCTTCCCTTCAACTTAGCAAGGAGTCCATATTGGGAGTATTTAGTGATAGCATTAACAGTTGCAATGCAAGAGTACAAAACATCCTCTCCAAAAAAGTTAAGTCAGCTTGCTCTGAGATGTAACTATAGATGCAAAAACAATTGTAGAAGATCAAAAGAGGCAATGGCAAAAATTTGGATGCGAAATTCATTTGAGCGAGTAGACAAAATAGAAGAAACTGCACCCTCATCAAGTTTTTAGTGGCTGCAAATGATAGTTGATTTCTTTTACACTACCAAAAATAAAGAACATAGAAACTCTGAGATTGATATTAGAGCAGGTTTTTTAAAGGTATGAATACAAAATGTTGTACAAACTGTTGCTATACTGAAGCCGCATACATGGCAACTAGAAGACTGCTACATGAACTTCAACATGCATAAGGGATCTCAAACTGAATATGGTATCAGAGCAAGTCTAAGGAAACGATCCAGAACTAGAAGTATTAAGTTTACTTGTACTATTTGCTCTACTTTCAGTTTTTTTTTTAAAAGTGTGTGGCAATGGTGAACGGTCTAAAGGTTGAAGACAAATTCAAATTTCGATTGGTCTTGAAGCGAATAGTCTTCTTGACTACGTGTAGCAGAGCCTTCTGAAGAAATTGAGAAAGTTCAATGGAAAAAGCAAAGAAGATCCTAATTGATTCAGTTGATGATCATTGGTTCCTATTACTTCTATGTTGAGTTCAGTCCAAGAGATGATTCAAACTCTGAAGGACCCGTATGAATTCAAAAACACCAGCAGAGTAATTGGAAAATCATTTGCAAGTAAAGATTTGGTTATGCTTGCCATGAATGGACTTCCCCACTCTTGGGAATCCTTCATTCAAGTTATCAGCAGGAGAATTGATCTTCCAAAATTTAATAGGCTGGGTGCTAATTGCATTCAGGAAGAATTTAGACTTGAAGCTAGAGGCAATGAACGTAAAAACATCATGAAGATGATCATGTACTTAGCCCACACCTCAAAGGAAAAGGAAAGAAAGGTTCGGAGAAAAGAATTTTGAGTCAGCCCCTGATCCCAAGAAAAAGGATTTTTCTAAGATCCAGTGCTTCGTATGTAACAAATTCAGACGCTTTGCTAGAGATTTTACCTCAATGACAGAGCCTCAAGCAACTGCTGCAAATGTTGAGAAGCCCTCTCCTCAAAGAGAGTCAAGTGAAAACTCTAAAGGATACTCATTTATTTCTGCACTTTCTAGCAATGTTCCTACAAACAGGAACACGTGGTTGATTAATAGTAGAGCATCTTGCCATATCACAGGTTACCAAGAGCACCTCTTCAACCTTAAAGAAAAAGATTCTCATCTTCAAGTTATCATTGGTGATGATGCATGCTAATCTGTGAAGGGTGCTGGTTCTACTTCCTTCCAGACTGATTCTGAAATTCCCCTTCACTAAGTTTTGTTCCTAGCATTAAGAGGAATCTGATTTCTATGCCAGCATTAGAAGGCAAGGGTTATCATGTTGCCTTTGCTGATAGAAAAGTTTCTACATGAAAGAACCCCAACACTCAATCAGCTCATGAGATTGCAGATCGTCATGAGAGTCTTTGCAAGCTTTCAGCCCATCCTATTCCTGTGTTAGCTCATGATTCTTCGAGTTCAAATGAGCTATGGCAAAAAAGATTTGGACATCTAAACTTCAGAACTTTGTCTTCTATGGGGAAGGTTGCAGTAGGTCTTCCAAAGCTGAACCAAAACCATAAAGGTGTTTGCAAGGGATGTGCTCTAGGTAAGAACATTAAAACTACTTTTCATAGTAGTGAATGTAGAGCAAAGGAAATCCTAGAGTTTATTCATTCTTATTCATGTGGTCCTATGCCAGTTGCTTCTCTGAGTGGATTTTGGTATTATGTTACCTTCATTGATAACTTTTCTTGTAAGTGTTGGATTTATTTTCTCAAGTCTAAACAATGTGATGAAGTGTTGGCCAAATCTAAAGAATTTAAAGCACTTGTTGAAAATTTATCTAACAAGAAGATAAAGGTTCTAAGATCTGATAATTGGGGGAGAACGTGTTTAGGTATAATTCATAATTTCCGTGTTGAAGCTAGGATTAAGAGGGAGTTTTGTGTCCCATATAATCCTCAACAAAATGGGGTAGCTAGAGAAAGAACATGACAACTGTTGAGGCAGCAAATGCTATGATCCATGATCAAAGCCTTCAAACATTTTTATGGGTGAAAGCTTGCAGGACAGCAATGTACATTCAGAATGGGTGTGCTCATTAGATTCTAGACAACATGACTCTAGAAGAAGCTTTATAGGTATCAAACCTGATATTAGTCATTTCAGAATTTTTGGATGTCATATATACATTCATTCCAGAAGAGAAAATGACAAAGTTAGAACCGTAAAGAAAGAAAGGCATCATTGTTGGTTATAGTTAATCTTCAAAAGCATACAGAATCTATAATCCAGGTCAAAAGCAAATTGAAATCAGCAGGGATGCTTCTTTTGATTGAGATATAGCTTGTAAGAAGTCAAAAGAGTCTAACTTGGAATCTGATACAGAAGACTTTGAGCATCCTCTAAATATTGTTATGGTTGATCTAAATCCACCTTCAGAGATTTAGAGAGAGATTACAGCTTTAGAGAATTCTGCTGATCCTGTTGATTTTGATCCTATAGATACTTATGCAGGTCCCAATAACACTTCAACCAACAAGAAAAGACCATTTTGGGCCAGGAACACGATGGAAGAGGATAAACAATATGCAGCCCCTCGTGGCACCTTCAGAGAAAGTAAAAGGGCTCATAAAAATGTGCAAATTATGTATGTTTGATGAGTAACATTATTGCATCTGAGCCTTCTAAATTTGAAGAAGCCTCAAATCAGCACGTGTGGAAGAATGCTATGATGCAGGAGTATCAATACATCATCAAAAATGATGTGTGGAAGATTGTTCCTAGGCCTAAAGGAGAGTTGTTTCTTCTAAATGGCTGTTTACAATTAAGCATGCAGCTCATGGGACTATAAAAAGGCATAAAGCCAGATTTGTAGCTAGAGACTTTTCACAAAATGAAGGCATAGACAATGAAGAGACTTTTGCACGAGTAGCTCATTAGACTTACATCAGAACCATCATAACTATTGCAGAAGTAAAGGGTTGGAAACTTCAGTAAATGGATGTGAAAACAGCCTTCTTAAATGGGATAACTAAATAAGTATACATTGAGCAGCCAGAGGGCTTTGTGATTCATGATACGAAGCCACATGTATGCAAGCTGAAAAAGGCCTTTTATGGTCTTAAGCAAGCTCCCAGGGCTTGCTATGAGAAAATTGATCACTATCTTTTGAGTTTGGGCTTCCAAAAGAATGGTGTTGATCAAATTTATACCTAAAGATAAATGATGATACCGTTGATTCTTGTACTTTATGTTGATGGTGTGTTTCTCACTGGTGATGATGCTCTTATTGTCGAATGTAAGGAGTGGTCTTCTAAATTTGAAATGAAATATCTTGGTTTATTGTACTATTTCCTTAGGCTAGAGGTATGGCATATACTAAAAGAAATTATATTGACTCGGGGAAAATATGTTATTGATATTCTAAAGAAATTTCCTATGTTAGAGTGTATGTCTATGGTAAATCTTACGGAAGCAAATCTGAAAAAGTTACATGGGGTTGCAGCCACTCCAGATTTAGTTGATCCTACTCTGTAAAAACATTTAATTGGTTCCTTAATGTATTTGGTTAATACAAGGCCTGTTATTTGTTGTGCTATTAATACTTTGAGTCAGTTCATGTATGAACCGAGATAAATTCACCTTGTGGCAGCCAAACACATATTGAGATATGTTTGTGGTACAATGGGATATGGATTAAAATAATCTTCATGTGTAGAGCTTAACTTTTAGAGGTTCTCTGATTCAAATTGGTCAGGTTGTGTACCTAACAGGAAAAGCACTTCAGATTGTTATTTCAGCCTAGGTTCAGCTATGATTTCCTAGTGCAGCAAGAAACAATCTTGTGTTGCTCAGAGTTCAATTGAAGCAGAATATTCTGCAGCATGTGTTGTTGCAAGAGAAGTTCTGTGGCTTCGAAAATTGATTGCAGGTTTGTTTCAGTAGCCTTTGGAACCTACCATGATTCTTTGAAATGACTAAAGTTTTGTGAAGCTTTTGGTTAATTCAGACTTTCATGGCAGAACCAAACATGTGAAAATTAAATACCAATATTTGACAGATACGGTTCAAGGGAAAGCAATTGAGCTCAAGTACATATCTATAGAGAAGTAGATTGTGGACATTCTTAACAAACCACTTCCAAGAGTGAAGTTTTGTTATTTCTGAGATATGCTTGGTATCGAGCAGAATGATGTTCTTGTGGAGAGATAGTCTCAGCTTCCATAATTCTTTGCATATGTTAATGAGTTCTTCTCTACGGGAGAAGTTTGAGGTGCAATCCCTAGTTAATGAATTATTCTTTGTGAGAGAAGTTCGAGGTGGAATCGTGTGTTGATTAGTTCTTCTTTGCAAGAGAAGTTTGAGGTGAAATCCCTTGTAAATGAGTTCTTCTCTACAAGAGAAGTTCGAGGTGAAATTCCTTGGTCCACCTTCTCCGAGTAGCTACAGTGGATCCGCAAGAATAGCCATGGTGGAAGTCATGTGTGTGACTCCATGACTTTATTTACCATTTCTCTGATTCACCCTATAGGAGTAGCTATGGTGAATATTGTTATGTTGAGATAACATTTTTTATTGAGAAATCTCGAATGAGACTTTATTTCGACATTTTGTGTTGCAGCTCCTCATGCTGGTCATGCTATAACTTATGAATAATCTCTCTTTTACTAAGAGGGAGTGTTGAAGTTAATATAGCTGCAAGAGAAATTATTTGATCATTTTTTGCTCAAGTCTCTAGTTCTTCTTTACTGTGTTCGCTTCCTGCTTCTTTTAAAATAATGCTTATTCAGCTTGAGCTGTTCTTTTATTCTCTTCCTGACATTATCTGCTATGCTTTCGTGCCTATGGAGAGACACTGCCATATTGCATTAATATCTTCAGTTACTTTACTCCGACATGTTGCTCTTCGGCATCATGTGCAGATGATGTTATTGTATATGCGAAAGAGTTCTTATTATTTTCTATCTTTGTTGAGTCTCTTCTCTGGCATCGAGTATTGATGATATGGCACATACTTCTGATGTAGCACATTAATGGCATGTCTTCCACTCTTGATAATGCTCCATGTCTCTTTGATTACATTGGCAGTGACTCCTTGAATGCATCGGGTGATTTCAAAAGAATATGTATCGCTCAGAGAAGTTTAGTTTGTATCACTCTCGTATGATTGTAAGCGATAAAAAAAGGTATTGGCATCTTCTGAAGGTGTATGGTCTGTCATCTCACAGATTTTTCAGTCAGTTCTGTGTATTGCTGGTAGAGATTATTTCTTGGGTAACAACAATTCATTGTATCTAGTTCTCAGAATATTATTCTAAGGTAGTCTTTGTCTTTGAAGGCTTTCAGATTACAAGGGCAGGGATATTTAGTATATGATATAATTTTATTCCAGGCGATTCTCTATTAGGATCTTGAGAGTTGAGCATGATTATTACTTGAATGTATGTAGACATCAGTCATAAGAAAAAGCTCTGATTGTATTCATTTTGAGGTTCTAAATAAGGAATTCAAGTTTGTCGGCTATGTTGTTCCCCTCGAGCAGGGGGGTTTCTCCCAGGATAACTCAGCAGCATCATATGTTTATTGTGTTCATTGTTTTATTTGTTGTTGGTTTTTTTTTTCTGGTTCTCAAACTTAACAATGCAGCCCATTGCTTTGAACTTCTTTTGGAAAACAGACAAAATTGATTGACTAAGACTAAATGTGACTAAATGTAGAAGTGCAAAGAACATAATGGAGTGTATTTATAAACTCCAAGTGGAACAAGCTTATCCGATTGGATGCCACAAGGTTTGCAGCTTATTTTCTAACATTGCAAAGGATTTATAGCTTATTGACTCCCTTGAAACAAATGTTTGTGAGTCAAACATGACAGGACTTGACATATTCAAAGAAGATTGATGAAGAGAGGCAGCAACAACAATTTTTGATGATGTTTTTATCAAGAGAGATTTTGAGATTGTCAAGATAACTTCGAACTAGAATTTAAGTTTCAAATTGAACCCTTAACTTTTAAACTTTAAGAGAAGTTAATTTCATTGTAACTTTAATTTTTTGTAAATTGTAAGTATTCGAGCCATTGGTGACAGTCTTGCACTTGGTGGATGGGGAGCTAATTGCAATGGGATGTATTTGTGAGGACATAGATAGGGCCATTGAACTCATCTAGAACTATTATAGAGGGGACGCAAATAGAATTTCCACTACCTAGGAGATCATTGATCAGAGGTAGAACATTTAGCCACTACCTAGGAGATCATTGATCAGAGGTGGAACATTTAGCACCACCAACCTAATCATAGAGTGAGGTACTACGTCAATCCCAAAAAAAAAATTCTCAAATAGCTTCACAAATACAAATGTAGAGGTATTAAAGAGGCCTCTCCGCATACATTGAGAGGATGATACTTGAGGTAAAGAATGAGCAATCTCATCATTTAGAGTTGTGGAATTATAAGCAAGCGGGGGCTGCTCTCATTTTCGTCACTAGCTATGATCACAATCACTTCTAAAAGATTTCATTTAGTCAGTAGGAACCAAGTATCGAAAGAAAAATCCCAAGGGTATCCATACTACTGCTGTCATGAGCAAGGCTCTTGGAACGATTACCCCTCCAACTATTCTTTGGAACATAGCTGCAAGTATGGAGATGGTAGATGTTATAAATGGTCTCACACTCTTCAAAACCATCTAGCATAAATCGGGCATCTCAAAAGTCTAGTCTTTAATTGTCACATATTTTTTATATAATTACACATAACTTATTGGATTTCAAAAATGGGAGCAGCATTAGGTATTTGGACAATCCCATGCTTGGAAAAATGCCTCTAAGCCTTTCTATACCTAGGCACCTCCTTCATTTCATGTTCCATCTCAGCATTGAAAAAGTTGTTCAGCTCTTCACTTGGGATGGCCTACAACCTAGCTAGATTCTCTCTAATGGGTTGGACCTCACGCAAGATAGGAAGTGGTCATTGTAAAAAAAGTATGCCCTTTTTTGTATTGATCGAGAAAGTGAGGATAGTCTTATTTGGGGTAAAACCAGCTCCATTGATTACTACATTGTGAAGGCTACATTGTGAAGGACAATGCCCATCACGTACAAGATAGTGAATCTAATGAATATATTTGAATAGCCTCTCAAAGCCAAACTATAATCCCCAAAATAAAAACATTTCAAAGTCTTCCTAGGCAAAAAACATCCTCTTGAAAGCCAAATTGCAATCCCCAAAATAAAGAAAATATTTCAAAGTATTCTTAGACAGAAAATATCCTTTCTCCAGACAATCTTGTTAAAAGAGGCATCATGGAACCCCACATATGCTTCAAAGGTAATAAACACAAGATGATCTCTTCTTTGGTTGTGATTACACATCCACAGTTTGGATCTCTCTTGGTCTTTTCTTTGGTGTCCACTTCAGAAATGTTACATATGGAACAAATGCTACAACAGCTCTCTTGTGAAGTTGTTATCGTCCTCTATTCGCTGTCTTTGGATGTGAAACAGTTGGTGGGACAGGAATAATAAAACCTTCAAGTAAAGCCATCCGTAGGATAAGATTCAAGATATCTAGCACACCATGATTGAAAATGCCAAATCCTACTTCAAAGAAAAACAAATTCAAGTTTCTCTACAGAGCAAAAGACAACCTTCTTTAAAGATGGAATCTCTTCTCCCATCTCGAGCAGCCCTTTTGTCTCCATTCACTATCCAACTCTCTTCTCTATTGGCACTGCTCAAGCTAATATCTGTATTTTCATTGCAATGGTGTACTGGGGACCAGACCTAACATAAAAGTTGGAAGTTTGCATGACCTGGAACAAAATTCCAACAATATTGCTGAATTTATAGGAAGTGAGATGGGCTTAGTCTTGGCAGCTAAAAAAATATCAAGAATAATCCAATCCATCCAACCCAAGCTTCTATTGATTCAAATTAGGTATTCTAAAAAAAATGAGCAACTATATTGACATTACATCCCTAGATCTTTGAACTCTCGTACTAATAAAACAAAGCTTTAAAATATACTCTTCTTTTACTCAAATTTCTGCTTAGGTTAAAGAGGTCATGAACAAAAGTAATGAAAATATTCCTAGCGAATATATATTTTTAGCTTTTAGACTTTGCCAAACCACTACATGTTGACTTGTCTTCACCATGAGATAGAGGATTTATTGTATTTAATATTTATCCCCTCTCAGATTTATATTCTTTGTATCTCTAATTGGTCAATAAAACGTTTCCTTCAAAACAAATATTACTAGTTAAGAATTAATAAATAGTTAGAACTTAGTATTACCTACTAAACAATGATAGCTTGGAAATAGGAAATGTTAGCAAATAATTAAGTTGGGGGACATTTCCCATAGGCAGTTCAATATAGTCATCGAGTGATTGATGCACAGGAAAACTCAAATGCCTGAATAAGCCAATACATATGAGCAATAATCATCCTGAAGAAACTAACTAATCATTTCGTTAGTGGCTCCAATCTTGGTCTAATATGCGTGTGATTTGCTCTACCAAATTCCATAGTAATATATAATGCAATATACAAAAGCTGGTACTATTTAATAAAGTCTATTTTTGATAATATTTGAATATTCAAGTCAGGCTATTTACTCACCTTGTTCCATAATATATGATGTACTAAAGCCCACAATGGCCAACAAAAATGGCAATGGAGGATACTAGCCTATGACATGATGTTATATGTATAAAGGCTTTTACCTAACAAGAAATTGTGCTTATAAATCTACCTTACCAAGGCTGCACCTTGGACTCTTGAATCAGGGCCAAGTTTGAACCCAATGTGGGTTCATGTTTGGGACCGTGTATAGTCCACACAGGGCCCATGCTTGAGCCTATGAGTTCATGGGGGTTCAAATCACCGCGGACCCTATGGGGACTACACGCGGACCCAAGGGTAGCCAACCAAAACTTGGGCAGACCACCAAGGACCCACAAACATTAAGGTAGAGGGTGGGCCCAAAAACAAGTTAAAATACCTTTTTTTGTTTCCTCCTAACCCTAAAATGACCCTATTAAGGAGGCTACAAACACATTTCATTTCACATTTGCTTTCTCATTTGGCTCTCTCCATCTCGCAAGTTTGAAGTGAGGTGATTGCATTGGAAGGAGGTCACTTGTGATTCGTGAAGTTGCAAATACCTTCCCAAAAGCAGATTTAAGTGTTTAAGGTATGCATTTTATTATTTTAACCATTTTTCTTTAGTTTTTTAATAGATTGTTTCCAATTTTTGAAAAGTTATAAACAATTCAATTTTTTGTCGAGGCTTTGAAGTTTTTTTTTCGTCCATTTTTGTTATAGATTGTAACAATGAGTAATCAAAGCTCAATGGGTGGCTCTAAAAAAATTTAAATTGATAAAGGGTCTCCGCTTTGGAAATACACTACAAGACTTTCTCAATGTCCTCGAGGCGGGGGGTTTATATGGAAATGTAATTTTTGAAACCTAGAATATAGAAGCTCCTACTACCAAGTAAAACTTCATTTTAAGGGCCGCCCTAGGAGTAAAGGGATTAATATGTGTAAAGGACCACCAGGGGGGAATAAGAAGGGATTGTCACCTACACAAATAGCAGCATTCATTAAAGAACAAGAAGATGCTAAGAAGTTAGTTGCAAAAGGAAAACAAAGTGGTTATAGCTCTAGTAAAAAAACCTACCACCACCACCACCCACTCAACATGCCTCTAAACATCCCTTCCTACCTATACCTTCTAGGGAGGAGGATTAAGATGTAGATGAACCACGAGTCACCATCTCTAAGAGAGGCCCACTAGATCAAGAATTTCAAAATGAGGCAAGAGATATTGTTGATGAAAAAATTGCACGTTATCTCTATGTGAATGGTCTTCTATTAAACCTAGTGAGATCACCCAATTGGAGGGAGATGATAACAGCAATAAATAATGCACTTGTTGGTTACCAAGGTCCTCAATTTGAAAAGGTTTGCACCACCTTATTGCATAAAGAGAGAAAAATGTAAAGGCCCAATCAAAACCAATTAGAAATTCTTGGGACCAAATAGGTGTATCTATTGTCTCTAATGGATGGAAAGATTATAAAAATCATCCTTCAGTCAATGTTATTGTTGTGTACCCCAAGGGGACAATGTTTTTGAAGGTGGCTAACTATAAGGGGGTAGTAAAAGATGCAGTTTATGTCCCGGAATCTCATTGATTCCGGAGAGGCAGTGGGTAGTGATAATGTTGTCCAAGTAATTACAAATAATGCAAAAGTTTGCAAGGCAGCAAATGCTTTGGTAGAGGCTACATATGACCACATCTTTGGACCCCATGCACTATACACTCTCTTAATTTGGTTATGCAAGCAATTGGCAACCAAGTAGACCAGGTGAGAAACATTTATGAGGATAAGGAGATTTAGATGTTTGTGACAAGTCACCATATGTCACAAGCAATTTTCAGAACTTTCTCCAAATTGGAACTATTGAAGGTAAATCTTAAATTTTAGTTTATTTAGTTTCATTTATCATTTTGTCATTTTGTCATGTTTTGCATAATTGAATAAAATAATTTTTGTGTTGTTTACATACTTTAAATGTGTTACTAACTTACTATAAACATGTTCTTAGGTGGCTGAAACTCGTTTTGCCTCTCACACAATTGTCTTTGGACAACTTGTAAAGATAAAGAAGGCATTGGCACAAATGGTGATAAGCTATGTTCCCCAGGGACGCATCCCCCCCCAAAAAAGCAAGCGTCTCGAGGGCAGGGACGTCCCCGTCTCGAAAACTTCATTGGGGACTTGCATCCGTCCCAAATTTTTTAACACACAAAAAAATTTAAAAACTTCAAAAAAATGTCACTTTTGTCATCCCAATTTTCCATCCCCTGACTTCCCCAAAATCGGCAAAAAAAATTGCGATCCCGAAAACCCGTCCTGCTGTCCCCTGTTGTCCCCATCCCGGAAACTCGAGGGAAAATAGGTGATAAGCAACCAATGGGCATCTGAAAGCAGTCCAATATAATAAAGGCCCAAATACTGAAAGCAATGATATTAAATGATGACTAGTGGGGTCGTGTGGAGTATGTATTGAAAATCACTGAGCCAATCATGTTTATGCTTTGCTTTGCTGACACTGATGAACCATGCCTCGAGGATGTTTATGATGTCATAGACATCATGTTAGTGAGGATATAAGTGGTAAGTTATAAATTTTATTTATATTACATTCTTCTAGCATTGTTTATTTAGAGATAGCTAAAGTTTTATTAATTGACATAACTTGCATAAAGATGACTTACATGAACACCAATTGATATCCCAGGTGATACAAAGAAGAGAAAATGATCTTGAGGACACCTTTTATAAAAAGGTGGAAGAAATAGTTCTCGATCGCTGGAACAAAATGACTACACCTCTTCACCTCCTAGCTTATGCTCTCTCTCCCAAATACTATAGTGCAAATGTTCTCACTATTACTAGTAGAGCGCCACCATATAGAGATGTTGAGGTTGCTAGTGGGTACAGGAAGGCACTTAGCAAGATCTTTAGTGATCCAAAGGTAGAGGCAAAAGTTAGGGGAGAATTCGGATTATTCATCTCAAGAAAGTATTTTCTCCCTCCTGTTATAAATGACTAAAGCATAATGGACATGATTACAAGGTGGTACATTCATGGTCAAGATAATGTGCACCTACAACCTCTTGCCATTAAGATCCTCTCGCAAGTAAGTTTTTAATTCTATTCTTCTTTTTTTGTCACTTGCATTGCAGAATTTAACACTTAACATTCTTAATTTATCTTGTATTTATTTTTTTTTGTTCTCTCCAACTTGCTAGCTCTATTGTCATTGAGCGGAATTGGACTACTTACTCCTTTATCCACTCAATTAAGTGTAACCGGCTGGCTGCCAAAAAAGCTGTGGACTTGGTGTTTATTCACACCAATTTGCATGTCGTGGCATGGAAGGATCCAAAATACAAAAGGGGGGAAAAGGGGGGCAGACAAGTTGTGGGATGTATTGTTGAAGATGGTAGCTGCGATAGAGATCTTTATCTCTGGAAATATGAACATTATTATCGTTATTGTTACGTTCAGCTGAAAAAGACACTTAAGTTTTTATTTGTAATATTAAATGTAAATGACATGTGTCATTCTCATGCATTGAGGCATGAATATTTGAAGAGTCTTAATTAATTAATTAGGAGTTATGAGAATCTCAAAAGACCTTCGGTTATAATGTGAAGAATCTCTCTTATTGTTATATATTTGCGTCAAGCAAAGGATATTGTACACTTGAATGTTTATCATCAATAAAGATATGTTTTGTTGTGTGGCTGGGTTTTCCCCTTCATTCTCGAAGGGTTTTCCCAAGATATTTCTAGTGTTCTTTGTTTCAGTTTTTCTCTTTCTATTTGCTGGTTATTAACTTTGATTTTTGGGCTATAGTTTCAACATGTACCACCCAAGTCAGCTGACTTGGATATGACTATTCAGGATCTGCTAGAGCTACTCTTCTTGATGTGAGTGATGATGATGACATTGCATTTGGTGGATCTAGTGCTAGCGGGACCAATTTGGGTGATAATGAGGATCTACTAGCAGCTGGAAAAATGAAAATCATCATGGTTTTTTTTCCATAATCTATTTGATGATTGATCAAAACTTTAATCGATGATTATTGATGAACATTGAACTTTGAATCACATTTTAAGTTTTAACTTTCAGAACTTCATGAACTATATTTTATTTCAGTAATTCAATACAATGATTTTCATTATGATTAGTATGACAGAATCGTATTTTAATGTTTATCTTTGGCATTTGGCATTGATCAATGACCAAGCATCATACTATGAAATGATTTAGATATACTATGAAATTACCCCTGCGAACCATACTGGAAAAACAAATCCTCAAACCCATGAACTGGGTTTCTATACCCTAATTGGTAACACAGTTATAAAAATTTTATATTGATAGTTTTTTGCAACTTATACATTAATTTTCTAACAAGTAACCAAAGAGGTGCTTTTTTTTAGTACAGAGGCTTATTCAAAGGTGTAGAACAGAACCAAAATACAAGGATATACCTAAATCACTCAATGTCTCCCTTTGAAATCTCAAATCACCAATCAACTTCTTAGGTTGTGGCTATCTAGGGAGGATTTAATATCTCACATGCCCTTGAGATATTTTCATGTATCCCATTAGTAAAAACAATGAATTGGATGGCTTTATTGTGTGGCCTCTAACACTTCACTGCTTTTTGTTTGTAAGGTATACTTTATCCAATGAAGATTTGGATTTTTGTTACTTTGCATTTCAAGCAGCAATTGCAAGGGTTCCAGGCGGTGATTTAGGCAGCAATTTCAAGCATTCTCAGGCAAGGTAGAAGATTGTGTTCTAAGCAGGGGTAAGATTCAAGGGTTTGGTCGATAGTTTTGCAACTTGTGGGACCAATTGATTGGTGTTGAAGGCTTTGTTGCTTATCATTGGAACATGTGTGTGGGTTTTATCTTTGTTTGTTGAGTTGTGTTCCTCTCTTTTCTTTGGTTGGCTCCAATAGGCAAACAAGTACTTAGCCCCTATGTTTCATTTTGGATATTTTCTTCTTCTATCTTATGGCAAGAGGACTTCACCCATCAACATTCACTCACAATGAACAATAAACTATTGTGTCTGTTGAAAAAAATATTTAGATCAAGTAAAAATTGCATCTTCCATCGAAGCAGGAAAATGGGTTTGGGTGAATCCTAAACAATTTCAGGGTATCTTGAAACATACACTTGCACGTTTAAAATGGGAGCAAGCAAAGAAAATAATACTTCTGAAAGAAAATATAATGGCCCTTCGTAACAAACACATGCCAAACAAGACTCCTTTACAAGAGTTTGGTAACAGCAAGTCCAGAGATAATAAAGGCATGGATGATTCTATTTTACATACCCCCACATCAACACCTCTCACTTGGTCTTCTAACCTATATGTGCAAGAGTTGCTAAATGCCAAGATAAGGTTGGAGGCTTTGGAAGTTAAAGAGCAGGAAAAAGATCCAAAAAATCATGCTTAAACAGCTTCAAATCAACTATTAGCAGAAAACAATAAGATTCTAAAGAAGCAAATGGCATTGTTGCAAGCTACTTTATTGGCAGGGAGAACTGAATGGCAAGGTATAAAAGCAAAATGGAAAATCATGAAATGTTTGACAATAGAAAAGATAGGTATGATGAAACCTAAAGTATCTCAGGCTGAAGGAAAAGTGATTGATTAAGAAAACAACTATGGAGGGAAGGAAAGTGTGGAAAAGAAAGGAGGTTCTTCAAAAGACTCTAAAACATGGACACAAGTTTTTAAAAACTTTGATTATAAGGAGACAGAAGCAAACATTTGTGGTGATAGCATACAAGATAAGGAAATCAAATAAAGAGAAATTAGAGCAGCAAGCATAATTATCAAAGGAGTGAAGGATTATGGAAGAAATGAAAGTACTCTCGATCTTACAAGGGACTCCCTCAAGGAAAAAAATTGCTTTGGCAAGGACAGATCTGCCAAGCATGGAGGATGTAAACTTAGTGATGAGTGAGATAGGCCCATAAGAATCATCATGTCAAGAATAAGAGACAAACAAAGTCTCCTAAACAAGAAACAGCTCTTGCTGGGATCTCGCTTCTTTTTAGATGAAGATCTAACTATTAAACAACAAGACAACAGAAAGGAGGAATTAGCAAAGGATATAGCAGCAAGGGACAAGGACAAAAGGGCATGGTTGTACAAAGGCAAAATTGTTATTGCCACATTTGGCTATCATCTGCAGAGAGAACAACAAGTGAACAGCAAAGAAGTGGCAGAAAACTCCTTAGGAAGTAATTTTGCAACAAGGGCAGATTGGGAAAATGGGGATGAAAGCTCATCTTTAAGTCTTGCACATCAACACAATTAGCACTTAAGCCCTACACAGGATTCCTTAAGTTCAATTTGTTGGAATTGTAGAGGCTACCCTTGGAGGCGAGGACCTGGGTTAGGGTGTATTGCAGAAGATAGAGACATAATTTGTCTTATAGAAACACATGAACACGAAGGGTGCAAGACACCTTTGTTTGAAGGGTATTTGAAAATGGTCGTATGAAATAACGCAGCAGCAAATGGCAAAGGACATGGAGGTATTATGATATTAGTGAGGGAAAAAGAAGGTCGTAACATTCAGCTAGAAAGTGAAGACTCAAATAAATTCATATGCACCAAAACCTCAGAAGACTCAAATAAATTCATATGCAACAAAATGATCCCTTTTGTTGTGCTTATAAAAGATATTGCAGTATTTTCTTAGCTAGGTGAAGTCCTTCTAGTGGGTGACTTCAACACTATGACTGCAAGTGAACAAGCTAGCGTTCTCTGTTATAAGGAAAATTGTAACCCTAATTTAATTACAGAAGAGAGCAATCATCAATGGGCAAGAGTTTCAAAAGATAGCAAAGGGGCAATCCTTTTGGGGAGCAATTACTTACTCTTTGTAGTGCATTTGATTTAGTCATTTGCAATGGTTTGGCTAGATGGGTTATGTCTGGTAATTTCACTTGCAATATATACAATGGCACAAGTGTAGTGGATTATGCAATTTGCTCACATGACTTGTGTGAGAATATGGAGGACATTTCAATTGGCGAAAAACTCTGGCACCTAAATTCTCATCACATTCCTATAGATCTAAGCATTTCTTGGACTGAAAAGCAACAATGTAGGACAACAAATCAGTGCATTCAACAATTTTCATCAGAGGGTAGTATATTTTTGACTCAAAGAAATTGCAGCACATTCAAGATGGCACTTTAGAAATTTGCTAAGAGGGGGAAAATACCATTGCAGGGCATCCACAGTCACATGCTAACTAGCTTGATTCAAAGTGCACTTGATGAGTGCAAAAGGGCAAAAAATAAGAAATCTAAGAAAAGGTGTTTTCCATCTAATGCAAGGTTTATGAAGAATGCCACATAATGCAAGCTTTGGTTGGAGGTAGACTAAAGATGCTTCATCATTCCATGTACTTTTCATAAGTTGAACAGACCAAATTCATCTGACCTTAAAAAGTATGAAAGTAAAATGCATTTGAGGGCCTAAATAGTATCCTCTTACAGTGTTGCATGGATCTACCAATGAATAGGATAAGCAGTTTTTCTCACTCTTCTTATGATATTTTAACATCCACAAGCCAGGGGAATGGCAAGAAACAAATGAGCCTTGAGCCTTCCTTTTTCGAGCACTTATTAACTAGCGTAAATTGATATTATTTTTAATATAATGCGTACTGCTTGGAGACTTGTTAACTAGCCAGTAGACAGAAGATCAATCCATGTTACTTCATATCCGTAGGACATACAACAACCCTATACCAAAGACAGTTTAAATCATCTTTCCATATAAGGCCTTTTAACCCAATGCCAAATCGGTTAGGCAAACACTGCTGCAAAAAAATACAAAGCTAAGACTATTGAGTTTTCACTGTTTGCAAGCCTCCAATGATTTCTCATGCAATTAGGTGAAATTCCAGGGTCACCAGCGTAGCTTGGTCTTTGGTAACCTGTGTGTCGTACGGGCAAATGTCCTCAACAGCCAGGCTTTGGATGGCAGCTTTATAATAACCATTGGTTAGCATTTGAACCTGAACCTTAATAACCACGTTATGCCCAGTTGTGAAAGCTGTGTCTACCTATCGTGGACCTATATGTATATCTCTTTTAAGGGGAAAGTACGCAATTTTTCTTTGAAATAACGTTTTAACAAAAACGACAGTTTCTTCTCCTTCTCATACTCAACATTGTTCAACAAAATCAAATGAAGCAAGTCAAGCTCCAGTAGCCAGTAATAATATCTATACAACAAAAAAAAAAAAAAAGGATAAAATATGCTGAGGCTAAAGCTATCTTACAGGTCAAACACACGAAGGGTATTGTCATCGCTACTCGTTAAAAAGCAAGATCCGTCAGGAGACCTGCAAAACATAAAAGCTTCAAACTAAGGCAATCGACCTGTATCACTAAAATGGGTTATGAATGCCTGACAAGGGATAATAGAATATATATTCTTCTAACTAAAGGGAAATCATAGGTGGCTTAGAGTGCAGCTTACCATTTTACGGCCTTCAAAAAATTGGCATTGTGTGTAGAGGGAAGCTTAAATTGGCGATGAAAATGGTAGAGCCTTTGAGGAGGAACGTGGAAGTCCAATGCAGGCAAGTAGTACTCGCTTCCATCTGGAAAGCATGTTAATTCCTCTTCCATTCTTTCACTGACACAAATTTCTCAGAGCATTTGGAAAGCACACCGTAAAAATAGCTAGTGTGTCTCCGGAGATCAATATACAAACTTCGTGTACCTCCTGATTTTTAAATTTTCGCTCGCTTGCTTCAATGCCCTTCCCTACGACTGTATCGAGGCTAATGCAAGTCAAAGCTCCGTGAACGAACTTAATTTGTATAAAATAACCTACATGTAATCGATTGCCAATTAGGAGATGAGCTAGTTTATTAAATTATTAATGCTAAAGATAAAGGAAAACTAGTATTTGCGTTTATTTTTTAGTTTTTTTTTAAAGTGTAAGTCTATTTATTACAGTATATAAAATATTTTAATTAATAAAAATAATATAATTATAGTACTCTATAATGATAATTGTAATAATAAAGAATTTTAATTATTGTAATTATTGTAATAATTATTTTTTTATTTTATTTTTTATTTTCGATCGATAAACAACCAATGGCCATAATAATATTAATTAAAATTAAATTACACTAGCGTTCTTCCGTTCAAACGAGCACTGGTAAAAAAGAACGGAAAAAAAAAACCTCTAGTCTAGCCCGGGACCATGGTCCTTTATTATTACAGCATAAAAGGGGCGTAGTCAAAATATTCATGTTTCAGAGATTACATTACAAAATTACGATAACACAAAATAATTTGAGTGTAGGCTCCTTGATGAATTATAGGATTCCATCACTTTCTTTACATTCTTCCAGAGCTATCAAAATGTACATCCCTGTCTAAATGGCTTATCAAAAAAATTGTTAATCATAGAAATCAGAGAAACTTTAAACTTAGAGACTATAAATAACTAGATTAATACCTAAACCCATCTTAATACAAGGCTTTAATATATATCATGATAAATTATGTGCTTACCTAAACTTATCGATATGAGTCAATCATTTTAATCAAAACCTAAACTCAGATAAAGTGAATACAAGATGGGACTTAACTAAAGAACTGCCAAAAAGGAGGAAACGGCCTGGAAAACCATCAGTGTTAACATTCTAACCAATCATTGGATCTGCCCATTGTGAGAAACTTAATGAAGCTGAGGAATAAATCAATCAGTCTGAATCATTTTAATAGATAGGTGACAGAACCATCTCTTTAATAAGATCAAGGAGCACACAAAAATCGAAATCCATTAGGGCTCGTTTGGTTGGAAGCGTAGGAATAGAGAATTAGAATGGAAATTTGGAATAGGAATAGAAATGGAGAATGGGAATGGAAAAGACAAATCCCATTCTTGGTTGGTTCGCATGGTATTTGATTGGAAATATGTTAATTGTTAGATTGTGGTGACTGATCAGGAAAGTACTGTACATACTTCATAAATAGTGGGGTTAAAAAAAAAAATTGGGCAATAGCCGACATATTATGGCCAACATATGGCGGACATGTTATAACCCTAAAGCGGTTTAATACTTGTATAAAAGAGCTTAGGGTTGGGTATTTTTCATAATGTTGTGATGCGAAATTGGTTCTTGCGGCAATATTGAGCTGTAAGGGATTACGGATTGTAATCAGGTTGTAATCACTGGATTGTAATAAGATCAGACTTGCTGTTTGGTGGACGTAGCCCAGGGATTGGGTGAACCACGTTAAATCTTGGTGCCTTGTGTTCATTTTTGTGTGTTCTATTATTTTCTGTTATTGGTTATATTTGCATATAGTTTTTATTTCTGTCTGTGGTTTATCCTAACATTACTCCCTTGTTTGTTTGTACAAAATTGGAATTGGAATACAGTTAAGTTTATATTTTAATATATTTTATTTGTTTTACTATATTATTATATTTGGTTAATTATTTCAATTTATTGTAAAGATATTTTTTTTTTTAAATCTATTTTATTTAATGAAATTAATAAGAAATTATTTTTTTCAACATTTTAAAAATTGAATAGATATAAACATAAAAATGTTATACACAATAATATACTTGTCAAATTAGTAAAATTTGTTCATTTCTTAAGTTCGGTGAATTTATTTTTGTTAACATTTATTAAATGAATACACAATAATATACTTTCAAATTAGTAAAATTTACTCATTTCATAAGTTCGGTAAAAAAAAAAAAATCATTTTTTAAATGAATAGATATAAACATAAAAATGTTATACACAATAATATACTCGTCAAATTAGTACAATTTTCTCATCTCATAAGTTCGGTAAATTTATTTTTGTTAACATTTATAAAATGAATACACAATAATATACTTGTCAAATTAGTAAAATTTACTCATTTCATAAGTTTGGTAAAATTATTTTTTTACCATTTTTTAAATGAATAGATATAAACATAAAAATGTTATACATAATAATATAGTCGTCAAATTAGTAAAATTTGTTCATTTCATTAGTTCGTAAAAGATTTAGTTTCCATGATCATAAGTTCTTTACAACAAAATGGTCATTTCATTAGTAAAATTACAATCACCATCACCAATAGTGTGTTTATAAAAACTAGAATAGAATTAAGTCTACATTGAAACATTATTTTGGCTTTTGCCATGGAACCAATCTCCCTAGCAGATGTCTCCCACACAATGCACAACTTGCAATCTTTCCTTTCTTCTTCTGTAGATTTTGATGTGGTTGATGTAGATGAGTCATCTTTGACCCACTCAAAGAAATTGCAGCCATTTCTTTTATTTGGACAACACAAAAACTTATGCCAACGATTTTTCTCTGTACGTGACATTTTCATTGCTACAAGTCCAACACCACATTGACACATTGAAGAAGTTGTCAAATCCATCGACCCTATATAAATAATGAACAAACATAATGAGAAATTACTACAAGTGTAAAATATATTTTAATATTTGTATTCAATGGACTATGTTGTGACTTCTCAGTCCAATCTTGCTAGCGTTGCAAATACCTTGTGACTTACAACTTTTGACACATGATTATTAGTTTTATAAAATAATATCCATGGCATGCTCATTTAAACTTACAATGTTCTAAAATAAAAAGGAGCGAATTTGTAGTTTTATGAATGTATAAAGAACCTGTGAACTCATATTTATAATCCTAATCTATGGACAATGAAGACATACACATTTACATTTGTAATCACAACTCACAATTTGCCTATGACTACCTATAATCAATATAAAGTTATACAATTGAAATGAGTAGATATGTAACTTTTCCTAACTCATACACAATTAGGCAGCATAATAAGAGAGGCTATATCCCAAAAAAATAAAATTGATTACATTCGTAAAACAAGAGAAAAAAAAAAGTGTTATGAGGGGTCGATAGCATTAGAAGCCTTACACATAACCATTGCAAAACACATAATTCTATCATACACAATACAACACACCATCACTCCAAAACACATACACAATGAAGCAACATAATTAAGAGAAGCTATATCCCAACACAAAAAGAATTGATTGCATTCATAAAATGTTGAACTGAACATTTTTTGTAAGTTTCCCTTTCTTCAGGAAACCTGTCACTATTGTTGCACATCTTATTATAGAAGAATCTTTAAACCATACTTCACATATAGATGGAATAAAAATAATGAGTTTTCCTGTCTCTTCATCAAATCCATAATTTGTAGCATCCTATGGAAATAAACCTTTGGGAAGATCATACTCATGTAAGAGATCAACTTATGGTTTTTGCATTTTTCCTACAAAATAATGCCACAAAGTCATAAACATCAATGTGCCTACATTAACAAAAAAAATAAACAATCCAAAAGATCAGGCATTTCTTAAGCCATTTCATAATTTGATAACAAAGTATTCCTTTCCTCTTACAATTCATTTTCTAGTAAAATTTCCCATCAACTAAAGATGCATCATTAAACATAAATTTATTATATCCTAAATGAGATTCCAATAGCTCTAGAGTTTTTGGTATTGTACCAACCTATTTGAGCTCAATTTGATGACAAATGTAATAATGGATTATGTAATATTACAACTTTGGCTTCATTGAAATCATATCCCATACTCATGTTATGATCTTTTACTCCCATACATATCCATGTTTTTGGAAACTTCCCGCCCACTTTGATATTGCATCCAAAGTGTCATGTACTGGCAACAGTTCATTGTAGAAACATATCTAATACATCCTAATATGCTAGGATGTATCTAGATACAACCCACAACTTACTAACACACCCTAAACTCAACATAAACAAGAGAAGAAGTTTATTTCTGCACTACCTGATTTGCTATTGCCTTTTTCTGTTGGTTGAAAAGCATGTGGGAGTGCTTTGCCATGTGGCAAAAGAGTGTTTTATCATCACTACATCATAGTTAATAGTTGGACAAGTATGTAGCAGCATCTTGGAGTATTTGGACATAAATTTCATTTTTTTTAGTGTTTAATGTGGAAGTACAACTTCAAGTATTCACCATGAATACAAATTTAAGTGCATACAATGCATATAGTTGAATAAAAAAAGTGAATACAGCTAAATACAGAAGTGCACACAGCAAACATTATGAGTTATTTTGTACATAACAGTAGTGCATACTGCTGAATAAAACAATGCATACAACAACAATATGAGTTATTTTGTACGTAAGAGCACTGCATACAACAATAAATCACAACTAGGGGGAATACAAACAACTATTACAAGTAATCCATAAAACATAATTCAAACATTACTTAGTAGTAAAACAGTGCCACTAAAGCTGAAGCAAACAAAGAAAAGATTGAGAATATGGATGTTCACAAGTTTGAAGCACTCAACAAGATCATTATATCCGTAAACATAGAAACAACTATTGCAAGTAATGTATAAAATATAAGCTATCAGGATTATAGATATGGCTTCAAAAAGATATTAAGTTCACGAATAGTCTCATAAATATTTTTGAGTTCATAAAGATTGTAATATATCAAAGATCTCCTCCAAACTTATATCTAATGTATGCTTCTCTCTCCTCTTCAGTCATCCCTACGAATGCCTAGGCTTTTGTAGGTTCAGATGTAAAAAAGTCATATGCTATAATCATGGTCTCCTGAGTAATTTTGGGCATGGCCTTAAGGGCAGCATATGCACTTGACATATCATGCTTCTCTTTTCTTTTATCAACATTTATAGTATGACCTTTAGTCATGCCCCGATCTATATTTTGGATGCTCTCACATATGACATCCAAACAATTAGTCATGCTTGGCTTCTTCC
The DNA here is from genome assembly GCA_028749045.1 of Cupressus sempervirens. Lineage (NCBI taxonomy): Eukaryota > Viridiplantae > Streptophyta > Pinopsida > Cupressales > Cupressaceae > Cupressus > Cupressus sempervirens. The sequence goes on along the minus strand of CM053792.1, from coordinate 374,678,227 downwards.
TCTTTTGCCTCCTTGTTGTTGGTGTAGAAGGATTTGGTCTTACGAATGTAGTAGAATTGTTTGATTGAAGGTTCTCTTCTTCAAACTCATTAGTATTGAAGCCCCCATTCATAGGCATATTGAAGCCCCCATCATCATCAAGATCAATAACCTCTTCAAATAGTTGCCCCTCTTCTTTGGTCTCAACAGTTGTTCCTGCTGCATTTCCTTCAACTATGTTGTTCCCAAAAATGATTGCCAACTCATTGAAGTAGAAGAATGGTTGCCTCTTGTACACTCTAGCATTTTTGAAGCAACTTCTTTACATGATGGAAAAATTAAGGGATTAGATGTCTTTCGTTACAATTGATTGAGAGATAACTTACTGATATTAAAATATTATCTACAAAACATTACCTTCAGCAACTCGTCCCACACACTATCCTTGGCATCGACACATTGAATTGTCACATTCCAAGCAAAACCACTCATGTTTCATAACTCTTTCATAATTCTAAAACCTTGTTTCCATGTCTTTAACTTGTTTTTAAAGTTGTTCTTTCCAAGATTCATATGCATATCTTCATTGAATTTCTTTTGTATTGTTGTCCAAGCTTCTTTCTTAAAGCCCCCATCACCTTTTCTTCCCAATTGAATATGCTCAAAAAGAAAATTGAGAAACTTTCATTCCATCTCTCTTGCCCACACCACTTTGGCATTTTTAGCTAAAGTAGCAATCGTAGTCACATTTACCTCCTCATCCATTCTTGTTAAAAGATTAGTGAATGAAATTTTATAGCTATTAATGGGTAGCTGTAGAACTTCCAAAAACCAATCAATATGTAACATAACTCTTTTACCAACAATCACACCCAATATAATGGTTGACATAACAAAATGATTATACAATACTACGCTATGATATGTCAGTAGTATAAAAGGGTATCTAGTAATAATACAACCACCATGCTACACTTGCAAGTTAGCTTAAACGCAAAAAATTCAGTAAACAAGTTAATTACAGTAGGAACTCTAGTAACAAAGAACAGTAAGGAATAACAATTACACATTTCCCATTAATTCAAGATTGTATTTTAATGGAGTTGGGTTTCTGAATTTGCCTAACAAACACACTACAAGATACTTGGGTTTTTGATGTGATGTAATTTTATTAGATGGAAAAATACCTGGTCTCCATATATGAATAATTAATAAACAAATTCAGCATGCATATCCAACTTTCCTTAGTGCCCTTTGTATAGGTCTACCAACAATCATCTCTTGCCATGTACAATCCATCTCTTCTTCCCTTGTTTCAGAAAATAGTCATTCATATAATATGTTATACAGGTTACTGGTTATTCTTTATGAATTTGAATTCTAATTTTTTTTCATCTATCAGCAGCATGCTTGTTTTGCGCCTAAATAAATCAAATGTAAATATCCCATCAAACTGACAGGCACAGACTTCCTGATATGTTGTGATCATGTTCAAACATTGCCCATCGATAAGTATATGTGATAACTATGCCACATGGTTTACCTTCGGTTTAACTTGGCACGGGTTCACCATCACATTTCACTACATTAGTGAATCAAGGAAGGTGATAGGGATCAATGTATAGTTTGTTTTTCTCAAGTAGCACTATTTATAGAAGGTATATGGCCTCGGTACGAATTCATTCTGATTTGTTTACAAGGTTATTTTATTGAATATATCTTCAGCATAAAATTATTAGAACAAATATTGAGTGGATGAAAGAATTAACGTATGAAATAAACAAAGATTTAAGTTGGCCAGTAGACATGGACAAGAATGAGATCATTTTGGCTTTTCGTGTTTATCAAGTCAATTGAATGAGATTTAAGATTTAGCTACTACAACTTATGCTATAGAAAAGCACTTCAAGGCATGAAAAGAGAATTAAGTGGCCTTCGAGATTTTGATAAATCTGCAGACATCATATTCATCCTTAGGAAGAGATTTTGATAAATCTAAACACATCATATTCGTCCATAGGAATAGTAAGCAATCACTTATCAACAATCTTCCTAAGTGTGTAGTCTAGCAACTACCCAAGCTTGATAGGACTAAGGAGTGTAGGGCTCATCAAGCTGCAATTGTTGTAGCACCCCAATACATGGACAAAATAAAACTACTATTTTAGTGTTGAGGCAGTTAGTAAAAAACTACATGGGATTGTTATACATCTAATGGTGTTAAATATTCTTTATTGTCTTGGTAACCTTTACTTTGACACCATTAAATTTGCATTCCCACATTGCTAATTTAACTAAGAAATAATACTCCAATACTTGTAGATTATTAGTACCATTAAAATTGTACAAATGATCTAATATGCATGATTTTTTAATTAACCAGATCTAATAAAAGAGTATTTCCCTGAAGAATGTAGTATACTTTTGCAACGGTCATAGATCAAACATAAGAAAAAAACACAAGCAACCTTTCAAATTAAGTAGTAAATGATCATAACAAATAAATACATATAATAAAGTATGAAAAGATTTAAGTATCAAACAAATACTATGGAAATAAAGACAACAAATATTTCAGCAGTGAGAATTAAGTATCAGACAAATTACAAAGCTGAGAAATTTGAAAAAAAAACTAGAGCCATACATTAGAAGAAAAAGGAGACATAACAAACTAGTTTCAAGATTCCAACAAACGTGTCATAACATACTAGTTTATAATAGACTAGTTTCAAGATTCTAGTAAACATGTCATAACAGTCTAGTTTCAAGATTCCAATAGCATTGAATGATACAAAACAATCATGAATAGGTTATGATCCATGAACAAAATACTAAAAAGTGCAAATAAATGTTAATGTTTTGCAATACAACTAAGCTCATGCTATTTTATCTCGATATTTCCCCCAATCATCTCTATATTGCTGATTCATTCCATAAGTCTCAAGAATTGGCATGTTTATCCTAGCAAAATAATCATCCTCTTCAATATCCATTTCAAATGGAAGACCATCCTCTATGGTTATGAAGTTGTGTAGTATGCCACATGCCAAAACAATCTTTGTTTGGGTAAATAAGCTATAGGACGTTGTATGCTTCAATATAGGAAAACATTGCTTAAATATACCAAATGTCTGCTCTATCACATTCCTAAGAGAGGAGTGTCGGTGGTTAAATAACTCTCGGGGAGTGTTGATCAGGTTTGCTCTATGAAATTTTTTTAGGTGGTAGCTGTACAATGATAAGGGGCAACAAATTTTGGTACGTTTGGATACCCAGCATCAACTAAATAGAATTTGCCTACACAAATGAAAATAAAGATATAGTCAAAATACAACATAAAGGTTTTGAATTAATATAATGACAATATGATCATATCAAATATGAATTAATATACTAGGAGGAACCACAAGTGGATCTGCTCTAGACAGAGTTGAAGCAAGAACTCTACTATCTACTGCAGACCCTTCCCAACCAGCAAGAATGTATTGAAACTTATGGTCAAATGAACAGACACCCAAGACATTTTGTGACAAATTGCCTTTTCTATCACAATATTTTGCTTGAATGTCCACATCGACATTAACTGGCATATGGGTTCCATCGATTGCACCAATACAATCCTATAACAAGCAATATTAATTTCTAATATAAATTAATAATCATAACTCTCTAGCAATGAAACACATGCCCCTAGGATATTTACCTTGAAATACGAATCAAAACAGTCCTTCCCAGCTATTTCTAGAGGTGTAGTTGCAACAGGTGGTAAAACATAATCTCTATGAAGCCCTAAGATAGCCTTTAGGACCTTGTGGAAGTGTCGACTCACTATCTCTCTTGAGTGAGAAAAGTTATGGCCAATCTTTCGATTCCTTAGATTATGCCCAAGGGTGTGGAGCAACATCACTAATTGTTCTTCCAATGCTATGTTTGTTGTATCTTGAATGCTCCCTTTTTGCCTTAGAATATTGGCCAATCGAAAGAAGGCTACTCTACTCATTCGTATTTGGTCATGGCAATCTATGTTATTGGAATGGATAATATGCTTATAAAAAGGACACGCAACTCTTCTTTGCTTGCACCTATGTCTTCTAGCCTCTTGTGAAGATGCTACTATGTATACTGCTAATGTGGCAAGCAAAATAGCAAGCATTCACATGATCTTGATCTTCCTGACTATGGCTCCATGAACCTCAATATCATCAATAAGATCCATTGAATAACCTACAACCACATAATGGAGTTACTATTAGACTCTTTTTTTGCAATCTCCACAAATAGTATTTGATACTAATGAATGATTACTAACATGGACACAACATGGAAACTCATATGGAAAAAACATTGAAACGAGTCATATTTACTGCCATTAAATATTATTAAAAAAATTGCTTCAGCTCTTCATGTGGCAACTAATTTTGGGCAAAAAAATGTTGAGGTAGAGGTGTTAAAATTGATTTGTTCCTTTTCTTTCTTATCTTAGGTCTTTGCTGGACATAAAATCTATACAATTACTATTAGATTAAACTTTTACCTAGTTACCATTCTCTGTCCAATTTTTGCAAAGAAGTTGACTAATGTAGTTCTATATGAAATATATGCAGTTATCATTTATGCACATTGAAACGAAGAGGTATCATTTATGCGCAACACACAAGATTGCAAAAAGAGGTCTAATTGAAATAAGCAAGACTTGGGTGGAACAATTTAATAATAGCATAAGAGGCTAAGATCTATACAAAAGAAATAAAAGCACAACTACGTTTGTTAGAGTTAGGACTACATCATTAATCAAAAGCTAAAGGGATGAAGCTTACACATTAGGTATAAACAACATACAACAATGCAAACATCCTAATGTGATGATGAATTATGTATCAAACAGATGTAAAGACTCTGTTGACCTCAAAGACTCACATAACACTACGGCATTCAACTACAATACTTCTTAATCAACTGACAATATCACATAACCATTTGTTGCTGAAGTGCTCTATCAACTGTTCATCTTATGGGCAGTCCCTATCAATCGGGATGTGACTTGTTTTAGCATCCTTTTAGGAACAATGTAGGTGCTAGTGACTATTTGTTGTTAACGTAATTCTACCAAATGAACTATTTACCCCTCTATGAACACTCCAATATACTTTTGAGTCTAACTTATTTCCAAAAAATGAATTGCTGACCCCTCTATGACCAATCTATTATCAATTTAGATGTGATTAATTTCTATTAACATATAAATAATTGTTTATGTTATGGCATATCCATTGCATTATTACAACATTGATGCATAATTCTTTAAGACCCTTGAGGAGGCCTGATTCTTTTCAAGGAGGAGTTGGTTTAACTTTTGGGTATGTACCTCGAGATTGCTTTAATAATGATAGTTTTCTAGGAATACATGGAGGATCACATAACCATACCATAGTAGGATTGTTGTATGTTTGAAGCAAGCTGTGAAGTGAAGTTTGAGGCATATCGACTATGGGTTGTTGCAAATTATTAGGTTTTTTTTATTGCATTTTTGGTTTTCTGTTGGTCTTTTAAAATAATTTGTGTAATAATAACTCTTTTTTTCATCAATTTCGATCTTCTTTTCTATTCTTTGGTATCAAGTTAGGATCATTCGTTCTTCTTTTGGTTTGTCTCTAAATTAATTGTTCTTTATTTTATTTTCTAAAGTCTTCATCAGCCTTTTTTAATTCTACCTTTAAAAGTGATACTCCTTTTGTTCTTTTCCATTAAAAAAAAAACACTTTCTTGTGTTCTTCAAAGTTTATATGGCCTCATCCTCTCCCTCATCAAACTAGGGGTTTCCACAAATCCCAATCTTATATACTGCTTCATCTCTGATTCAACAATTACTACTTTTGTATTTTCAAATACTTTTCAAAGTCCACAATATATGAAAACAAGTTGATGTTAATTCCTATTCCAACCTGTGCATTTCTTTGGTATCCTTAGATATTTTCTTTGTCTCTTTTCTGTACTCACTTCCATACTTTAGAATGGCCCTTTAGTAGATGCTTCTCTTCCACAAATTTTTGTAGTCTCTCTCAATATAGACACTAATGCAGCCTCCTCGTAACTTCTACACTACAGAACTGACTTCAAAATGTTCAATAGTGACAACACACAAAATAATATATCATCCTCCAAGTACTACAGATAGCAACTTCTCTGTGATCAAAACGATTTTGAGACTTTACAAACTACTTATTGTCTTTATGAAGCCTACAAACTTCTAATTTTCTATGAATTAATTTAAGACTCTTTATCTACTTAATAGCCAGGGCTTTTGAGAACATCAACACACATTAGAAGACTACAAAATTACTAGTGTACATAATTTAATGAACAAACTTTCAAGAATCTATAAACTGATGAATTAGTAAACTAACGCATTCTTTTGAACAAAATTCTCCCACTCACTGACCAATCATCTTGATAGACTTTTGGAACTGATGGAGATGGACAATATTGCATGATTTAACTATCATATCCAAGAATTCTATGACAAGATTTCAAAAATGTGTCATGGAAAGGTAGAGATTGCTGCTATGGCTCCTTACAATAAATCTAAGTATTATAAAAAGAGCTTGATTGAGCTAGCAAAAATAGTAGCAAAAAGACTCAATTTTTCCTATAATGATGGAATTGGCTTTTTGATGAACCTCAAGCTTATTATAGCTCAAATTGCATTCAAAGAGAGTATAATAGTGTTGCATCCACCCATCAAAGAACTAGATAGAATTTGAACTCTGTGATTTTGAGAAACAAGGGAATAAAAGCACAGAAAATAGGGCAAATAAACAAATGGACACAAACACACTTGTCCTTATTGATAACTGGGTACATAACTAGTAATGGCAAAGAAAGGAGGCATAATCTTGGAGAACACATTAGATGAGATTCAGTTGGGCTAATGTCTCAAAACATTAAGTTTCCTGTATCAACTAGTATGCATATGTAATCATTAGTTTAGTCTCGTGTTGGTTCTATAAAATCTTTGCTCAGAAAGAGTGTTTATTATGTTGAACACAAAGCAATTTGTGCAAGTGCAACTATAGTAATCTTACACATGAAAAACCTACAGATAATCCAAAAACCATGACCTTGTGATCAAAATTCACTATGTCGTTTCCCCAATTTCTCTAGATCTTCGATACCTCAAGGCTCATTTAGATATATGTAGCAAAGGAAAAAAGATAAAGACTGGCCCAAAATTCTTGGTAGAGGATCAATGTAATAGTATTTTAATATATTTCTTTGAGAATTCAAATTAAACAACAATTAATGTTTAGTGGGCATTAGTCAATCCTACTAATTGCTACCATAATGCAAATAAAGCATCTCTTTCTTGGCGAGGACCCAAAATCAAACAAATCATTTTCATTATTTTCATTTTGCATCTCTATGGCGGCTGGGAGACCACGCGATTTTTTGGAGAGACAGTTGACTCGCCCAATGTTGATATTTCACATTGAAATCATAATTTAACACTTACCCTACCTAGACACCCATAAAACCACAACCAAAAAACCCATACAACCACAACCACAAAACCCAGACACAACGGAGGTGTAGAACACTAATTTGTGATAATAATAAAAATAACACAACAGAGAAAAAGGGTGGAAAAGGGGAAAAAATAACACGACAGAGACAAAAGGGCAAAAAGGGGGAAAAAATAATAGCAGAGCTCACCTTCAACCGTCAAGCTTTCCCTGGTAAACAAAATGAGCTTTCTTCATAGTAGAATGAGCGGAAATGTCGCTTTCATCACAAACAACAAACGACAGAATGAGCGAGAGTTCAACCTAACCCCAAAAATATCAACACCTCACACAGACCCAACAGATTGTCAAATTTGATTAAATGAGATTGATAATGGGAAGGGCCATTCCAATTACAAGTATTCTTGGGATTAGACAAAAGCACATTTTGGGCTATTTTGGGAATTCGTAATCCTATTCTACATTCCAATTCTACCAACCAAACAAAGAATATAAATGGTATTCTAATTTTCAATGCCAATTCCCATGCTATCCCAGCAACCAAACGGGCCCTTAATCCAGACCATAACAGTCATCCAGTAGTAAGATAAAATAATGCCAAAGAATAGGTGGCACCAATTAGTCATGAACAAATTTAAATAAACAAATTAACAGCCCTAACAGTCCATTGATTTCATAGCCTGCCTAGATGAGATCATGCTATCCATATGACCAGCTTATAATAACATATTCTAAGAATGTTTAAAGAACCATAAGTTGCGAGGAAATCTGATCCATGATTCCTCAAAAACTATAAAACCAAACTATGAGTAATCAACAAAATAGATAAGATATATACCAGAATTGATAGGATACATGTCTCCTTACAACCAGATCTAAAATAGATTCTCATGCATCATGTAGTAAAAGGCCATAAAAAAAAGGAAATACCAAATCCATAACATATAGCATCAATCTCTGGGCCAAATCCCTAGTACATGGATACGATAAAATTATAGCTAAACCAAAGCCAAACTTCCTTTAATAGCTCCTGAATTAACATCTAAATCTTGATACATCAATCATTAAATCAAAACAAAGTAGAACTAATTTACTAAATATCATAAGCCACAAGGGCATCCATACCAAAGCAATCAAAGGGATAATGTAACATACCATACTATTTGATATTAACTATATAGTCGAGTTATGAAATACAAAATTTAGGCTAAGACTGAAATATCATGTATCTACATCTATGAGGATCCATATACCAAGAGTCTTGAGTTCAATATTATAGAGACCACTTATAAAAGTATCATATGAGCTAATAATTATAATAAACCAGGAAAACTCCGAACCTTGAAACCTAATATCTACTAACTATCTGCCAAAACTTGCGGATGACTTCCCAGGAGACATCAACATTAAGCTTTCTTCCAGAACACCATAATGACCTCAGGAATATCATTAGGGTTCTCAATATATAAATTTAGAAGGAATTCGAAATCACATTTAGCCCTACTAGTTTTCTTTGAATTTAGGGTGCAAAATTCAAGGGCATCAAGATTATTGAAGACTACTCCAAGTTGGATATAAGCCTTGAATAGATTAAGGTAGTTTGTCAACCATGCTCTGCTTCATCCTCAAAAATTTCTCTCCACTATAGGAGGAATTGTATGCTCACCTCCATCTTAGGTCATTCTTGATAAAAGGAAAAGTTCTCACGAATCACCAGTAAAGGGCACCTATAGGCTGTCTCTAAATCGGTGACCCCAATGGGAGCTCCATGTATTTCTCCGGGAGGGGAATGTGGCATTTTTCATCAATGTTGTACACTACTTGCTCGAGGCCCTTCCTCCAATCTAGGTCGAAGATGCTGTAACATAGGCTGATAATATCCCTCGAATTAATCTTTTCTCTTGCCATACACCCAACGAAAGAGCCAATTATGTCATTGTTTGTCCTCCATGAACATTTGTAATAAAAAACCCCTTCTCCAATGGCTCAACTTACCACAATCCTGGTCATGTCATCAACCAGTCTAAGAATTTGATTCCATCGTTCTAGTTTGACATTGCCAAGGAATGCCATGGTGCAATTTTTAGTAGCATGGTATACATTGATGTTCGATTCCATCATCAGAGAAAAGGTAGAAGCTAAAAATGATAGACAATGACACCCTAGAAAAAGACCTTTGAACCCTCTAGAATCACACCTTGTCATGATGACATCTACTGATGTCACTTGCATAAACCTAAATGCAAGGTGGTCATAAATGTTGAGTAGTGATGAAAACATAGAGAAAATGAGTGGAAACAGTTGAGCCAACAGAAGCCCTTAAAATACCACTCAGCAAAATGATGAAATTATATAGGATACAACCATGGGCATCTTAAAAATAGAATGGAAAAAACCCAAGATAGAATAGAATAGAATAAAAGATATAATATGATATATGAGAATTTATTTATGAATAAAAATATATATTTATATATGTATTTAAATCTATAAATATTAAAATTGAAAGAGAATGAAAGAAAACAATATATTATAGCGAGAAACCTAAGGCACAAGGAGCAACAAAAATATATGCAGAACAAATATGATCTATTTATGAATCTAAAAAAGGATCCATAACTATATTAATATATCTAATTATATGTATATGTATAAATATTAATATTTATTTCTATATATATTGAGTATAGATATTTGTCTATATATATAAGATTTGTGCATATATATATATTTATATAAACATATTAATAAATATAAAACTAGAAATGATAACAAAGTCGTATACACCAATAAGGGAGTCTGGGAAGGAAAATAATCCTATAAACTAGAAACGGGAGGAACATCCTTGATCTCCAAGGAATTGACACCGTCTACCCACAAATTTGCTAATTAATCAGTCTTTTGATTACCTTTTTGGAAAAATGTGACAAATTCTACTATCTGCAAACTGATCTAAGAGCACATGGACTTCCTCCAACTTGGAGTTAAGGACCCAATTAGGAGTTTCTCATTTCTTAATTGCATTTAAAATAATCTGAGAATTTCCTTCGATGATAACTTTGGATAATCCTAGCTTATGACACAATTGCAGACCTTGATCCAAAGCCTCTAATTCTACCAAATTATTGGAAGTGGGTTGTATTGACATAGCTTTTTTGGCCACCCAATGACTTGTGTCATTATTAATGATGAAACCAATGCCTATCGTCCCTGGGCTACCTCTGGCAGCTCCATCAAAGTTATGTTTAGCCCAACCTTTCGGAGGGGGTTCCCATTTACAGTTCTTTCTTGCCTCCTTACTTTACCTAGTATATAGAAGAGGAGGATTAATCAATTTTGACCAATTCTTCTTCATTTGACCATCCAAATTTGAAAAGGAACCTTCTTCTTTACTTACATTTCTGAGGTGCGAATTTGCAATTTCAACTATGCTAGCTTCTGTTTTGACTAATAATTCTTGAGGCTGCATTTCTTCATTGCAAAAAATATGTCTATTCCTTTCCTTCCAAATTTCCCAAACCATGATGGAAGGACATATGTTCCAAAGCTTATTATAAATGACATTAACCATATTCGAGGGCCATCCCTTGAGGAGTTCAATGAAGGATTTCAACAAGGGCGTAGACCATCCTAACATATGCTTGAGCCATTCCCAACAAGTTTGGGAGAATGGACACTGATATAGGAGATGGTATGCATCCTCACAGCTATGCTTACATAACACACATCTAGAAGGGCCATGGAAACCTAATTTATGTAATCTTTTAGTAGTCAGAATTCTAATCTGAAAAGCCAACCATAAAAAGAATTCTACCTTTGGGAGGCATGCAGCGTCCTAGCATAGTTTAAGTGGAATGTACACTTTATCCCATTTTTGAGGATGGATCAAAGCCTTGTAACCACTTTTTACACTATACTTCCCATCATTAGAAGCAGTCCAAATCAATTCATCTTTCCTCTTTGTTTGCTTAATTCTCCTTTTTGCTAATATCCTTTCATAGGCTTTAATTGTATCTGAATCCAAACCTAAACCATCCAAAGATTTCCATCTCCATCTTCATGTACCCTCTGAATAATCCTTAGTCTTGTAGTTACAAATTTTGCTTCCCCATAAATTACGTAACTTTTCTTTAAGTTCCTTAGGGATAGAACTATGTTGGAGAGGAGGATGTCTGTCCCAAGAATCTTCCCAAAATAGTGCCTCATCACCCTTACCTATATCCCAAGTGAGAAACTTGTAAACCAAATGTCGACATTTAATCATAAAGTTCCAGCTCTCAGAACCTTTGCACAAGTTCTTCATCCTGAATATCGAAAGAGGGTCATCTACATTGAGATATTTATTATAAAGAATCTTGGCCCATTTCTACTCTCTTTCCTTATAGAGGCGCCATATAAGTTTAGCACCTAGGGCTTCATTTTGCCATTATAAATTCTTAATCCCTAGACCACCTATTTCCTTAGGTCTATAGATATTTTCCCAATTGATGAGTGCTAATTTCTTATCTTCTTCACAATCATTCCAAAGAAAATTCTTGATTTTAGACTCAAATTTAAGGCAAAGTTGCTTGGAAAGAGGAAGACATGAAAGAGGAAAGGTTGGAATGGTAGATAATATTGATATGATCTTAATGCTCTTTCCAACCTTTGTCAACCATTTGTCCTTCCAGCTCCTGAGCCTTGCATCTATTTTTTCTAGCATATTTGACTAAACCTTACTAGATTTTTGACATTTTTCCAATGTAATTCGCAAATACTTGCATGGGAATGACCCCTTTTTATACCCCATGATTTTGCATATTTGAAGTTCTATTTTGGGTCTAGTATTTCATAAATAAATCTCAGATTTAGACTCATTCACTTTCTGCCTTGATGCTATCATATAAGAATTAATGATGTTTTTTATACTCATAGCTTTTGATATTGTACTTTTACCAAGCAGAATAGTGTCATTAGCATACTATTGTTGTGTGATATTGGGCACATTGCTGGTTACTGTAATACCAGAGATCTTTTGATTCTTATGAGCCTCAGCCATAGCTCTCCCAAAAGCCTCTGCCATGATAATATAAAGAAAAGGGGATAATGGATCTCCTTGTTTGATACCCCTAGATATTTCAAAAAAACCTTTAGGCATTCCATTAACAAGGATAGAGATTTTGGGAGAGGATATAAATTTAAAAATGAGGTTAATCCATTGGTTGGAAAACCCAAAAGCTTCAAGAACCTTGCAAAGGAACTGCCAATCAACCATGTCATAGGCTTTTTGAATGTCTAATTTCATAAACATACATGGCTATTTGTTCTTACATGCAGAGTGAAGTGTTTCTTGGATAGTGATGATGCCATCAAGAATGGACCTGCCGAGGACAAATCCTATTTGTTCCTCTGAAATAATCTTTGGGAGGATACCTTTAAGTCTATTAGCTAAGACCTTAGAGAACACTTTATAAACAGTGTTACAAAGAGCAATAGGTCTAAAGTCTCCTGGGGTCTTAGGTTCTAAATTTTTTGGAATCAAGGTGAGGAAGGAATGATTGATTTCTGATAGCAAAGCGCCATCATTTCTAGAGGCTTCAATAGCTTTCTAGAGATTAGTATCGATAATATCCTAGTAATTTTGGAAAAAGAAGGCTTGGAAGCCATCTGAGCCTGGTGATTTGTCTGGATTCATGTTAAAGACTACTGACATGACCTCTTACAAAGTAATGGGTTTATTTAAAATCCTATTGTCTTATGTTGTAACAATCTTTGGAATGACTTTGAGGAGATTATCTTGCGCTACTCTATTGGAGCCTTCATAATTGTTTAAAATGTTCTTAAAGTAATCAACGAAGATGTTTGCAATTTCACTAGGTTTCTCAATTGAGATACCCAAGTGCTTTTTAATGCATGATATTTTACTCTTTGATCTGTTATATAGAGTAGAGTTATGAAAGAATTTCGTATTTCAATCCCCTTCCTCTAACCATCTCTTTCTTGACTTTTGTCTCTAGAAAGTTTCTTCTTTGGATAGAATGTTGACGTAGGCAAGAAGGATGAATAACTAGGGCCAAGGGCTTACCCAGCTATCCAAACCACCCTGCAAGAGTTAACATAATGGAAGCAAACACAAATGGACAACAACCAAAGGAGGAGAAGACGAAAATACTTCTATTGATTCATCAAAATATCTTCATACATGCCTAGCTGTGAGGCCTTCTGCGTTACGACCTATTACAATACACTCACATTCAAGGATCCAACAACAAATTTGCACTTTTAGTTTTGCTCCCAAAAACTTCTTCCCCTCTCCAACTTGCTTAGCTCTAAGCCTAAACTCTCTATTTATACTTGCCAAAGCGGCTTACAGAACATTCTAGAACATTACATAAGAGGAGGGCCGACCCAACAACGGTCTGGACTCATCCCAAGAAAAGATCTTAACATAAATGTCGCGAATGAAATAAATCTCGTGAGTCGGCTCACAAAATCACCTCCAAATACTGACACTCAACATCCAATGGGTAACTCAGCACCTGAAAGAATGCTACAGTAACTCGGCACTTGAAGAGTGCTACAGTAACTCGACACCTGAAGAGTGCTATAGTAACTCGGCACCTAAAGAGTGCGACAGGAACTCGACACCTAAAGAGTGCTACAGTAACTCGGCACCTGAAGAGTGTTATAGTAACTAGGCACCTGAAGAGTGCTATAGGAACTTGGCAGCTGAATAGTGCTATAGTAACTCGGCACCTGAAGAGTGCGATAGGCACTCGTCACTTGAAGAGTGCTACAGTAACTTGGCACCAACTGCAAAATGAGTAGGATAACAAGGCAACCCAAGATGCTCCTGCATCAGAAAACTAGGGTTGGAAGAAATGATTCTCTTGAATCATTGAGATGTCCCAACCTAAGCTGAATCCAACTCAAATTGAGAAATCCATGAAGCATCTTCAATAGGTCTGTTCTTCCACTTCACCAAATATTCATAGTAATCTTTTCCTCTTGTACTCTTGCCAACTCTTTGATCCAATATCTGTTCAACTTCCTCAATCTGTTTCTTAGGATAATCATTTGGTATAACAACTTCATCCTCTGACTCATGATACTTATACAAATCAGCAATATTAAATATAGGAGATATATCCATGTCATCAGGTAACTCAACTTCATAAGCATTACCACTATCAAACTTCTTCACGATCTTACAAGGTCCAAATTTCTTCATCTTTAGCTTGCTATATGTTCCAACTGGGAATCTTCCTTTCTTTAGATGAACCATCACCTCATCACCAACTTGAAATTCATGGTGTCTTCTAGACTGATCGGTATTCTCCTTATACTTCTGATTACTTTGTTCCAACCTCAACTTCACTTCTTTATGCAAGGACTCCATAAAGTCAGCAAATTCTTCTCCTGCAACGCTTTTCTTTTCTTTACCAACAACATCTCTCAAATCTGATATACCTCTAGGATGCATTCCAATAACAATCTCAAAAGGTGTCTTCCTTGTACTCCTATTCACAGAATTGTTATATGCAAATTTAGCTTGTGCCAATACCATCTCCCAATTGCTCGGTTTATTCCCAACTAAACATCTCAGCAAATTACCCAAGCTTCTATTCACAACCTCTGTCTGTCCATATGTCTGTGGATGGAATGTAGAACTAAAATTCAATTCAGTACCCATCTTCTTCCACAAAGTCTTCCAAAAATAACCAATGAACTTACTGTCTCTATCTGAAATAATGCTTCTTGGTAATCCATGCAATCTTACAATCTCTTTAAAGAAAAGTTCAACAACATGCTCTGCATCTGATGTCTTCTTACATGGTATGAAATGAGCCATCTTAGAAAATCGATCCACTACAATAAATATGGAATCATACCCTTTCATTGTTTTAGGCAATCCAAGAACAAAATCCATATTGATATCAGTCCAAGGTTTCTCAAGAACAGTAATAGGTGTATACAAACCAGTATTTTGACTCACTCCCTTTGCAACTTGACAAGCTCCATAGCTCTTTACAAATTTTTGAACATCCTTATACATTTGTGGCCAATAATATTTCTCTTTCAACAAACTCAATGTTTTATCAATTCCAAAATGTCCAGCTAATCCACCACTATGCTTTTCCTTAATCAAATTCAACCTCATAGGACTTCTAGGAATACACAACTACATACCTTTGAACAACATAACTTCTTGAATGAAATACTCATCATACTTACTTATGTGATCTGTCAGATTTGGTGCTCTGCACTCTCTCCGTGCCTTAGAAAAATCAGGATCAACATCATACAACTCTTTCATCTCATCAAAACCAAGAACTTCAACCTTCATTTTAGTCAACAAAGAATGTCTTCTACTCAATGCATCAACAACTTTGTTAGTAACTCCACTCTTATGCTTGATCACAAATGTAAAACTCTACAAATACTCAACCCACTTCATATGTCTTTGATTCAATTTATGTTGACTTCCCAAGTATTGTAAAGCTTTATGATCAGTATACAACACAAACTCCTTAGGCATCAAATAATGTCTCCATTGCATCAATGCTTGAACAATGGCATAGAATTCTTGATCATACACAGAATATTTCCTTTTAGCATCATTCAACTTTTCACTAAAGAAAGCAACAGGCTTACCTTCTTGACTTAATACAACTCCTATTGCATTACCACTTGCATCACATTCAACTTGAAATACTTTGTTGAAATCAAGTAAAGCCAATACAGGTAATTCAACAACCTTTTGTTTCAAAGTCTCAAAACTCTTATCAGCTCCATGCGTCCACTTGAATTCCTTTTTATCTCCCCTCATTGTTTCAGTCATAACATTACAAACAGCACTGAAATTCTTTATAAACTTTCTATAAAAACTACCCAAACCATGAAATGATCTTACCTCACTCACATTCTCAGGTGTAGGACATTCCAAAATTGTTTAACATTTTCAGGATCCATCTTCAAACCATCAGCTGAAATCACAAATCCCAAATACACAATCTCCTCTTGCATAAAAGAACACTTTTTCAGATTAATCATCAACTTTTCCTCTTTCAACCTCTACAATACTTGCCTAATATGCTCAAGATGTTCTTCCTTAGTCTTGTTGAATATTAGAATATCATCCAAATAAACGATCACAAACTTACCCAAGAATCTTTTCAGAACTTCATTCATCAACCTCATGAAAGTACTAGGTGCATTAGTCAGACCAAAAGACATAACCAACCATTCATACAAACCATCTTTTGTCTTGAAAGCAGTCTTCCATTCATCACCTTCTCTGATTCTAATATGACGATAGCCACTCTTGAAATCAATCTTGGTAAAATACTTTGCTCCACTCAAACAATCCATTATGTCATCCATTCTTGGCATAGGAAACCTATATTTCACTGTTATCTTGTTAATGGCTCTGAAATCAGTACACATTCTCCATTCTCCATTCTTTTTAGGTGCTAATACAACAGGTACAACACATGGACTCAAGCTTTCTCTGATCAAACCTTTCTGCAATAGTTCATGCACTTGTCTGTTAAGTTCTTCATTCTCTGCAAGTGTCAATCTATATGGTGCTTTGTTTGGCAAACTAGCTCTAGGGATCGGGTCCATACAATGACTTATACTTCTTATTGGAGGTAAACCATTAGGAACATCTTCAACAATAATGCCTTTATACTCATTCAGCAACTCTACAATTTCTCTTGGCACTTGGTCAATACTACCATCTGTCACTCGGTCACCATTGACTGGCACTCGATTAACATTATTTTCTGGCACTCGGTCTCCATTGACAAAACTTGGTTTTCTTGGAATTATAGCAAAACAAACTTGATTCTTTTTTACTTCATTTTCAAATTGTTTCCCATTAACCATGCAAATTTTTATAAAAGTACAATTAACCTCATCTGGAACTTCAATCAAAGGCAACAATGTTTGTTTCTTCCCATTTACCCAAAGAGTATATTGATTCAATCTTCCATCATGTACAACATATCTATCATATTGCCAAGGTCTACCCAACAAAATACGACAACAATCCATGGGCATAATATCACACAAAACTTCATCAACATAATGTCCAATTTTGAATTTCACAAGGCATTGCTCACTTACCAATATCTTATGCTCATCTTTGATCCATGAAACATGATAAGGTTTGGGATGTTTGAGCCTCTCCAACTGCAATTTTGTAACCAGCTCTTCTGATGCTAGATTTGTAGAACTTCCACTGTCTATGATCACTTTACAGCATTTTCCAACCATCTTACATCTTGTCTTGAAATGACTTCTCCTTAGATCAGGTTCCTCATTACCTCCCTTATTACATAAGGTTCTTCTCACATCAAATTTTCTCCAGCCTTAGGTCCACTTGGTGAACCCTCATCATCTTCTTGAATCACATCATTTCTATTATTCTGCCCACCTTCAGAAGATCTACATTCAAAGGATCTATGCCCTTCTTTACCACATCTAAAACAATTACCATGAAATCCACCTCTAGAATAAGAATTACCTCTTCCTCGGTAGGAATTAGTGCCTCCTCGGTAAGAATTACCACTTTTCCATTCAGTTCTTCCTTTTTCATCATTATTCTATTCAGATTTGTCTTTATCTTGTATAGAACTGTCAGATCTGCCACTTTCTCCATAAGATCTACCTCTACCTCTTTGGAATCTACCACCTCTACCTCTCTATATTTGTTCATGCTTCTTTGTCAAGATCTCCTCATCTTTCAAGGCATATTGATATGCTTCTTCTACACTTTCCAGCTTCACAAAACTTATTTCATCTTGTATTCCAGATCTCAATCCATTAATGTACCTTGCAATTTTCTCAACATCATCATCCACATGTCTAGATCTGATGTCCAATCTATAGAATTCCTCAGTATACTCTTTCACAGTCATGTCTTTTTGCTTCAAATTTTGCATTTTTCTCAACAAGCTAACTTGGTAGTCAGCAGGAAGGAATTTGTTCTTTACCTTGTTCACCATCTTCGGCCAAGTTCTGATCTTCTCCTTTCCTCTCCTTTGTCTATCAGTTTACAAGTGCTCCCACCATAGAGATGCATGACCTTTCAGCCTAGTGACTACTATCTTCACCTTTCTATTATCAGGAGTGTTTTCATACTCAAAGAACTTCTCCATATCAGAGATCCAATCCAACATAACATTGGTATCCAATTTTCCATCATAAGGAACAACTTCTATAGCAGGCTTTGAATTTTCTCTAGACAATATTCTCAATAATCTTGCTTCATCTTGGTCTTCTTCAGGTTCTGGATTATGGTTTGGTGCTACTGCTTCATCATCACTTACATCATTAAGATGTGCTCCTATCCTCTGGGCTATCTCCATAGCATGTAATCTAGCTGCAATTTGTCTCAACTGATCCAATATAGCATTATCAACATTATTTCCTCTACCATGAACCATCTTTATAAATCAAGTTCCTGCAAGATCGTAACTCTTTGCAAGTTATAGGTCAAATCCACAGATCTGCCACCCTACAACCAAATCCAAATCAGGGTTCTACACAATCCAATCTCCACAAGGATGAACCTCAAGCTCTTATACCAACTGAAAGAGGCAAGAAGGATGAATAACTAGGGCCAAGGGCTCACCCATCTATCCAAACCACCCTGCAAGAGTTAACACAGTAGAAGCAAACGCAAATGGATAGCAACAAAAGGAGGAGAAGAGGAAAATACTTCTATTGATTCATCAAAATATCTTCATACATGCCCAACTATGAGGCCTTCTGGGTTACAGCTAATTACAATACATTCACATTCAAAGATCCAATAGAAAATTCGCACTTTCAGTTCTACTCCCAAAAACTTCTTCCTCTCTCCAACTTGCTTAGCTCTAAGCCTAAACTCTCTATTTATACTTGTCAAAACGGCTTACAAAACATTCTAGAACATTACATAAGAGGAGGGCCGAACCAACAACGGTCTGGACTCATCCCAAGAAAAGATCTTAACATAAATGTTGCGAATGAAATAAATCCTGCCAGTCGGCTCGCAAAATCACGTCCAAATACTAACACTCGGCATCCACTGGGTAACTCGGCACCTGAAAGAATGCTATAGTAACTCGGCACCTGAAGAGTGCTATAGTAACTCGGCACTTGAAGAGTGCGACAGGAACTCGGCACCTGAAGAGTGCTACAGTAACTCGGCACCTGAAGAGTGCGACAGCAACTCGACACCTGAAGAGTGCTACAGTAACTCGACACCTAAAGAGTGCGATTGGAACTCGGCACCTGAAGAGTACTACAGTAACTCGACACCAGCTGCAAAATGAGAAGGATAACAAGGCAACCCGGGATGCTTGTGCATCAAATGTCCTCCTGCTTTGCCAGTAGTTCCTTTTCCAACACATAAGTATCATTATTCATACCTTTATTAATAACTTCTAAGTTTAAGTCCTTTAGCTACTTTTCCACATCTAGTTTTTCTTTAAAGATATTATTAAAGTGTTCCTTGTTCCACATGAGAATTTGTTCCTTAAGCATTTTCAACTTGACAACGAAAATGAACATCTTTGAACCTTCAAAGTTATCTTGAGCCCACCACTCTTTTATATTATTGATGAAGTTGGGGTCTAAAAAAACATCTTTTCACATTTAAACGGGTTCCTAGTTAGTTTATGTGGCTCAGAGAATTCAAATCTAACTAGATAGTGATCTGACCCAGCAATTGGCAACATAGAGGATTGAAAATGCAAATTATTAACATCTCAGTCACCTTTCATGAAGAAACTATCTAGTTTTTCAACAATGTAAGAGAAATCTTTCCTCCTATTATTCCATGTAAAAGTCTCATTACTAATCAGGATATCAATCATGTTATGATTAATGCACCATTCTTTGAATTCTTTTGATGCTTAAGAGAGTTGTTGACTCCCTCCCAATTTTTCATTTATATTTAAAATCATATTAAAATCTCCACCTTATAGGAATAGATTACCCTCAAATTTATTCATAAATTTGGCGATATCTTCCCAAACAACTTTTTTTTGCCTAAATTACTAATTGGACCATAGACATTAATGACAATAAACTTAAGATCTAATTTTAGACTTTGTATGCTACTGCTAATCCAATTATTGCTACTGTTTAAAACATCTATGGAAACCTTCCTTGGGTTCCAAAAAATTCCTAATCCTCCTGAAGTCCCTACTGACTCTTGAAAGATAGTGTTCTAGAGATCTAACATCTTATCTAATTTATTTCCTTCTAACTTATTTAGTTTTGTTTCCTTAATTAAAATAATATCAGATTCAAAATTTTTAAGGTTTCGTTTGAGTAATATTTTTCTGCTAGGGGCATTAAGACCCCTAACATTCCATGTCATGCTCCTTGGGAAGGCACTTCCCCTTCCCATCATTAAATAACTGATCAATTTTTTTGTTGTTCTCTTTTGTGTCCATCTGCTTCCCTGAGTTCTTTTAAGGATCTTCTTCCTCTTTTACCTTTCATTTTGCCACAAATTGGGGATTTAAGGCCTTATTGATTCATTTGAATTCCAAGTTGATCTAAATTTGTTTCCACATTTTGAACAGTAATAGGCTTATCACCAAGGTGCCTAAATTACTAATTGGACCATAGACATTAATGACAATAAACTTAAGATCTAATTTTAGACTTTGTATGCTACTGCTAATCCAATTATTGCTACTATTTAAAACATCTATGGAAACCTTCCTTGGGTTCCAAAAAATTCCTAATCCTCTTGAAGTCCCTATCGACTCTTGAAAGATAGTGTTCTAGAGATCTAACATCTTATCTAATTTATTTCCTTCTAACTTATTTAGTTTTGTTTCCTTAATTAAAATAATATCAGATTCAAAAATTTTAAGGTTTTGTTTGAGTAATATTTTTCTGCTAGGGGCATTAAGACCTCTAACATTCCATGTCATGCTCCTTGGGAAGGCACTTCCCCTTCCCATCATTAAATAACTGATCAATTTTGTTGTTGTTCTCTTTCGTGTCCATTTGCTTCCCTGAGTTCTTTTAAGGATCTTCTTCCTCTTTTACCTTTCATTTTGCCACAAATTGGGGATTTAAGACCTTATTGATTCATTTGAATTCCAAGTTGATCTAAATTTGTTTCCACATTTTGAACAGTAATAGGCTTATCACCAAGGTTCCTTTCTAATTCATCATTTACAAGTTCTCTTAATATCTAATTTATAAGCCCATTATGATTTTCCCCTTATGTATCTGAGCTTGCTTTAATGTCAATGCTTTTTCCTTTCTCACTCTACTCTATAGTTGTTTCGTGCTCCTTTGTTTGAGCTTGCCTTATGTTTTTTTTTTATTTTTTTTATTTTTTAAGAGGGGTAAACACTTTGACCTGGAGCTATGAACCAGTGAGGCCACAAATGGGGGACCTCATCCCCATTAGATTTGAACCTTGATGACAAGGATAACAACTCAACAACTTAACCATCACAACATGCCACTATTGGCTTGCCTTATGTTATTATCTTCATTTTCAATGATTAATAGATCTCTTCTAAGATCTTCATAGGTATAATTATTACCTTCTAATTTAAGAATGTTCTGGGTTAATTCTTCCTTCTGAGCTTCAGTACTTTTTTGAATGTTCTCAAAGCTAAATACGTAAATTAATTCATTAGTTAAAAGATTAAGGTTGTCTTCTTCTGATTTTTATATGCTTAGATTCTCCACTGTTGGGTCCAGATTGATATCCTTATTTAAGAAAAACTCGTACTTTCTTTGAGAGAGACTTATTAGCTTTTGTTTTAGAAATTTCCTTATCATTTTGCTCACTAACTAGAGTGAAAGGAGAGCTTATTGAGGTTGCTGGAGTTTGCCAAAACTTGTATAAGCTGTGAGAGACTAGAGTTGCTTCTTTATCATCTATGTTGGTGTAATTAAGTATTTACTTATTACACTTACTTAAGTTTTACTTAGGTTAATGCATTATTTAATTATTTTGCATTATTTTATTATTATTTTAGGTGAGACACTTAGGAGTTTGTGTACTCTCATTGAGTTACACAACTCTAATTATGCACATGGTGTCTACAACACAGGAGTATGCATCATTCACTGAGTTGTCATGTTGACAACATAGTTATTCGCACTCATCATTTAGCACATGTTGTCTACACCATTGATTTGCGTGCTACACCATTGTAGGCTTATCCTCACATCATCGCACTTAATCTCGTGCTTAATGGAGGATAATCCATATCTGGTGGACATGTGCCTGGTTATATGACATATCATTATGCTGACTTCTATGCATTCTAGAAGCTCTCGTGAGGCCTTTATATTAAGGCACTCCTAGTGTACTCTCAATCCAGTTATTGAATGAATATCATCATTTTGATCATACTCTGTCTATTTTGGTCTACTGTGTGCTTGTATTGAGTTCTTTAGTTCTTGGGTGAATTCTGGCCTAAGCCAAATTCTTACATGGTATCAGAGCTGAGGAAGATTCTCATCACATAGCCGTTTGAGACCGTTCATGCTTCATCACCTCGACATGAATCCAAAGAATTCACAAAAATTGGGAGCCTCTAGAGCCAGATCTGACCTCACCATTGCATCCGGAGCGTCAATTCGATAAAGATTAACTATAAATTTTCCTATCTTTGGTGAAAGTCGATCATGAAGCAAATTTTTTTTGCAAACTGGCACCCAAAGGCACTGATTTGCAAATCGGGTATGGTCATTCTCGGATCTATTTGATTAATGTTTAGATCTAAATTCATTTTCATCTCTGTAATTTAAGGTATTTTTTTGAAATTATTTTTGAAATTACTGCCCTTTTTTGGAATTTATTTTTGGGTCAGAGAATTTTTTTTTTACAGACCCGGGCTGTGAAATCCTGAATCTGTATTTTGGTGGATTATTATTTATCATCGCAAGATTTTTTATTAATTCTGCAGGATAATTATTCCACGGCTCACACAAATATCTCTACCAAATTTGGGCATAGACAACACATGCGAAGACTATACCGAAAATTCGGCACACGACCCTGACCACAGGCAGTGGAGGATCCAGCCACCTTTCCCACTGCCGGTGCGACAGCCTTTGCACAAGTGTCTGCGACAGCTTTTTTTTAAACAACACTTCACCCGCCATTCCCACCAATGTGGGACTAATGTCTTGAAACCCAGTGGTCGGTGCTTAATCTTTCGGCGTCCACAGTCTGGCAACAGTGAATAAAACTTTCGACGCAGATTTCAGCTTGGCTTCGTGCGCAGTGTGAATTCGGTGGACTGCCATTTACCACGCGTGGTTCCATCCAACTGCCACGTGCGTCCTTAACAGAGACATGCAAGCACATACATCAGTGACACATAGACGCACAATGAACTTGCAGAGCCAATCCATGCGCGCCACATCCCACACTGCCACAATACGTTAGTACTTAATCAGTAGCCCTATAATCTACACAATCAAGTCCACCTTAGTAGGCCGTACACCATGCCATCAAGACATGCAGTCTTTCCATACCAGACCGTACATTTTCGTACATAGTGACATCATCATGGCGTCACGTTGACGTCATCTGTGCCTTTGGAGTTGTCGACATCATCATTTTGTTGTGCTAAAATTGAAGCCCGTCTAGATGTCAAAATAGGCCAAATTTAAACTGCAATGACAATCATATGACCATCAAATTTAACCCCCTATTTCGTTGATGCAACCCCTCTCCAAATCAATTTTGGTTTTTGCAATCCAACTTCAAGAGTCCATAACTCGCACATATGGACTCCAAATCAGGTGCAATTTTTTTTTTAATTGGGTAAAATTTTCTAAATTTTTCGGTGGTGTAGCTATTTTCTGGTTTTGGTACATAGATTGTTCAAAATTTGCATTTTTTGGCGACTGTATCTAGATAATCCTACATTTTGCAACTTCAAACGCTCTATACGGGCAGATCTGGAGTCGAAAACAAGTTCTATTTTTTTTGAAAGTACATATTTTTTTGTTTACTTTCCAGATCTAGCATTAGATTGTAGTGTTGTGTGGAAAAAGGTGTCACTTTTAGCATAGAGCCTTTCTTTTCTTTGTAATGCTTCAAAATTGTAGCACATTGTAAAGTTTCAAATTTGTACTCTATTAAGAGGTTGTAACAAGAAAAATCAGAAGTCCATGAAGGCCAAAATTGGCAAGTGGCCCATTGTAATTGCACTACTGATAAAGTGCCCAAAGCATCTATTTTGGGGGGTTTCTTGATTTAGTGAAAAGTGGGGTGTTCTTGGTGTTGTGTTCTCTCTTTTCTGCAATTTTCTTTCATTTT
The DNA here is from genome assembly GCA_028749045.1 of Cupressus sempervirens. Taxonomy (NCBI): domain Eukaryota; kingdom Viridiplantae; phylum Streptophyta; class Pinopsida; order Cupressales; family Cupressaceae; genus Cupressus; species Cupressus sempervirens. The sequence continues at coordinate 374,653,438 of CM053792.1, read as the reverse complement.
TTGCATTATGGAAAACTTTAAGTTTCTTAAATTAACTCCTCATAACTATGCTTCATGGTCAATCAAAATGTTGTATCACTTAATGCATAATGGAGTTTCACAATATGCAGATGGTACTCTTCCTAAACCAGCAGATGATAATGTATCAACAAGTGAAATTTCAAATTGGGTAGCCATGGATAGGAAAGCCCTAAGTGATATATGTTTGGGGGTAGATGATAAAATCATGTATCAAATCAAGAAATGTACTACATCCAAGGAAGCTTGAGATACCCTCAAAAGCCTTTATGGGGAAGTATCTGAAGAGGATGTATTCAAAATTGAAGATGAGCTTGTTTCCTTAGATCCTAAGTCATATGACTCAATACAGGACTTCACAATCAAGGTGAATGAATTGAGGACAAAGCTTACTGATTGTGGGAGTTCTATCAAAGATGACAGACTAATCTATCTCATCCATAACAAGCTGCCATCTGAATATTCCACATTTGTATCTTCTTTTAACACCTCAAAGACTACCTTAGGGCCTGCCTACAAGAAAGTCACTTTTGATGAATATGCTAAATTGTTGGATGATGAAGAAAAGAATTTGAAATCAATGGGGATTCTCAAATCACCTCAGTCCAAAGCATTGGTGGCAAATGAGGGTTCTCAACATTCAGCTGGACAATCTTCAAATATAGCAAAGGGTAAAAAGAAGTGGAAGAAAGACAAATTCGAGGATGCAGAAAAGACAACACCACAATCCAATCAACAAGGCAAGTCCTCAAAGTCCAACAAGAAAGGGGACAACAACAATAAGGAGAAGAAGAAGTGTGCTTATTGCAAGAAAACGAGTCATGAAGAGCATGAGTGTTATCTCAAGAAGATTGATGAGTTAACCAACATCATGAAGAAACATAATGTTCCATTGCCTAATGCTTATAAGGATAAAGGATCTTCTTCAGATTCAAAGGGCAAAGGATAAGCATTTATGGCAAATGCAAAATCTTCAAAGGAATGGATATTTGACTCAGGTGCCTCATATCATATGGGTTCTTCAAAAGAGGATTTTTCTTCAATGAAGTAGTCCAAAGTACCGCACATCTTCATGGGGAATGATAGTAAAATGGAAGTTGAAGGAAAAGGAAATGTGGAGATGGAAAATGGAGAGTTTCAAGAAGTTCTCCATGTTCCAAACCTAAGTTCAAATCTCCTTTCAATCTACCAAGTCACTCACTTTGGAGATGGACATAGAGTTGAGTTCCTTCCTGACTCAGTTAAAGTGCACAGTCTTAAAGATAATTCCTTGGTTGCAATGGGGAAAGTGAATGATCACAAGAGGTTGTACTCTTTCTCTCATTTTGTACCCAAGTCTTCTTAAAAGGCCTTGTTATCACAATCACATTCAAACATGCAATTATGGCATGAGCGGTATGGTCATCTTGACTACTGCTATCTTCAGCAACTTTGCACATACCACATGGTGAAAGGTCTACCTCAAATCAACTTTTCTAAGGGTGAATGTTCAACAAATTCAGTGGATATGCATCTAGAGGGGAAGTTACCAAGAGGGAAGTCTTATAGAGCAACAAGTGTTCTACAAATGGTTCACATGGTATTAGCAGGTCCTTTTGAATTCAGCCAGGGTCTCTACATACTTACCTTAGTTGATGACTTTTCAAGGTTCATTTGGGTCTATTTTCTTCATAGTAAGAGTGAAGTGTTGGACAAATTTCTAGACTTCAAGACTCATGTAGAACGAAAATCCAAGAAAGCCATCAAAGTACTTCGAATGGACAATGGAAACATGGATGTGAATAGAAGACTTAAGGAATTTTGCAGACATAAGGGAATTGATCTTCAGACTCCACCAGCATTCAGTCCGCATAAGACAGATGTTGTAGCTCTAAGGATTAGGACTCTTAAGTCTATGGCAAGTTGCATGATTCATGCCAAGTCTCTAGATCCATCGTTAGAAGTCGAAGCAATCTCAAGTGCCACTCACATTCTTAATCGTTCTGCTCATCTAGCCTTAGATGGAAAAACTCCTTTTGAGGCATGGTGTGGCAGAAAACCCATTGTGACACACTTCAGAGTCTTCGATTGTCTTGCATGGGCAAAGCGATCTTCTAGGGGATGCAAGGCACATACATCTCACCCTTGTACCTTTATTGGTTATGAAGATAGTGTAAAGGCATACAGACTTCTAGATTCTGAGACACATCAAATATTTGTGGAGAAGGATGTACATTTTGAGGAAAGTTCTCCAAGCTTGTCCTCTACTCCTCTTCGCACATCATATAGTGTGGATACTGATAGTGACACCAGCGATAGTGCTTCAACAGCTTCAGATACGTGGGGTTCTGTCGATAGATACAGTGAGAGGTCACTTCATCAGTTCAGTCTACATGCATACATCACCACAGTGATAGGTCCAGAACAACAAGGTACATTCAGTCTTCCAGATACAGGTTTAGTGATAGATTTGGGAGATAGTATTCATGATTTGCCTCTTCTTCTTGATGCATAAATACCTTCTTCAGTTGTCACGAGGGTTCCATCTAACTCTCTTGTTCATTCTCTACATGATCAATCCTCACAGGTTGAAGTGATTGTGGATACTTATGATCAACAGTTGCAGCAGGGTTCTTCATCAATTGTAGAGACAGACAGTTCTTTGGGACAGGTTCTTCAGCCAGTTGAGTAGGTTTCAGAGATATCACTTATCCATGGGATTCTTTCCACACATAGCAAAAGCGTCTCATTTGTAACTTTGGCATTATTTCTTCCTAAGGGGAGGAACACCATTCTGCAGTCTTGGATCAGCTTCTTCATCGAAGCAGTCACTTTTTGGCATTCTTCTTTGGGGGGGGGGGGGAGCCCATCCTGTCTCTCTTCCTCCTCTCATCATTCTCTTATGTATATACAGGATGTAGGTCGTAATGGGGGGGTCTTGATTACTCCGTTCATCGATGCATCCTTCTTTATCTCTCTTTTTGGGGGAGGGTTTTTCCCATGAGGTTTTCCCTCTTTCCCCGCTTTATGGGAGATTGCATATCATTATGTACATGGGTACCTAACATGGCCTAGTAGCCGGGACCCATATTGCATTGCAACCTAGATTTCGTAAGCTTAAGGGCATTCCCCTAAGTTGCACTTAAGGGGGTGTGCTGGTGTAATTAAGCATTTACTTATTACACTTACTTAAGTTTTACTTAGGTTAATGCATTATTTAATTATTTTGCATTATTTTATTATTATTTTAGGTGAGACACTTAGGAGTTTGTATACTCTCATTGAGTTACGCAACTCTAATTATGCACATGGTGTCTACAACACAGGAGTATGCATCATTCACTGAGTTGTCATGTTGACAACACAGTTATCCACATTCGTCATTTAGCACATGTTGTCTACACCATTGATTTGCGTGCTACACCATTGTAGGCTTATCCTCACATCATCACACTTAATCCCATGCTTAATGGAGGATAATCCATATCTGGTGGACATGTGCCTGGTTGTATGATATATCATGATGCTGACTTCTATGCATTCTAGAAGCTCTCTTGAGGCCTTTATATTCAGGCACTCCTAGTGTACTCTCAATCCAGTTATTGAATGAATATTGTCATTCTGATCATACTCTGTCTATTTTGGTCTACTATGTGCTTGTGTTGAGTTCTTTAGTTCTTGGGTGAATTCTGGCCTAAGCCAAATTCTTACAATCTATCATCTGCATATGCACCTTCATCTGGCCCTATTCTATTTTTCTCTTATCCTTTTGAGTTTTATATTCATATTCACTTTTTGTATCTGGATCAAATAATAAAAAATTATCTTTGTCTTCAATATTGCCCTCTTTATTTTCCCATACTGCCTCTGTTTGTTGTAATTTTGAATTCATTCTATCTTTGATATCTTCTCCTGAAAGGTTCAAATTATGCTCTATAGAACCTTTATTATGAAAAGAGTCTATTTCCTTAAGCTTGTCTGTCTTAGTCTTTAAATTATCCACTTCCTTTTCTTTATATGTCAGATGCTCCTATAATTATGGTAGAGCTTTGTTTCCTTTGTCTCCTGGCTTTGCTATCTTCCATTATTTTCCTTTGTCCCAAACTACTTTTTGAGGTTCTTTTCTTTCCTTTAGATCTTTGTTTCCTAATGAGCTTGTCCTCTGTTGACAATTCTGGGCTCTTCTTGTGATTGGCCACTATGATTGATTTAAGCTTAACTCTCTCTGCTAGCACTTCATCTGTCCTTTCACTGCATGTCCCCTCTGTGCAAAATGGTTCTGTTTGAAACTCAAACTGCTCCTATGAAGATGTAGAAATGTCTTGATCTAGATTCCTTTGACTCCTCTTCCTCAAGATTCTTATCCATGGGAGTTTACTATTGAAATATGAAATTAGGGGAAGAGTTTTGAATCTAATTTTGTTATTGTCATCTAATCTTATAATCTCTAATGTTTTACCTTCAAAGATTTGCAATTTTAAATAATATGTAGCTTTGTTAGTTATTACTTTCCTATTTATCTGTGTTGACTGGTTTAATTTGCTCCTGACAAGTAATTTTACGTTATTGCAACACTGAAAGGTAGAATCAATACCAATAAGCTCTCCCAACGTAGATCCGAGAGACCTAAGTATCTCTAATTGGAGCAGCTCCAGAGGTAGAGATTGAATATTAAACCATGTTGGTATCATAAAATCTAACTTTTCTATACTAAAATCAGGAAACCATTCTACGAATTTAACAACATGCCCTTTAAAAAAACACTCAGAAGCTAGAATAAATTCTTTTTTAACAAAGTCATCCAAACAATGCAGATAGAGTATTCTATCGAAAAAGTGAGATATACTTACCTGTTCATCGCAGTTTTCTTCTAGCCAGTCAGAGAGAAGGGAAAGATCTTTCTTAGGACCATTCCAAATTGCAAAAATTCCTAGCTTTTGACATTCAAGCCAAGTTTCTTCAACTTCTATATTGGATATCATAATGGGGCTATCTTCAGATTTTGGTGGGGACTGTGGACTATGAAGGTTTTTAGGGTTTGACAAAGAATTGGCAGATGCTATTGTAGGACGATGATGTGGGGGGATATATGCACTCAGAGTATAAATATCAAATGCAGGCCAAAAACTAAGCCTATCCAATTGAGGTTGAGCATAAGGCGAATGGAAATATGAATTTATCGATTTTGGGGAAAATTTGCGAAAATGAGGGAGGCATACTCAGTTAAGTTAAATACTCTAAATTGATTGTCCAAGCTATCAATGGTGAAGAAGGCATGAGGACTACCTAATAGACTTGGGAAATTAAAAGGAATTGCGGTCGTGGTTCTCTGTCCTTTTGATGGAATTTGTTGCAAGCGTTCCCTTTGTTGGTTCTGCTAGTTTTTTGCTAGTGTTTTCCTTTAGATTTCTCCAAGATGGAGAAGCTATTCACCATCTTGATAGCATATTTGGGATTTTGAGAGTCTTGGACCGCCAAAGCGAGCCTTGCTTTGAACCGTTCATTCGTATGAGCTTGAGCATTAATGTCAATCATATGCGCTAACCTAGGGTTTTTCCTTCTACTGCTTCAAAAATTCAATTTTCTTGATTTTTTTGCTTTTTTGTAGAATTTTGCCATTTTTAAACATAATTTTTAATTATTGATTATAAATTATAATTGATTAAAATCTTAATTTTGTTTTTATTTGTATATATATATATATATATATATATATATATATATATTAGACTGCAGGAATCGGGTGCAGCACGGCCCCCCCTATAAACTGCAGTGCGTTGGGTAAACTTTTTAACATGACCGGTAGTGCTGGCGCGATACGCCCACCGGTACCACGGGGACGGGGGAGACTAGAACCCGTGAGCAACCCCCTGCAACAGGGAAGATTTAGCCAACCGAGCTAGGGCCCCCGCCCTATTTGTAAATATAATTATTGATGTATATTTTATATATATTATATGGTGTTATTATATTATAAATAAATTATAATATTAATATAATAATTTTTATTAATTTTATAGTATTCATGTTTATTATGTTGCTTGATGTAGAGCAAGTTCCTCATATGAATTCTAATAATTAATTGTAGGAATTCAAACAGGAATCTATTCAGTTTCTCAAATTATTGAGCCTCTTTATCTGACACTCTCCCATAACATTTTCTCTCCTGCTAATCTAAGTTTAACAATCAAAAGTTGATTAATAGTCTTATTTAAATTATAATTTTTAAAAGAAAAATTAGGTTTTGTCTGTAGACTCATTAGGTAATTACAATAATACACTTCTAGGGATTATTGTACTTATCGTAGGCAATACTATTGCATTTAGTTTGCCTAGATGTTCAAGTAAGCTTAACCAATCACAACATTTTATTTTTTTTGCTTTCTAAAGAACAATAGTTTTTAAAAAGTTTAAATTTATATTTATTATGTTATAATAAAAAAATATTTATTGTACTTGTTGTAAGCTAGTACTATTGTATTTAGTTTGCACTTTTATTCAATTAGTTTAAGAACTATGCACCAAGCATTGTGAATTATTTTCTAATTGATCAAATATTCATAAAGTTTAATAACAATTTATTAATATACTTTATTATTGAAATTATTTCTCTCAATCATGATTGGTTCATTTGATTTTGTCTTATAAGACCCCTTTTTGCGGAGGTCTCTAGCATATTGCTTTATTTTCAACTATATTTTTGCTTAATTTTTTTGTTTTTTATATTTTCACCTAATTTATTATTCTCATGAAATTATTTATAAAATTTTCATAATTAATTTCATGTGCATTTTTATTAGTTGATACTTACTTTCTCTCATTTCAAAATCATATATAACATTACTATTTCAAATTTATTTTTTATTAATTTTTTCTTATTTGTTTGTTTATTAAATAACATACTATACATTATATTTTGTTTAATATTTTACTAAAAATAGTGCATGGTAAAAAATATTAAGATATATTCATTAACAAAAACAATCCTCTCATTTAAAAAATGAAATCAACTAACATTAACTTATATTATTTCATTTTAGAATATATTTTATAATACTATACTACATAATTAAAAAGAATAATTTATTTATTTCTAAATATTTCATCTATTATATTGATTAATTATAATGCTAATATTGAATAACTATTTCTATTACAATACATTTACTGCAAGTACATGCCACTACATGGTACTTGTTTGTACTTTGATTGGTTCAAACCAATTTGTATCATAGGGACACTTTTTTCAGACTTTCTCTATATTGCATTATTTACAGCAAGATTTTCGTCCACACTAAAATTTGTAAACATTTGTTTTTGTGATTTCCTTTTGTTGTTTTCCAATTTTTCATACAAACATAATAATATGAATATATAACTATTAGTGTAAAATATATAATTTCAAATGCATATATATATATATATATATATATATATATCAAAGCATTAAAATTCAAATGATTCGAACAAGGAAACAATATTGTAGAGGTTAGTGTGAGGGGAATAATTTGAGACACAAATTAATAACTTCATATTTGAATTGCTTCATGTAGAATTAAATCGTATACAATTGTAATTTTTTAATTATATAAATTTTAACATAATTAATAAATATTTTAATAATTAAATTTTAAAATGATCTAATGTCTTTTTAATTATCATTAATTAATAAACTAAATTCAAAATTTGATAACAAAATCATGTGAATGATTAATGTGTGGATGAGTAAAATGAGGGTATCATATTTTTCCTTATTAGAAATTTTATCTCATTATTGACTTTAATATATACTTTTGACAAGACAAGTTTAATATCAATAATCTTTTTATTGCGTTATAATTCTTGAGTTGTAAATTGTAGTTTGAAATCATGTCATTCTAGTAATAATGGTTTAAATAATGATTTCAAATGTTCAATCAAAATATTTAAACATGGTAAAATATTTAATTAGTAATTATAATATAAAAATATATTTATATTTATATTTTTACTTTAATAGATAGATTTTTGAAAAATTCTAAAATCATATGAAATAAAAAATCAATCTTAGATGAAGATATATGAGATATAATTTATATTATTATTTTAATAAACATAAGTAAAATAAATATATTTGAATTCACTTATATCAATTAGTGAGTTAATTTTTATAAATCAAATTATTTTATGAACACTTCATATAACTCAATCTATTTCTTCATTATCAATTATAGCACATAACTACAATTAAATGAATAAATTTATAAATTTACTTATTCATTAACTAATATTTTAATTATTTATAATATCTGAAATCTTGTTATAAAAGAAACAAATTACTTTCATTAACTATACTAACTATAATAAGAGATAGTTATAATATAATTTAAGATATTGAAGAGTAAAAATTCAAACAAATAATTTTAAAATTTTTTCAAACATATATTTTACTCTTTTATTATACTAAATTTAATATTAAATAACTAAATAATAGAATACCTTTAGAATATAACATAGTTATTTTAATTATATTATAATTATTTATTAAACTAAATTATATTATAACTAGTTTCTAAACTATGAAGGCAAGTGCATGCCACTATGTGGCACTTGTTATATTATGTTTTTATGGATCAAGTTATATTTGTAGTTATCTTTATTCACCTTGTAATTTTTGACAATGGTCTTAGCCAAGAGGAATCTATTTTGTAGATTTAATCATCACTCAAAGATAGCAATATAAAGGATCTACAAGGGGGAAAGGAATGATTAATTCCTCTTACCCCAAATAGTCAGGGGTTCTTTTTTAAAAAATTAGTAAAGTTGTAAGTATTAAAAAGTGTAAATGCAATTTTGACAATGTATAGAAGGATTCATCCTTCATAGCAGAATAGGAAATAGGAGAATGCCCCTTATAAATCATGTAATTTATTAAGACCTTGGTCCCCAGTTAGATTGGAGGTTTTCTTTCTATGTTCTTTCCTACCAGTACCCATTTCAATGAAGATAGTGTAATTTCTTTATTTTGTTTAACAAAATATTTTATAGGGCCTCGGCCTTTTACCAATAAATTTTTTATATTAAATTTATACAAGTAAGAGGTCATGAGACTCAAGATTGAGTGTAGTTTAAAATCCATCTCAACTGGACATAGTAAATTTGCTAATATAAAATATTTTAATTAATAAAAATTATATAATTATAGTGTTCTATAATGATAATTATACTAATTTTAAGTAGACAGATAGGTATTAACAAATTAGTTATCAAATGCTACATGCAAATTATCCTAAATACATTAAAAAGAGAGACTCCAAACTAGATCCTTAATTCTAAACTTGAATATCACCCTAGACATTGTTGATAAATTTGAAGAAATAATCATAAAATAAAGTTGTAGGGAATGTAAGAGAGAAGTAGATAATGTCGCTAATAAATGAGCGAATGAGATTCTAACAAGACAAACTAATATGATAAGTTAGACACTTATTCTTGAAATGAATTTGATTTAGAACTTTTTTTGTCAAAATAAACATGTTAAATACAGCTGACATCGTCGAAGTCTAATGTTAATAAGTGACATATTTTCAATCATTCAAAACTTTTCCTTATGTACTATTTGATTGGAAAATTAAAGTTAATAAGAGATAAGTTTCATTTTTTATTATGAAACATTTTTTTTTTATTCTAACAACTTGATCATATCCAAGTTTAATTTTCAAGATATATTCACAAGGGATTAGCAAGATAAAAGTTATAAATTTGGACATAAAAAGAAGAAGCTAAAATTAGTTAAATTACTCTAAGATATTTATGTAAGAGCTACACAAGAACACATATCCATCTCTCATATTTGGTGCTCAATTGAGATGAATTTTTTTTAATCTAAACACAATCTTGGACGTTGTGACCTTTTACCTATCCAAAAAAAATGATAATTATAATAATAAAGAATTCTTATTATTATAATTATAATTATATAAATAATTGTTAATTGTTAATTATAATCAATTTAAATCTTAATTTTCATAATGAAATAGTCATTGTAACCTCCTAAAAAGGAAACACCTAGAGAACATACTGTAAAAGTTTTGTTGTAATTTTATTTAAAAAAATCAAGACTTAGATCTTTTACCGATCAAAATAATAATAATTAAATCTTATTTTCAAATTATTTGTAAATATAATTATTGATGTGTAATTTATATTTTCTATTACATATATATCATATGGTATTGTTATATAGTAAATAATTTATAATATTAATATAATAATAATGTATAATACACCAAGAGGTTTTGGCAAACAAATCAAGGAAACTATCAATACAAATTACATATGTAAAGGAAGGAATGCCTTCCTAAGTCCCTAATTTTTTTTAAAAACATTTGTAAACAGTCTAAACAAACTAAAAAATGATGAAAGATGATTGTTTAAGCATAAAAAGGGGTATGCCTTTTAATCATGTAATTTGTATAGGACTAAAAGTCTTGGGCTAGACTGGAGGTTTTTTTCTCTGTTCTTTCCTACCAGTGTTTGTTTGAACAGAGACTTTTGTAATTTTATTTTATTAATATAATCAAAATACCTTAAGCCTTTTACCAATCAAAAAAATATAAAATTCTTCAAATTATTTGTTTAATATGTTTTAGGTCTTATATACTAATTTTTAGGAACTACTATCTTCTATCAATCATAAAAGTAATTTATTAATGTAAAAAGGTAAACTTTTTAATTTATAATTTATAAAACTTATATAATGTTTATTTTTTTAAAATATTATGTTTTAAATCAATAATATATCATATATTGTAATGCCCTGCCTGGAGATCCTTGGAAATAAGGATAAACATAAACTAACACGTTTTATAAAAAGATAAAGAGTAGATACATGCAACTACAATCATAAAACCACGAAGCTTGCAGTGGAAGACTAAACACCAAACCACTAAAGATCCCCAAGTGTTCATGACTTACTAACACATTCATTTCCATCAACAAGAATTCATCTAACATTTAAAGCCCAAGTCCAAATTTCCTACATGATTAATCCATACAAGTTCATTTACCAAGCTAAAACGTAACAATGGAGATACATGAAACACTCAGACCTAGAGACATCTAACAAGCAGATTGTAAAGATCTCAGAAGATGCGAAACTTAAAAGGGTTTCAAAAGTACAATTTGTATCTTCTTGAAGTGTGTAAAAACAATCACTGTTTTCCATGTAACAAAATGGCCTAAATGCTCGTGTGAACTAGGATTGGATCCCATGCAAGCATTCCCCATGAGTCATGCAAGATACCTTTTCCAAACTCATACAAGATAAAGAAAAGTTGAGTATGATACTTTGCATTACCATGCGAGTGAATGCATGTTGTGTATAATATATTTTCCTATCATATGAGAGAATGCCTTCCCCAGGTGATATCAGGCTAATAACGCTACAAAAATGCATAAAAGAAAGCATGGAAATATGACACTTCCACATTGGGGAGTACCAAAACCACCAAACTTGAGAAGCCAACACTTGAGAGCTTTGATAAGCATAAGGAGGATCAACATACATTGCATAACATCACAATACTCTAATCCATGATGCTCGACATCCTCGTATAATAACATGTACATAAGAAACATCAAACATGTGAATAGAAAGTACAAGAATGAGATGCAACCAAACTAAATCAACCTTGCTTGTTTCCTCCCAACTTTAATAGCATCATGAGAGCATGAAATCTCAATTCGCCAACAAGATCATTGGTGTTACCTTATTTGTTCTACCTTACCAATAACCATCATACATGTCATCAATGAAACATGAAAATCCAACATGCTAATCTATCAATCATATCAATAATCCATAACAGTGGTAAGAAACATCAACTAAGCAACAATATGTAACATCATGATAAAGGAATGGAACAAGTAAACATACTAAGCATCACGTAGAACATGATATCAATGCATCCAAAGTAAAACATAATCACAAGGAAACATACTCTAGATGTATGTCAAAAATGTGGAGAGGCTTATATAAACCCTTATTCTCAAAGAATCCCACGGAGAGGGAGACTTGAGAGGCAAATTACAACTCTCTATCTATGACATCCATATGTGAAAATAGTAGTATGGTGGCTCCCAAATGAACCGAGTTATTGCACCATAGAACGAGAGATTCAAAGATAAAAGCAAGGATGCTAGTATCAAAGAATCAAAGATGAATGCAATGCAATGCAAGATAAACTAAGATGGTATGAAAAATGCAAGCTATTGAGAATGAAGAGTTACACATCCTCTTATTTAAGATATGTGAGCTATTCTAAAGCATAGAGAAAGCTGAACTAAGAATGTCATGAAGCTATTATGTAAGTAAGATGAAAGCTAAACTAGAATGCAAGAACGCTTCAAGTCTTCAAAGCTCCAAAGTCTCCTAGAAATCCTACAGCATAATGTTAGTACAAAAGCATTAGATTAGAGAATGAGGAGAGAATCCTCCTTTTCAAAGAAGAATGGATGGATGAGATTAAGAGACAAAAGAGATCTAATCAAGGGTGGAGAATGAATCTTGAGTGATCCATGTGCACAAGCATCTCACTTAAGCAAGATCAATAGTTGAATTTAAGAGGCAAAAGATGTGTGAAGGATAATTAAAGTTATATTGAGAATAAAATATTCCTCTCACATAGAAAGTTGTGCATTCATGTGTAGACAAAATTGGATTTTCCTCTTATTTTTAATATAGGAAAATACCTTTTCATGTGCACACTTAGGATAAGTGGGATTTGAGAATTTTATTTAATTAAAAGGGAGAAAGTTCTTTCAATTAAATAAAAGACTTAGGATAAAGTGGTCAAACCATAGGTTATAATAGAATAAATAACAAAGTGATGATTTGATCAAAGACAAGCAATGGATAAATTAAGCAAAAATGCTAGAAAGAGGGTTCATTGTCTAGATGACCATTTTTGGGTGATTACACTAGATACACCAAGAATCCATGTGAACATCCAATACTAGCCTCAACTGGAAGAAAACTATCTCTATACACTAGTTCCCAATAGTGGTATAGGTAACTACGCTTCCAACTACGTGGTGCATGCATGCTCACTCCTATTATATTGATGGGAATAATGACCCAACCACAATCACATTATATAATCACCCATGGCTAACACACACATCAATCAAGGATGGTACCAACATCTATATGCTCATGAAGGAAATGCAATACATGATGTGTGCAAGTACTTGGCATTGGAAAGCCTAAGATATAGGCGGTATGATAATGTGCCCCCCTTGGAAGGCCCAATACCTAGTCTAGTAACACACTCCCTCGAGAGGCACAACACCTAGTGCGGTAAGACGCTCTTGTAGGGGGCCCAACCCTTATTGTATCATTAAGTTTTATTATCCCATTAATTAATTTGTTTATCACTTATTAGAACCTATTCACATTACTTGGTTGGCTACTTTCGGGTTGGGATACACGAAAAAAGCCACTCCACATGTCTACCCTACATACCCATTCTTATCACACAATGAGTACACACAAATAATACAAGTTCCCAACCCAACTCCTAAATGAAAAATTACTCTATCAGCCTATATCTAGGGGTTCAAGTCTCACAAGATCCCTTCATATGCACGTGCACATGCTCGTGTGTGGGCATGACCAACTTTACAAATACAATCACATAATAGCAATGCAAGGGTTGGATATGAGAAATGTAAAAAATGAAACAAGTACAATAAACTCACTCAACCAAGCATCATGCCTAGAGTATGGATTCATCTTGAATCCAAATAAGGCAAGAAATCCCCAAAGTATCATGAACTCACTCAACTGGCCTAAATCAGGGAGTATGGATTTGACATGAATCTCAATGTCCATTAAATAAAATCATAACATGAAAGGGAGTATGGATTATGATCTATTTCCATAATCCAAGAAGACAATGTTAAAAGCATTATAAAATATGGATGGTATGCAGAACTAGGGAAGAATAAAAAGCCCAAAATATAAACTTTTCAAATAATAAGAAACTAAGACCCCAACTCTAGAATATGGTTACAAGACCAAGGGTCCAATAAAATTCACAAACACGGGCTCAAATTCACAATCTGACAAATTCGGCAAAATATACAAGTCCAAAAAAATTAATATAAAGGTACAACTTTAGATTATGAAATAGAATACCCTGAAATGTCCTATAAACATTTTGATTCCACGATCCTAATAGTTGAGGCAAGAGCTACAAGATCAAATCCCTGATTAAGTCAAACAAGAAAAATGTGTGAGAATCTAATGCACACAAAACAAGATGATGTCAAAAAAAATCCAAGAATTAAACATCGAATAAATTGATGAAATTAAAACACATTGGTTTAAATCCAACCAACATCACACTTTTCAAATAAAATATTGGACCCAGATGCTTTACAGAAATCCAGTAGCATAATAGTAGGAAAACTTACAACCGACATGCTTAAATAATAAAAAGCTCACACTCATCTAGCCAGGTGATGTAATTGCATAAAAGTAGAGGGGAACACTAGTTCTCCACTCCTTCACATTTAGTAACAAAAAGAATGGATTAAAATGAGCTAAGAACAATAAAACCAGAAAGCCCTACCTCACAACTAGAAGGGCAAAACGAAAATTACCACCATAAAACAATGGGTTTGCCAAATCAGAAAAAGTCTTCGGCATAGCAAAGCAATCCTAATATGAATCCAATGGAACTAGTCTCACAAAGATCCACCAAGCCAAAGTCCCACAATGAACAAAACATTGCTTCAGCCCAAAGAGGGCTTGAGCATTTTGGTCTTGAAACATTAAATTAAAATATGGGAAGTAAGAAATAAAGTTCTCATTTGCTAATATAAGCACTTTTCCAAAGTGACTTATGAATTAGGTTATTAAAATAATTTAATAACCAATTGACCTATTTTCCAAATTAAATCAAGTAATTCCAATTAAATTGGATTTCAACTATGAAAAAATTAGCGAGAAGATAAAATAAATTAAATCTCATAAATAAAGTCCCTCTAACCCAATAAATTAGCATTTAATTAACATTTTTCCTCGACAACTATAGATTTCCTAAATGCATAGACACACTTACAGCTCAAGAAACATATGCATAATGAATATGGATTTACCAATTATCATATTGTTAAAATAATGAATATTAAGATACATTGTCCATACATGGGCGATATTGACTCGACGTGAAAGGTTGAAATAACTAACTCCATGTGCCACTATCTAGGATATAAGTTATGCACAATAAATTAACACAATCAAGTGTAGGTGCACAATGTATAATAGTCAAAGCAATAATTGTGTGTAAACTCGTACTAAAACATCTGATTAAATAATCATTTAAATAACCCATTTACATAAGTCTATGAAAGGAACAAGATAAATATTTGTAGCACATAAATCAATGAATCCAATATGGATAACTCATTTCTAATTATTCCAAGCATTTACTAATAAAAATAATAACTAATTACTCAACAATAGATAAAACATAATATAACACATTATCTCAAATAATCATCCTACAATAATATCATAAACCTCAAATACAAAAAGCACTAAAACCACACAGTGCAACCACTATTTGTATATCAAGGGTACTCACAAAACAACATTGTGATACCATATAAATCCAAGTAACAACTAACACAACCCAAGTGATACCATCTCATACATCATAATCTCATAAATTAGGGATAAGAATAATCCCCTTGCTAATACAATAGCATAATCAAATCACGCCAAGGGTTTAGACCACTCATGAGTCCTAAAAAGGTCACTCACAAAGCATGAGCATCAAAGTCACATCCTTCTAGATGACTCACATGAATCAAATAGGAGAGACACTACATGTACTATTATTGTAATGATTTCTCTTAACTAGTGTTACTGTGTTTTTCTCTTAACACTAGCAATTATAAAATAATTTATTAAAGTAAAAAGCATATTTAAAAAAAATATATAATGTATGAAATTTAGATAATTGTTTAAGGGATTGTTTTGAGAAAATGGTTCACTTGCTCTTTGAAAACTAGGCTAGATTGAAAGGCAAACAATATTGGCATTGTTAACTTTGGCAATGATGGATCTTTTATATGCAATAGGAATTATTTTGTAGTGCTAACATGAAGAAATTAAGGTCCTTTTGCAAATACAATTCTAGGTTCCAAGACCTCCTAAATCTAGCTTATATAATAAGGGTTATCACCCCCAAAAACATAAGAATGATGACTCTGTACCTATAGGTGGAGTTTATGGGAAACAATAGGGCAAGGATCCCCTAGATCCAATACTAAAAAACTAGTACGTGTTGTATTTGGGGCAAATTTTTCTACAATGAAGGTTCTCTTGTAGTTCATATACATAGGGCTTCAAGAAACCCCTTTCCAAATATTCACCCTTTCAAATTGATAGGGACTACAGATTCACATCTATGAATGGAGCATATAGACAAATGAGGGGATGAAGAGTAATCTAGTTTTTTTAAGGATCATTGGGTAGATGCTTCAAGGAATGATTGGTGATCATATGGAGGAATAAGGAAAACAAATCCAGAATGAGAGGGTTACAATATACAAAAATAGAAATGCAAAAAGTGCCACAAACAATTTATGGATCATTCAAATTTCTCATTAAATACCAATTTTTCTTTTGATGCAAATCATCATTGCTAATTGTGAAATTTTCCCTAAGACCCCTCCATAGATTTTGATTGATGCACCTTTAATGCCTCTAGTAAATCTTACATAAGAATTTGAGCATGATTCCAAAATCCCAAAAGGGTTTTGACAGTCAACGAGTAAGGCAATATTTGAAAGACATCCCCCCCCCCCAAGTGAGAAAAATGTTATGGTAGTTATAATCAACAACTCACAAATAGAAGGATTATGCAATTATTATAATGTACATAGATTATTTGCTAAATGGTGTGGTGTTGGATCCTTTATTGATAACATCATCGATTGGCTTAAGAATCTCACATATGCCAGGTAAGTATTACAACCCTGCCTGATGATTTCTTTCTCATTTGTTACAAGAAATTTCATTAAAAAAACCAATTTTTGCATGGAAAACCAATCTTCTTTGAAAGTTATATCTTTTTTTTTTATTGGTAACCCAATTTTGATCCAAATGAATTTGGCTCTAGCGAATCTCCTAGATGGGTTATGATACCAAATCTTCCAATAGAGCTCTTATAGAGAAATATTCATAGGGAAATAAGGGAATTATTAGGAGAGTTTGAGGATTTAGAGAAAAATTTTGTAGATTCATCTAATGTAAAAAAATTGGCTAACCTGGAAAAAAGAACAAGTAATATTTATTAATCCCATTAAAATAATTACCTTGACTAATCTATATATCTACTTAAACCTAAATTATACCTAAGGTCAATTAAGGATTTGATTCTAAGGAACAAGAATACTCAATTTTAGCCCAACTGATAATGATGTTAATGTATGTCAACGAGTTATATCAATTATTATGTTGTCATTGATGTCAAGCTTTCATTGGCTAAACATTATGCTAATTCAGTAGAGTGTCATATTATTTGAGTGATGAAGAGGATTTGAAGAAAGTACAATGATAAGTGTATGGTATTCAATGGGTACTTGAATGAGTTGGATTGACAGTATAATATTTATTTGTTTGTTTTACAATCACGTGATGTTGTGATTAAGTAATGAAGATCATGTATATGCAAGAAAATTTGATCAGTGAATGAAGGAAATACAATATTAACCGAGCTACTACAATTGCCATCAAGTGCTTGGCAAAGAAGAGTTGAAGTTTAGTGTTAACCAAGTATTTTCAATGTTAACTAAGGGATGGATTACTTGAGTTAAGTTATAATGTTCACTAAGCATGAATTGGAAGAACAAGTTAAGAAAATGTTTAATCTAAGGCTGGCATTTGATGAAAATTGAGAATGTTTGAAAAGTTCAAAGTATAAATTAAAAGTTAGTTATGAATTCTATGATTGTGGAAATGTAATGAAGATCTAATGAAGAAGATTTAATAGAGCCAAGATGAGCACAAAGTTCAAGGTGGAACTACTTTATGAGAGATTTAATTCATTGAACTTAAGATCTACGACTGTGATTAAGCAACAAAATCAAGAAGGTAGAAGCTATCTATTTGAAGAGATGAAAAATATTGTTTTTGGTTGTTTATTTTTGCTGATACTAGTGTTATTGATCAAGTTGTTAAAGAAGAAGGAGGACAAAAGCTAAACCAAGCATATTAGAATTATGAAGATCAAGTAGAGGAAGTGTTAAGTTAAGTGTGAGTGTGAATGAACCAAAAAGAGATCATAAGGAAGAGACAGAGCGAAGCAAAGATTTGAACAAGAGAGGTAGTGCTAAACCTAACATATCACTTGGTTATTACTTTCTTACCATTATAGGAGATAAAATATCTTAACTGAAAGGACCTAATTAGTCTTTGAAATCCTATATGGTAACATCCATTAGTGATGTTTGTAAGTCCTTTAGAGCAAGGCACTCTTTAGAAATGTCAAGGAGTGATAAGGTTGTTGGAAACTAAAATTGGAATAATTATTATGGTGTCATTGATGTCAAACCTACTTGAGAGACATTTACTAACAATGTAGAGTGCCATATTAGTTGATTGATGAAGAGGATTTGAAAAGAGAGATAACTAGATGAACTAGTAAAGTTGTTGGTTGAAGAGGAGCAAGTATGTTGGAATTAAAATGGGCACTTGATTAGTTAGTCTTTGACAAGATAATATGTTGTTTAATCATTATATGAAGTGAAGAAAATAGTTGATTTAATATGTAGAAGAGAAAATAAGAAGTTTATTAAAATGCTAAGCTTAGTCAAGTGACAATTTTACTAGGCTAATGAAGTAGAAGATTAAGGAACTTAAGAGTTAGTTGAGTGAACAATATTACTGAGTGTTATTATGGTTGAGCAAGATGAAGAAGAAAATGTTGTAGTGATCAAGCATACTGAAGACTAAACAAGCCAATGAAAGTCGAGTGAGACAGAACAATAGTGATTGTGCTACACAAGGATGACCGAGTGTCAACAAAATAACAATTTGTGAAAGAATCAAGTTTGAGGCTAACATAGTTGAATTTTTGGATTAGTCAAAATTCATGGATGATAAGGATTAATGAGATGGCATATTTAATACACTAAGTTTTTTATATGATCAAAGGCATGTATTTATTGAGAAGTTTCTAGAAGTATCAAGAAAGGAGTAGAAGGACAAAATGATGGATAGGTTCATTGAATCTAACCAAACCCTAAGATCCATAGTGATGTTTAAATGGTAAAATATCATAGCTACCTATTTAAGGAGGCATAAGAGATGTTTTCTAAGGTTGGTTTGTTGTTGATTGACAATTTTGAGGAGAACCTGTGAAGAACATAGTAGTAGAGGAAAAATGAGAAGATTGGTGAAGTGTGATTTCTTGAAGGGTTGCTAAGAAGATTAGAGAAGGAGTTGATAATGAAGTCTAGTCAATGACCCAAAAAATGAGTCGAACAGAGATCTGAATTTGCAAAGTGAGTTTTATCTGAACATATCAAACCTGTTATTACTTTCTAACCATTGTGGTAGTCAAAATCCTTTAACCAAGGTGACATTATAATGGAATGATCCAAATTCCTCTAACCAGACCACTCCTAACATGGTGATTAAATCTTGTAATAGGTTCACACCTAACAATGTATTTTGTGACCTTTAGGGTTGGCTCTTAACCAAGCTCACTTCAAAAGAGTGAAAAGTGGTAGCATGTTACTTGGTAGTTTTTTCCAAAATGGGTTTCCATGTTAAATCCTAGTGTCATATGTCTGAATGATATGTGTGTTATGCATGCTATTTACTGTTAGTTGGCATATACTGAATAGAGAGTCAAGTAAGGAATGAATATATGAAGTTGATGATGAGTTTCTATATGGATCGAGTGGTTTTATGAATTTGAATAAGTTGTTTGGAGTTTGAGAATTGATGTGTTGGATATAGTTACCGAGTTATTGATTTGAAAATGTATGAATTTTGAATTGGTACTAAAATATTTTAAGGATTGTAGGATAAGTGGATATAATTTATTCACCCCCCAACTATCTAACAATTGGTATCAAAGTTGAGTGCTTGAAGGAAGAAGTTTGAATGAACTTGAGCTAAAGATTTGAAGATGTATAAGAGAGAGTTACTAAAGTTGAACAAGGATAATTTCTCTTCATGGAAAAATAGGACGAGGCTGCATTTATCTAGAAATAGAAACAATGTTACACATTGACTAGACCGCCAATATGTTGTTTCTAGCCCTCCTATGGCTGTCAAAGAGATGAGTCAAAAGAGAGAATATAATAGTTTGATGATTGAGATTGTATTTGCCTTAAATGATGTCAAGAACTATAATACTGCTAAAGAAATATGGGAAAAGTTGACGCTTGTACATAATGGAGATGAGAATGTACTGATAGCAAGAGTAGAAAGTTCGATAGGAAAATATGAGGATGAAAAAAGGTGAAAATGTTGTGTAGTATGTGAACCAAATAAAGGGAGTTGTGAGTTATATCAAAGTTGTTGGAGGATTCATCAGTGATACAAAAGTTGTAAGTAAAGTTATAAGGAATCTCTTACGTATTTATGTAATAAAAGTATTTGCAATTCAGGAAGTTAGAGTTATACCTAGTCATGATCTTACTCTTGATGGATTTGTAGTGCATATCCCTAGTTTACTTTTCATGTTATATCATTGAATTCTTTTTCTTTTCGGCTAGCATTATGATTATGTTTTATGATTTAGTGGTACTCGACTACCTGATTTGATTGGATGTTATTTCATACTCAGTTCATATATTTGAGGAGCTAATTGATACTTGGTTATTTCATATGTTTATGTTTATCCTTTCAATGACGATGTTTCTTATGTTCATATAGTGATTTCAGTTATTTCATGATGATAATTGGATGGATGATTGATATGCAATTTTCTATGGTTACTTATGTTAATCTCATTATGATTTTGACAAAATAGTGACAAAACACTTAGTCATTATCTAGCAAAAGACAATGCAAGCCAAAGGCATAATGTATGTTGATCATAAGCCTTTAGATAATACATATTGAGTAATATGACTAGTTAGTGTCGAGCACTAGTATGTGCCGAGCAGTTAGTGCATGTCGAGTCACTTAGGTGCCAAGTGAATAGAAGGAGCTGAGTAAATAGAGTGTGCTGAGTGATTCAAGTGTCAAGCAAGAGTGAGTGTCAAGCCATTTAGAAGTCAAGTATTAGTATATATAGCATAGTAAAGGCTAAGCATCAGGGTCTATTAATGTTGAGTTACCAATCTTTGACATAGATGTTTGCAATGGCACACACTTCTATGTGAACCATTTTTGGCTGACATGAACATGAATTTTTGATATTAAGAATTTAGGATCCAATCATATTACAAATCTCTATGCTAATACATGCAACCAATCAAATAAAGGGAAGAATTAGGTGGCAATAAGGATCAACCACATCTGTTGATTTTAACCTAGCCCATCTCCATAATGCCTACAAAAAGAGTTAAACCCTAAAGAACATTATGCATGCAAAGGAGGATGTGAAGAGAGCATTTCAAGGTGAGAATAATGGATAAGTTATGGAGTACAATGCAGAATTAGTTTGAGAAGAAAAAAGACAGACAATGAAAGGATAGAGAAGACATATATGACCAAAAGGATCAAGAGATAACTAGTAAAGAGACCTAACATCAAGAAACAAGGTGCTAACTAAAGGATCGGGTGCTAAACCATTCTAACAGGTGATATAGAGTAAATCTCTTAACGAAGTAGTCCTAACAGGCTTATGTAAATCTCCTAATAAAGTGCTCACTTAGTTGTGAGTTCAAATCCTTTAATCAAGGTGAGACCTAACAATCTTGTAAGCCTTTAATAGGGAAAACCTTTCATTGGGTAGATCATAGATTATGATCAAAACAATGTAGCCATAATAGGCCACACTTTACAACTGCAATAGTGAAGATTTGTGGGTGTCATCCCCACCCCTATTTTATCTTCTCCTCGGAGGGTTTCTAGGTAACCAAAATCTTATGTGTTGTGTGTTGATTTATTTCATGCTTTGGATGTGATGAATGGTTACTTATTTCAATTTACATGTTAAGCTATGTGATGGATGTATGGTGAAATGTTTTAGAGATAAAAGTTGTAAGTGTTGATTCATCCTCCCCCCCCCCCCCCCCCCCATCA
The DNA here is from genome assembly GCA_028749045.1 of Cupressus sempervirens. NCBI lineage: Eukaryota > Viridiplantae > Streptophyta > Pinopsida > Cupressales > Cupressaceae > Cupressus > Cupressus sempervirens. Next base: position 374,631,180 of record CM053792.1, on the reverse strand, counting down.
GAACTTACTTTCCCATTGTTAATTCTAACAACGTACCCCATACTTGCATGTGTATGGTGTACATGTATGTTTTACTTTATGTTTTATGTTTCTGATATGGTTAAGGGAGGGAGTTATAGTCACTTGCTAGTTAGGATCTATACGATGCACCACTCCCCACCATTTCTCATTTTATTTATATTTATATGTATATGTACATGCTCAAATTTTATGTAGATTATAGGTATCAGGTATCTACTTCCCTGAATTGCCAGGATGAGTGTGCCCTATTGTAGTATCTTAATGGTAAAGAGGGGAGATAATTCTTGAGTCCAAATCCTAAACCTAAGCCAATTGTCCTAAAATATAGAACAAGTATCTAAGTTATTTACCCTTCCAAATTTGTCAAGTGACATGAATTCGAGATTTTGACCCTTGAGCTTGATTTAGTATTTTGTCTTTAAACTAGGTTTTCTTATTCAAATTTGTAGGTCTGTTGTGATTTTCAAGTATAAAGATTAAAATTCAATATTAATTATTATTATTCAAATTAGTAATTGTTATTATTAATAAATTAATAAATATTATTTATTAATAATTTTATAATTATCATTAGATTCTAATAATCATTAAATTAAAGATTATTGCTATTTGGGTATTATAAAAATAAAATATTTATATTATATTAATAATTGAAATTTCAATTTTAATTAAAAGAAGTTCGTTTATAACAATTTGATTATTATTATTTTTTTTAAAGAATTTCATTTTATATGAAATGGTATTATGTACTTAGGGATTCTAATGAATTATTGAGTTATTTGAAATGCTTGTAAACTCGAAAACTTTACAAATATGAGACATTGAAAAAAGAAAAAGAAAACTTAAACCCTTTTTGTAAATCAAACTTTTATGATTTCAAACTAAATGAACTATGAAACTACACTTGCTAAATTACTTGGTGTGATGTATGGTGTATTTTACTGGGGTTGGGTTTGACTTAGTATGTTGACCAGTTTTGGATGTTTATCAAAGGCCTAGGAGTTATTGTTTTATGATATTGTATGTGATGCCATGGTTAGATGATTTGATCTATGAGGTTCTGATTATTGTTTATATTATGTTTTCTAGTTGTTTGTATATGACTGATGTGGTCATTGTGACTTGATGAGACCTTTTGCTATGAGCTTAGGGTAGGTTATCTTTAGGCATGTTGGGAAGTGGCTTGCAATGGAGGTCAGAGCCCTAAAGAGGCTACCTGGCTAACCCATTGTAGGTTGTACTAATAAATGATAATATTTTATTAAATGGGTGTAAAATGAATTAATAATAGTCAATGGATTACCTTGCCCATGCCTTGAGTGCTAGTATAGGTTATGATGAGCGTAGACATGATGCTTGGTTGTGACCTTGCCTTGTTAGTATGTCTTCTTTGTTCGAAAGGATACTGATGTTGCATAGAGTCACAAGGGGTCAGAGTCAAGAGAGGCTTCCAGGGTAACCTTAGAGTTGGCTTATGTGATGACACATGGTCACTTACATAGTAGATTTCCTACGTGTCTTTGTTGCCTCTAGGTTTACATGTTACTTGTGTCTTGGTACCTTTCAGATAGATTACTATCATGATTTCCTTGACTTAGATGATGATTATGATTGTTGGATTGTTATCTGTATGAGACTTGAGATTATCTCCTCAGGACGGTGGGAGTGGACCATTTAGGTTCCACGAGGTTGGGTGGTAGTGTTTCTTATACCATTGAGATTCGATAGTTGGATGTCGTTGTTGGATATAGTTGTGCAATTGTTCCTATTCACCTGATCTTGTGCTTATGTTTGGAGGTCATATTCTATTGTATTGTACTTGATTATTGTAGCTCTTATGAGATATTATATTTATTTGTGTTGTATATTTTTGAGCTTTTCATATCCTATGACTTGTAGAGAGGATGATTATGCATTTTGTTTATGCCATGTGGCATCTTATGTAATTGTATATTATTTCATTGGATTCATACTTATGGTTATTCTATGATGTGGATTTTGTTATATATCATATTTTGTATTAATAAAACTTATGTATGTGATTCAACATCTTTGAACCCTTAAGAGATGTAACATGTTTATGGATTCTTTGTATGTATGTGAGTTATTGCTTCTCACTGTGTTATCTTTCATTGTTTTAATCTTTCAAAGAAAATCTTTGCCAAACTTAGTGACATTTTAGGTAAATTTCTTTTGAGTTCCCTAGCAGGGCATTACAGGCTTAGTTGGTCATTTGACTGCATTTGAATTAAGTAATTTTGATAATAGTGTGCCTACAATTGGAAATTCTTTCAATACTTCACTAACCATTAGTAGTTCAAAGAAAGAGAAATAGTAAAGATGAAAGTGAGTTATAATTAGAAGATAATATGGATAAAACTTAAGCATTGATTGCAAGAAGGCTACTAAGAGGCAAAGGTAAATTACCTTTGATTTGTTTCAAATATAATGAAGTAGGTCATATTGCTACAAGATGTCCTAGCAAGAGTAGGAGTGACTAAAATGATAAGAACCACAAATATAAAAGGAACAAAGACTATAAGGACAAAGGAAAGAAATCGTGTTATATTGGTTAAGAACAACACATTGAGTTGGACACTAAATATAACAAAGAAGGAGGAGAAGTGGTGTATGTTGACATGAAAGAAGATCCTAATGAGGAAAGGTTTGAGGGTGATAAATCTCTTATTTATCATGTTAGTAAGAATGGCACATGAATCATTCATAGTAGATGTCTACATCACATGACTGGAGGCATCAACAAATTTGATACACTTGAAGAATATGATGGTGGATCTATTAAACTAGGGAATGATGTTTGATGTCCAGTTAAAGGCAGAGGTTCATTGATGTTAAATGATAGAATTAGATGTGATGATGAATATTGTGTGCAAGGACCAAAATTTAATCTATTAAGTGTTGTTCAATTGAATGAAACATGTCACAAGTTGGAGTTTTAGAACTAGAAAGTCAAGATTTACAATGATGATGGAAATATGATTGGCACTAGAATGTAAACAAAAGGTGAACTATTTTATATTGATCCTATAATTGGTACATGTTTGTTTTCAAAATTTGAAGATATGTGGTTGTGGCATAAGAGGCTCTATCATGTCAATTTTGAGAAAATGGTCAAGGTTAGTAGAAAGGAAAGAGTTAAAGGCTTCCCTAATTTGCATAAACTTGAGAATGTTATGTGCAAACAATATCAACTCAGTAAGATGACCAAGTAAAGTTTTTCAAGAAAGACACATACTTCTATTACCATTTTGGAACTAGTGCACACAAATTTATGTGGACCAATGAGAGTAGAAATATATTGCAGTGAAAGATATTCCATACTGCTTTTTGATAATTATTTAGGATGATAATAGTTATGTTTATGAAGTTAAAGTCACATGATTTGGATATGTTCAAATGGTACAAAGACACAATTGAAAAAGACAATGGTAAATATTTAAAATGTTTGAGATCTAATAGAGGTGGTGAGTTTATGTCTGTTGAATTCACTAACTTTTTTGTTGAGCATGGAAATAAGAGACAATTATTAGCATTGAGGACACCACAATAGGATGGGATTGTTGAGAGAATAAACTAATCAATCATGGGTTGTGTAAGGACACTACTAATTGAAAAGAGAATTGCTCAAATATTTTGGAGAGAATTAATTAGTATTGTAGTCTACACTCTCAACTAATTTCAACTGAAGAAAGGAACAAAGAAAATATCTTATGAACTCCTGGTATGGTCATACACCTAATGTTAGTTATTTCAAGATGCTTGGAAGTAGATTTTACATTCATAAATATGCAAGCAATGGGAAGTTTGATTCCAAAGCTGATGAAGGTATTTTCCTCAGTTAATCTTCTAAGAGAAAAACCTATAAATGTTTGAACAAGGCTACTAACATAATGATTAAAAGTGCAAATGTGAGAATATATGAGTTTGCAGACAAGAACAATGAGGAAAGCAAAAGGAACTTGATGATTATGATTTTTTTTTCTATGTGTATGAAGATGCACCTGATGTAATGCCCAAGACACAATAGAGAGACATCAAGTGTCATCCTACATTACCTGAGCCACATGAAAAACAACTCGAGTAGGATGTTGAGCCCTACTCAAATGAAGATAATGCTAGAAACCTAAGAATAGAACCTGTATGAGAAAAGTATGTGAGAAGGAACCATTCATCTGAAAAAATCATTGGAAATAAAAGTGTTGGATTCATGACAATAATTAATAAATTGAAAGATGATACATGTTTGATTGCTTTGATTTCTTAGTTTGAGCCAAGAATTATGGAAGTTGCACTTGACAATGAATATTAGATTAATTCTACAAATGAAGAGATAGATCAAACTGAGAGAAATAACACATGGACACTAGTACTGAGACTAGCTAACAAGAATATAATTGGGACAAAGCAGATTTTTAGAAACAAATTGAATGAGAATGGTGAAGTTGTGAGGAATGAGGCCAGATTAGTTTGTAAAGGTTATCCCCAAGAAGAAGGAATTGTCTATGGTAAGACCTTTACACTTGTTTCTAGATTGAAACGAGTCTCAAATTTGTTGGCATATGAAACTTACAAGAATTTAAAGGTATATCAAATGGATGTTAAGTCAACAATTCTGAATGGAATACTTGAAGATGAAGTTTATGTATAACAATCATAAGAATTTGTTGAGCCATACCAAAAGCACCTAGTTTGCAAATTGAACAAAGTGTTGTAAGTACTTAAGCAAGCACCAAGATCATGGTATAAAAGGTTGCACTCATACTTGATTAAAAATGGATTTGTTAGAACACGTGAAAATAATAATCTATATTTGAAGAGTGAAGCTAAAAACATTGTTTTAATTATTGAAGTAGTTGTGGATGATATCATATTGGTGGGAATCATTTTTTTGTGCAAATCATTTTCTAATCAAATGATTAAGGAGTTTGAGATGTCTATATTTGGTGAGATCAATATTTTTATTGGATTACAAGTTCGTCCAACAAACGGTGGTATATATGTGACTTAGTCTAAGTATGTTAAGGAAAATTTGATGACATTTGACATGGACAAGTCAAGGCCAACTGGTACACCTATGGTGACTGGATGCAAATTATCTAAGGAGGATACTACTACTGAAGTGAATGAGACACAATATGTGCCTAGTATACCTGATATTGCACATGCAATTCAAATTGTTGTAAGGTTTTCCTCTAATCCAAAGTAAAGACATATAAATGTTGATAAAATGATACTCACATACCTAAAAGGAATTGAATTGTGGTACAAACAAGATGGTGATTCTAAATTCAAGGTCTACATTGATGTTGATTAGGCTGGAAATGTTGATGACATGAAAAGTACAAGTGGTAGTGTTTTATTCTTAGAAGAAAGACTTATTACATGGTTGAGAAAGAAATAGATCTATATATCACAATCAATTTCTTAAGTTGAGTATGTTGGCACTGTATTTAACTATTATAACTTTTTTTTTATTAAGCAATTGTTGGAAGGAATACAAAAAGAGATTATGAAGCTTGTCACTATATATGGTGATAATATAGGTGCAATAAACATGTCCAAGAATCTTTTTATGCATGTAAAAACCAAGCATATATCTATCAAGTATCACTACTGGAGAGAGCAAGTATAAAAGAAGCAAGTGAGGCTAGAATATGTGAAATCTAAGGAACAAATTGTAGATATATTTACCAAGCCATTGCCTAAGGATTCTTTTGAGTATCTAAGAGGTAAGTTAGAGATTCATTCCCTATCCAAGATTAAATAAGGAAAGATGCATGTTGCATCAATTCATGGATGATCATATATATCTTTCTAGAGTTGATGCAAGAGCTCTTTAGGGATTATTTCCTAGAGTTATGAAAAGTGATTGTAATGAAATTGATATATATTGTACATGAAAGGTACAAGGTATTACTACAATGTTTTATAAGTTCCACATTGCAACCTATATTTATGTTTGGCATTGTTGTCAAAGTGGGAGAAGATGTAATGAACTACTTACAAGAAGAGAGCCTAGTATGAAGAAGATAGAATAAAAAAGAGATGAAGATATAAAGATGTTTTTGAATAAAGAAGTATACCCAAAAGGGGAGAGTTTTTTAAGATGAAGATGTTGAACTTAAATACTTAGTGAACCTAATGTTGAATCTGTTATAGAGAACCTAAATAAAGTCAAAGAGATGAAAAGTTACATTTTTGTCAATACATACATTTGATTATCTTATGTGTAATGTTTTCTAATGCAAAATCTTATGTTTATTTGTTGTCATCAATGCCAAAGGGGGAGATTTTTAGCCCCAACTAATAATGTTGTTAACGTATGTGAAAGAGTCATATCAATTGTTATGTTGTCATTGATGTCAAGCCTTTATTGTTTAGACATTATGATAATTTAGTATATTGCAATATTATTTGATTGATGAAGAGGATTTGAAGAAAGTATGATTTTAAGTGTATGGTATTTAATGGATACTTGAATGAGTTGGAATGTGATAGTATAATGTTGATTTTATTGTTTTACAATAATGTAAAGTTGTTATTAAGTGATTAAGATTATGTATATGCAAGAAAATTTGATTGGTGAATGAAGAAATACAATATTAATTGAGCTACTATAGTTGTCATTGAGGGCCTAGAAAAGAATCTAGTTGAAGTTTAGTATTAACCAAGTAATTTTATGTTAACTAAGGGATGTATTTTAGTTGTAATGTTCACTGAGCATGAATTGGAAGAACAAGTTAATAATATTTAATCTAAGGTTAATATTTAATGAAATTTGAGAATGTTCAAAAAGTTCAAAGGATAACATCAAGTTAGTTATGAAATATACAAATGGAGAAATGTAATGAAGATCTAATGAAGATTTAACAAAGTGAAGATGATCACAAAGTTCAAGGTGGAGCTAATTTTTGAGTGAATAAATTCATTGAATATGAGATCTACGATCATGGTTAAGAGGCAAAATCTAGAAGATTTTGGAAGGACATTTTTTTACTAACTATTAATGATATTGGTGTTGTTGATCGAGTTGTTAAAGAAGAAGGAAGACAGGAGGTGAATTGAGTAGAAGATAATTATGAAGATCAAGTAGAGGAAGTGTTAAGTTAAAGTGGGAGTGTGTGAATCAACTAGAAAGAGATCATAAGGAAGAGATAGAGCAAAGTAGAGATATGAACAAGAAAGGTATTTCTAAACCTAATAACAGATCACTTGACTGTTACTTTCTTACCATTGTAGCAAATAAAATCTCTTGACTAGGTGGACCTAACAAGTTTTGAAATCCTATATGATAGCATCTAGTAGTGATGTTTGTAAGTCCTTTAGACTAGACAATGCTTTACAAATTTCAAGGAGTAATAAGGTTTAGATGATCTTTGGTTAAAATCCTCTAACAAGGTCACCCTAAAAATGTGCATGTAACCTTTTACAAGGTTGGCTACTACAGAGCTCACTTTAGAATAGTGAAATTATTTGGGTTGTCAGTTCCCATGTGGTTTTTCCCTTTATAGGGTTTTTGTAACCACCCAAAATTGGTCAATCCTTTAAATAAAGAATTATATCTCATGGTGGAGGTTCAAATTGAATAAATTGAATCAATGAATAAAATGAATTAACTCAAATCAACTATTACAACCCATTTGAAAAATACACATGAATATTCATTTCAAATAAATTGAAAATTGATATTTATCTCCAAAAATGAATTTTCTATTCAAAATTGGACCTTAACTCCATTATGAATATTTTATTCATAGTGGGTTTAAGGAAATTAACATTTATTCATAATGGATGAAAATTAATATTTTATTCATAACGGATGGATAACCATATTTAATTCATAATGGGTGGAAATTCATATTTTATTCATAATGGGTGGATAATCATATTTTATTCAAGGTGGATTCATAAATCGTTTTTCTATTCAAAATGCTCATTATTTTAATCAAAATGGGTTCTCCATTTTGAATAAGATAATCCAAATGGGACCTTCATTTAGGAATTTTTAATTTGAAGTGGATTCCCTTAAAATAATTTTCAATCCATTTTTACCTTCACCATGGTAAATTATCAATTCTACCCGAAGCCTTTGGAAAAATCTATAAATACATGGCATTCTAAGAGCTAAGAGAGGCAATTTTAGAGTAAAGAAACTCTGTTAGATTAAGCATTATATCTTTTAATTCTAATTCTATCTTCAATTCTAATTCATTTCATTTTTATTCTAATTCAATTCTAGATTAATTCCTTTGTTTCTTAGCTTGATTGTACTCCATGCTAGCTTAATTTCATTTATCTTAGCTTAAATCTTACATTCATGCTAGCTTGAATCTCTCATTCTAGGGGTGTTATTGCCACTAATTTTGTCTTAATTCTGAGAGCAATTAATTATATTTACATACTCATTCCTTAGTTAGAGAGCAATAGGACGGTTTCATAGGTTTTATGCTTCATTTGGATTCATTATATGTGCTAACCCTATGATCTAATGTCTTATTGAAGTGTGTTGGTTTTGCAGCTACAAGATCCATATTACTCACACACAGTTTCTACATTACATATGTGTCAAATGTATGATTATTATTTTGTTACAAGTTTATTTTTATGATTAATTACACAATGTTGCAACTCGGTATATGCTAAATGATTTCTCTAATACTCAGCAGTATAAATGAGAAATAGTAATATAATAGCTTGACACAAAAAGTCTACAAGTATGACTTGAGGTGTTGGACGTGGTTACCAAGTTATTGATTTGAAAATGAATGAAATTTGAACTGGCGCTAAAGTGTTTTAAGGCTTGTAGGATAGCTGGATAACTCATTCAACACCCCCCCCCCCCCCCCCCCCCCCAAAGTTATCTAACACTCAAATATACTTTAAAAAATATTGGAGCATAGGTTATTGATTCACAAAATAAGCCCTTCTGAGATATTATCATAAGATTTAATAAAGATTTGAGAGATTTTCTATAAGTAGTCAAGAGAGGAATTTAAATTCAATACAAAATATGGATGTTCAAATTCAAGATCTAGAGTCCAAGAAAATTCAGAGGTGGAAGATGGGGAGTTAAAAGAAATGGAAAATAATATTTTTCTATTGAATATAGATGTGAAACATATAGGTAATTATATCAAAAAATATATAGATCATAGTTATAGGACATTAAAGTCCACCATATACAGTAGTAGGATACAAGTATCAATATTGATAGTTACAAAAATAATCATAACAAGCAATTTCAAAAAGTAATGGACCATCCTTTATTAGTGGATGGTGGAATGCCAACTACTAGAGCATTGAATATGCTCGCCTCTGGGTCTTTAGGTGGTATTACATTAGGAATAATCTTGGGATGATTAGGTCTTGTTGAATGATAATAAGTGTACCTTACAAATGGAAGCTCTACAAATCTTGAGTGTTGGGTAGCCAAGATACTATATATGTACTCAACAATAGATTTTTGCCTTCCTATAGGTTCTATTTGTATTACCTTACCAAACTCAACTATGTCCTGCATTAATTGGTCATTGCCTCTAGTGTCTGAACCTCTACACCTTCCCTCATTCTTCAACTATTGTAGGAATTCTATTAGAGTTATGTCAAATTCATCTCTCATTTTGATAGTAATGTAACCATATAGAATATTCATTTTGTCAACTCTTGTTTTCCCCTCTCTCAAAAAATTCAAGAACTTATGCTCTTTCAACTTGAGAATGGAATTGACTTGCATAGAAATGTTAGAAAATATGAGTTTCCATAGGGACTCAATAAGATACCTAGCCTTCCCATTGAAAACGTCAATATTTCTAAATTTTTGTATATTACAAAAACAATAGAGAGGAAATTTTTGACCAAAATATGATACAAAATTTGTTTTCACTTAGAATATTTCCAGAGATCACATGTTCGAAAAGGTTTATTATTTAGGATCATGCAAAAAGTATCTTAGACCTCTCTAGAAAGCATGCAATCAAATAATACATGATGAATATACTCACAACATATACCAATTGAATAAATATTTAGCTCTACATTAGGCTTCATGAAGGTGAGTTAATGAAGGAAGAGACAGCATAAAAATAAATAGCAATCTTGGTTTCAATGGGTTTATGCCACAAGTTAGACAAATGTTTTCTCTGGGACTGATAGTCCAAATTAAGATTGCATCTTTTGTTAAGGTTATTTATATTATCAAGCTTATGGTTGAGTAGGGAGTAACTATACTTATTTTTTACCAGATATAATGGAGAGGTTTTAGTCCACTTGAGGACATAAGAGCAATAAGAAGGGTTACAATCTTAAATTTAACCCACATCTACATCTCTCTAAGATTTGGATCAATAGAAAAAGGCATTCCAATATGTTTGACTACATGATTGGGACCTCGCTAGGTAATGGAGAACCTACTACACCAACTTGGGGGAGCCTCATCCTAACCCAAAAGAATAGACTTAGCCAAGGAGACCTTATTGCCTAAGGCAACACCAAAAAATTCAAGTTTCCCCATGAGACAAGGAAAGTTATCTTCATTTAACCAAAATAGTATAGTTGTATCACTAGAAAATTGAATATTAGATAAGTATAGTAATAGCTTATGGATTAGATTATGTTAGAATTTTTATTGTCAATGTTTGGAGTTGGTCCCTATATGCAACTCACTTTGTTTTGTATCTCTTCTTTTTCTATCTCCTTTATTGTTGTTGACCTTATTCATATTTTCCTCTTTTGAATGATCCTTCTAATGGGGCATATGATCTCCTTCATTGGTATGTGTCCTTTTTGTGGCAAATTCATGTTTGAACTCCTCTAGGGTTTACTTTAATTCTCTTTGGGCCCATTTCGTTGTTGGAATACAACCAAAATGGGAATTGATAATTAGAATATGATTTATATTCCTTGTTTGGTGCACAAAATAGGAATAAAGAATAGGATTATGTATTCCTATTTTAGCTCAAAATGATATTTTATCCATTCCTAAAAATACTAGTTATTCAAATGGGCCAATCTCATTCCCAATCTTACTTTTCCAGAATTTATTTTCCATCAAATCTGTGGTTTTCCAAAAATAATTCCATCAAGTCTATGGTTGTAGTTTACTCAGATCAGCCAAAAACCCTATTCTTCACTCTCTCTTTTTTGTGGACAAGAAATTGTGATTCTTCATGAAGTAGAAGATCCACAATCAAGTAAGTAACCATGTGATTTTTCTTGGTAGCTAATTTTTGCACGACATGAAGGAGCTTTTCTTGATGTATGTTGTACTTCCTCTATTTCAAACCCTAGATTTCATTTCTAATTTTTGTCATCCTTTATTTTGCAGGAATAAAATATGCCCATGTGGTCTCCTCTTCTATTGTTTTGTGTTTGCTCTGTTATCCTTATATGTCATCATTTTAATAGTAAAAATAAACATCAAGACCACCCTAGTTTTCTCTTTAGGATTTTCATCTAACAATGGGTGAATGGGTAGTTAAGAGGGAACTCAAGCAAGCCTTTTTCAATGGGGTCAATTCTTCCCAACACATAACTCCTACTATGTTCACTTCGCCTCTTTCCTCCATGTCACCTAGGCTCCACTATTGTCGCAACATATAGACATGCACATAAAAGAACTACCAAAAGCCTAGTATATACTAGTCCAGACATTGCTTGCTATATTTTTTCGCTCAATGCAATTACATATCTTCTCCTCTCCTCTCATCCAATTTATATATACTAAAAAATAAACCTACGAATCATTGTACCTATAGTAGATTGTCAACATGGCATGTTATTATCTACAAAAAACTTTTGCTATATAGATATCATTTGCCTTTGCATGCAAATTCATTTTTACTCCTTATACAACAAATGCCTAATGTGTAGATACCCTTTACCTTCACCGTTGCCACCAAAGTTGTGGGCTGCAATGAATAAATAGCTATTTTGTTGTTCTCATACTTACTTTTTCCCCAATTTAAGTTGAAAAATATGAGCTGATAGGAACTTCTAGAAATGGAATTGAAGCTTCTTGCATTGCTATTATTTTCAAATCTATTAGTTGGTGTTCTTTGAATCCCATTGAATTCAGGAATACCATCCATAATATAGGAGACTCTTTAGTCGGTTAAAATATTGAAATTAACAATAAGACATTTCATACTTATCTAGGACAAAATCATAAAACTATTTTATCTTTTTTCCCCATTCATCACTCTGACACTTTAAAAAAACTCCATAGATCTTTTTCTATGGAAAAAGTAGAAGGAAAGTTCAACCACGTAACCAAATACTCCCCATGTTTCATCGTAATTGGCATCACTTTCACCACTATTCAATGAAGGCAATGGCAAAGATGGTGACAATTAGTACAATGTCAATGACATTTCTTATGTTTGTAGTGATGGTGGGGAATGTGATAGGGGGAGATCAAATGTGGTATGCAAGAAAGGTGAGGTTTCTTGTAGAAGCACCAACCCCATTTCCTTCATCATCAAGGGGTGGCTTTTGAAATGCCCACAAGCATGTTTGCAAGTTGAATGACATCTCTAGTAAAGTGAAGTCTCACTATTGCAAAGACACTTATTATAATGTCTTGACAAATCTTTATCACTATGGGAGTTGTGGTATGTATTGCCCATTTGGTTATGGTTGCTACAATGGAAAGTGTGTCAATGTGGCCTATGATAAACAACTATGGTAGTTGTGGTGTTCAATGCAGTGACAAGGAAAAGTGTGTTTATAGGATATGTTCTTATGCATAGTTTCTTGCTTGATAGATTGAGGTCACTACAACTTATATTTAGGCCTTTGGTTGCTAGTCTCATTGGTGCTATCTATTTTTCTATATTGGTAGATTGGTATTATAAATAACTGCAATGGCTTGTTGCATATTACATGTAATTGATGGAGATGGATTCATCATAGACAAAATTTGATATAATTAGATCATACATAAGATGTTCTCTGCAAGAGAAATGTTGTGTAGGTGTGTGAGTGAACTTTGGGGATGCCCATCTATAAGATTTCCCACACTAATTTTTTGCAAGATAAGAGTTTTTATATAACAATTTGTTTGTCTAAATTTGTAGATTGAGACATAGTTAAGTTGTTGCCCAACTGTAAACACTTCTTATTTTAGATTAAACTTAGAAGGATGCAATGTTTGTAGAATCATCGGGAAAGGGTTTTCCATGAAAAAGGAGGCATGTAATAGGGGAATATACACAATAACTAATAGTTTTAGTACTCATGATTCTATTTCCTTGTATTCATGAGGATGACTTCATCTTCCCTGTCAAGAAGGCTTTGTTAGTATGCAGGGTTATTGATGGGAGAGTTTATTGACCTTTGGATAACTTTGAAGAATTCTCAATTCCTACTAGTTTTTATTCTGTTGTAGGGAAAGTCCCCCTCCTTTCTAATATTGAAGAGCTTTTTTTTGCTGATCCTAAAGGCCTTCTCCCATGTTTTATTATCATTTGCAATTCATGAATGAAACTCATGAGACCATAATCATTCTCTTCCACAATGTATTTTTAGTTATGTTTCTTCTCTAATCAATTACCCTTCCACATCTAAGTTTTCAATGATGAAAATTAGATCATTTCATATAGATTGTGGAAATCTTCTTTATTTTCTATGGGCAAACAAATAGTGTTATGGAAGGGTAACTTATACCCAGTCCCAGAAATTCTTTAGTTTCATGGACATCAATAAAAAATTTCATTCATTCATTTCATATGTGTGATGAAGATCCTTTTCAAACTTATCTATCAGAGAAAGGGTGTGTCTTTTACTTTTCTAGTTGCTATCATTTTTTAAACTAAAAAACCTTTGCCAGGTGAAGTGAAGGATGCCAAGGTCTCTATGTACATTCTATCTATCTTTTCTATAGGATCTTCATTAAAATTTGCTTCATCCCCATGCAATATAATATTTATCTTGTCCTTCTCTATACAAAAGAATATATGAATACAACTATGGTTTTAAGCAAGATACCTAAGTTTATTGTTGATTACATTGTTTGAGGTTATTATTACTACTTGTTCAATGTATTGATAAATGTAGTGCATGTGGGTTTTGTAAGCGATTTCAATTATATAAGGATTTGAGAGAGCTAAGAAATATTTTAATATAAGATTTTTACAAAGCTGATAAAGAAATACATTCATTGTTACAAGGAAACCTGGTTATTAAATTTCTCATTATGTATCTCATTTGTATAATGAATCTAAATAGGTTTCCTGGCAAAATCAAGTTAAATACTTACATCATTATTCCCTCATTTCTCGTGGATGTTGCCTATACAATTTCCTAATGTAATCTCTATTTCCATCTTTGGCAGCATTGAAATTTTTTGCATTCATCTTTCTCAATTGTTTTCTTCTGAATCTTGCTTCCCTTCTCTCTTTAATACTTGCGAGTTAAATGCATTGCTCGATTGAAAGTAAATTTGACACTTGAATCAATTGTTATATCGACATCTAACCTATGGTTTAATACTCCTTGTGGACATTTAGAAATTATCATTCAGTCTCATTGTTTGGATTAAGCTACAAGAGATTTGAACATTCACCCCAACCATAGACTTCAGGTTCGCCTCCCATTCCGACTACCTTCATCTATAGGTGCCTAAAATCTCTACTACCTTGATTATATTTGTAAGAGTTTTAATTCTACTATAATTTATTCAATATATTTACATTTAGATATGTGTAATGTGTGTAACTTGATCTAGACTTATGATTGTTTAAGGATTAGCACATCATTAGCCTCTCTGTGTCTGGCTTGTAGTTGCATGTCCTAGATTTTGAGAATTAGTACATTTTGATTTATACTTCAATCTAGTTTATTATTATTGGGTTTTGAACACATCATTTGTTATTAGAGAGCTAACTCTACGTATTATAAGAACTGTAGTATCCAAGGGACTAAGATAAACCAATTTCCAATGTCAATGATGCTCTTAAACAATCCAATAAAATTTACATTTATTAATTGTAGAGCACGCAATTGAAAGAAAAGAAAAAACACTTTGTTAGTTACAGAAAACATTGGGCCAAAATCCATAAGGGGATATTACATACATAAATATAGGATATACTTATTGGAAATCTCCTTACACTAATTTCAATTGTATTGAGAAAAATGAAGTAAAAATATAGTCTAGTCTTCATACTTTATCACTTGACCTTTGAAACATCCTTAAATTACTAAAGCGGGCATGTTTACCATGTAGAGGGAAAATGTGAAACTCCATTTCACTTTATTCTCATTTCAATGAACTACTTTTTCTTTATTATTTTCTACGAGTAGTGTGCTTTCTTTGCTAAAAGAAGAATAAATAAATAGTAATGTTGTGCTAAATTTTCCAATACCTTCTCTTTGCAATGAACTGAATTGTATTTATTAAAGTATTCTCATATCATCTCTATAAATATTCTCAAATGAGTACTTCTTTTTGAAAATAGATTGAAGAAGACTATTAAAGAGGGAGATTGTTGAGAACAGATTGATACAAGTATGATCAATATGCTTCAATCAATGTTTTATCACTAATGTCAAACCTACTATTTTTTGATAAGATAACTGCTTATATGATTTAAGTACTATCACTTATTTGAGTGATGAAGAGGATTTGATCAAAAGATGTAACAATAACACCTAGAGGAAAGGTTGAGTTATGATTTTGTAAAGAAGTACAAGAATCAATTATGACAGTGATAACATGATACATTGCTAATCTACTTAAGGTTACAAAGGCTCGTTAGACTAAGAAAGTTTACAATAAAATGTTATACAAAGTTTGTCTGCAAAGCTTGACCAAGTGGACAGTAGGTTTCAAGCAAAGTTAGTGCAAGCCAAGTAGAAAATCAATTGGAGCCAAATAAAATTTTACTCTAGCATATGTTGAGCATAACAGTGGATGTCGAGTAAAGTATAGTTGATTTCGAGCATGAGTAAACTTTAGTTCATGCCGAGTAATTTCACAGAGCATATCAAGTAATGTAGTATGTGTCAAGCATCAAAAGCCAGATAATGTTGAGTGGCTACATTATTTAAAAGATCAAGAATTTGATGGATATGAGCTGACAAGTTTATTTTCTTGGAATGTGACCCAGGTGGAAGATAACGTTGATGAGTTGGTGGCATAGAATTCAAGGTAAACCACTTTTAGGCAGAATTCAAAGAGGTTTCAAGGAGAAGTCTCTAGAAGAGATATGGAATATGGGATAGATTCATTTATCCTACCTAATCCATCCTAACCCTACACTGGATGATGGAAAATGAGCAACAAAAGATCTTAATTTCCTATTTATAGGAATGGTTGGTTAGAAGCAAAGTGTGTGCTGTGTGAGAACCTAAGGAAGACAAGGAGTCAAGGGTTTTGCTTCATCAAATGACCTAAGAGAAGAGTCTACATTGGCATGTTAAGCAAGAAGCCTTAAGGGTATGAATTCTTGAAGGGTGAACAAGCTATTAGAGATGAAGTATGAAGGAAAAGCAGAATGGAGGACTGAAATAGAGATTTGAAATCTGCAAATGAAGTTGTAAGTTGTTATCAAATCAGGCCTTATTGTTACTCTCTAATAATTGTATCAGTCTAGGGTAAATCTTTTGGATTAAGGTTGACCTAACAGTCATTTGTAAATCCTTTAACTGGGTGACATTCCAAGTGAATGGTCTAAAGTTCTCTAACAAGGCTCACTCCTAACAGGGTGATTGAAATCCTTTAATAGGGTCACATTTAACACTATGTATTATAACCTTTAACAGGGTTGGCCTTTCACAAGGCATCACTTCGAAAGAGTGAAAAAGAGTAGCACGTTACTGGTGGTTTTTCCTAAATTGGGTTTCCATGTAAATCATTGTGTCAAGTGTGTTGATAAATCTATTATGTTTCGTGTTTACATTTTTGCAAGTTGATTTAACAGTAACCTACAAATTTTAAGTGATTGCATAATCTTATGGATGCATGCATGAAGAATGGTTTATGGGTTCACTAAGTTGTGAAAAGTTTTATTTTACATCTAGACCTTGGATAACTGATTCACCCCCCCCCCCCAAATTATTCTTAAAGAATTACAACAATTGGAATCAGAGCTATCTGCTTAAGAGGACTAGTTTGAAGGTAGCAGAAGCATAAAGATCAAGATGTCGAAAAGAGAAGTATCAAAGCTCAACAGAGTTAACTTTTTTGCATGGAAAAGTTTGATGAAGCTACACCTTGGAGGACTTGGAGATCATGCACAATCTACCATTACTACTGAGCATGTTGACCTTGTTGGAGCCCCAACTACTGAGGATATGAAAAAGAAGAAAGAACATAACCAAGCAATGTTAGATATTTCCTCTACCCTAAGTTATGCCAAATTTGATGATATCAAAGGTCTTGACAATGCAAAGAAAATGTGGGATGCATTAGCCACCATCTATTGAGGAGACACTAATGTTCTTAGAGCCAAAGCTGAAAGTCTTAGAGGTAAGTTTAATGATATGAGAATGGAAGAAGGTGAAAATATTGCTCAATATGTTGCAAGGATAAAAGAAGTTGTTAATGCAATAAGAGGAGCTAATGGTAAAATAGATGATGATACTATGCTAAGAAAAGTCTTGAGAACATTGCTACCTATATTTGCTATTAGATTTTCTACATTTCAAGAACTAAGATGCATACTAGGGAATAATTTATCACTTGAAGGTCTGGTAGGTAGACTCGTTGCTTTTGAGCTATCTAATTTTGATAATTACAAACCTAAAAATATTGAATCTCATTTCAAAGTTAAGGTTTCATTAAAGGAACCTGATGAGAAAAAAAGATAAAGTATGTATCCAATGACAATGATACAGATGAGGAGGATGTAGAACAACTTCAAGCACTGTCAGCAAGAAGATTCAACAAAGGTAAAGGTAAGTTCAAAGGTAAATTACCTATCATTTTTTTTAATTGTAATGAGGTTGGTCATATTGCTGCTGGATGTCCAAAGAAGAAGAACTACAAAGGCGGTGACAAGTACAGAAGTAGGAGAGATGAAGACATCAAAGACTACAAAGACAAAAGCAAAAAGTCATGCTATATTACTAAAGAGGAAACAAAAGATGAATCTGATGAACATGATGATGAAGTGGTGTATGTTGCAATGAAGGATGAATCTAATGAAGAGAAGGCAACTACACTTGTGACTTGTGTGAACAAGAATGATAGATGGATCGTTGATAGTGGGTTTTCACATCACATGACTAGAGACAAAAGTAAGTTCATTATCTTGAACTGTTATGATGGAAATAGTGTAAGATTTAATAATGATGCACCATGTTTGATAAAAGGAAAAGGATCAATCAAACTCTTAGATAAGATTTTATGTGACAATGCTTACTATGTTGAAGGACTTAACTATAATCTCTTGAGTGTCTCACAAATGAATAATTTGGGGTGCAAGATTGAATTTGAAAACAAGGTCATTAAGATATATGACACAAATGAAAGACTGATTGGAAAAATTGATCAGACTAGAAGTAATCTATTTTAT
Source organism: Cupressus sempervirens (assembly GCA_028749045.1). Lineage (NCBI taxonomy): Eukaryota > Viridiplantae > Streptophyta > Pinopsida > Cupressales > Cupressaceae > Cupressus > Cupressus sempervirens. Next base: position 374,612,623 of record CM053792.1, on the reverse strand, counting down.
CTTGATATAGAGGATGCTACTTGTCTAGTTGTAAAATTTAATGATGTATGGTTTTGGTACAAAAGGTTATGTCATGTCAATTTTGATAACTTGGTCAGTATTAGTAACGTGAGAAAGATTAGAGGTTTGCCTAAGTTGAAGAAGCATGATAATATAATGTGCAAACAATGTTAGTTAGACAAAATGACAAAGTCAAGTTTTAAGAGTAAAACTCATTCCTCTAAAGAATATTAGAGATTATTCACAAAGGTTGGCATGGAGTCAGAAGTTTTAAATGCTTTGATCAATGTTACAATGATCATGAAGTTTGATAGACAATTTGAGGGTATACACAATAAATGTGAGGCATTCCTAAATTATTTGATTCCCAAAAATGAAGAGAGGCACATCTATGCTGATCTATTTGTAATCAAGCATATGGAAGGTTTCGTAAGTGAAATGAACTCGAAGGATATATACTTAGTTGTACAAGAGAATGTAATCACACATGCAATTGATATAGTGAAATGTCTTAGGGTGGATCCAAATAAGCTTGATGTGCTTAAATATTATTTGGGTCATGTTGGGGAATCAAATATGTTGAACGAGTTGAAGTTAAGAAATTTTCTAGGAGAACATGGCAACCTTTTATCTCTTGTTGATTCTTTGGATGGATGCCATAGTGAATCAGTAAATGTAAAGGTGTTGCAACTTTTCGTCAACTTTTTCACTGACGATCCTAGTTATTTCAACATAAAGCAGGATTTGCAACAAAAAAATTTATTGATGGATTTGCCTACTTTAGTTGGATGGTTGTAGAAAAGGTTGTTAGGATATACCATTATATCATCATCAGGTATTGCATCAACACATGGAATTGCCAATTCAGTAAGGGACTCAGCAATTGCTTTCATAAATGCTCTTTTGTTACCATCATCTCATTTAAAATCTAGAGAGCTTCTTGATCATTTTCTGGATGCAATGCTTATCAATCTAGAGAAAGCATTTGTGTCATTTGATATTTCGAGTTTGAAAGCCTACTTTAATTTCTTAGTTCAACTGGCAAATGGTGAGCCTACCATAAAGCATGTTGTCAAGGGTGCAATTAATATAATGGTCAAGCTATCTACTTGAAAAATTCAACTTAAAGTATTGAAGTTTATTTTTGGCTTCCTGATATCTGTGTTGGTTGCATGTGGTGCTAACAAACATGTTTTGGAAAAGTCCACAGAAAAACCATGGTCAAATACTAGTTGTAGCAGTGGATCTGCTATCTGTAAGTTGAAGTCAAATGTTACTAAAAAGAACACAGATGCACTAGTTAATCCAATCAATTAGGGAGCTCAATCTGCCACAATGGAGTGTGATGCCACATCAGCAGATGAAGATGAAGATGATGGTATGTCAGATGGTGAACTGGCTAGTATGGACAAAGAAGATGATGATGATAGTAATAGTGAACGCTCACATGCTCTACTGTTGCACCTATTGTTGCATTACTAAAAAGGCTTCTATTTGCTCCTTATGAGGCAGTTCAGACATCTTGTAGGTTTTTGCTTTGATATTCAAATATGCTTAGTTTGTATTTTCTTTAGGGAAAACTGACTCTTTTGGGATAATTGCATTCGCAAATGCCTAAAATTCTTTATTTTTTGTTCTCTTCCAGCTTGGCCATGTCTTCCAGGTTGCTTCAGGTTCCCTTCCCAAAGCAGACAATGTTGGCAACAGAAGATGTGATAGAGAATAATAGATCTTTGCCAATTCCTTCAGACACAAGTCTTGCCACTAGAGGCAGTGACCAGGGGATTATTGAAGAAGATACCAATACTTCATCTGTTTAGTATTGTTGTGATGGTTGCTCAACTATTCCCATTCTTAGGCAGCGTTGGCATTGTAATATTTGCCTAGATTTTGATCTATGTGAAGCCTGCTATGAGGTGATGGATTCAGACAGGCTTCCACAGCCTCACTCAAGAGATCATCCAATGTCAGCTATTCCAATTGAGGTTGATTTAGTTGCAGCAGATGGGAGTGAGATCCAGTTTTCCATGGATGAAATGAGTGAGGAAAGTTTATTGCAAGAGGCAACTGAAATTAGTTTACACAATTCACCTCCATTAGATCCCCCAATGGAAACAAATGAAAGCAGAGATTTTGTCTTTGTATTCTTTGATGTCTTCATCTCTCCTACTTCTGTACTTGTCACCGCCTTTGTAGTTCTTCTTCTTTGGACATCCAGCAGCAATATGACCAACCTCATTACAATTAAAAAAAATGATAGGTAATTTACCTTTGAACTTACCTTTACCTTTTTTGAATCTTCTTGCTAACAGTGCTTCAAGTTGTTCTACATCCTCCTCATCTGTATCATTGTCATTGGATACATACTTCATCTTTTTTCCTCTGCTTTTGTCTTTGTAGTCTTTGATGTCTTCATCTCTCCTACTTTTGTACTTGTCACCACCTTTATAGTTCTTCTTCTTTGGACATCTAGCAGCAATATGACCAACCTCATTACAATTAAAAATAATAATAGGTAATTAACCTTTGAACTTACCTTTACCTTTGTTGAATCTTCTTGCTGACAGTGCTTCAAGTTTTTCTACATCCTCCTCATCTATATCATTGTCATTGGATACATACTTTATCTTTTTTTCTCATTTCTTTTGAGCTATCTAATTTTGATTATTACAAACCTAAAAATATAGAATCTCCTTTCAAAGTTAAGGTTTCATTAAAGGAACATGATGAGAAAAAAATATAAAGTATGTATCCAATGACAATGATACAGATGAGGAGGATGTAGAACAACTTCAAGCACTGTTAGCAAGAAGATTCAACAAAGGTAAAGGTAAGCTCAAAGGTAAATTACCTATCATTTTTTTTAATTGTAATGAGGTTGGTCATATTGCTGCTGGATGTCCAAAGAAGAAGAACTACAAAGGCAGTGACAAGTACAGAAGTAGGAGAGATGAAGACATCAAAGACTACAAAGACACAAGCAAAAAATCATGCTATATTACTAAAGGGGAAACAAAAGATGAATCTGATGAACATGATGACGAAGTGGTGTATGTTGCAATGAAGGATGAATCTAATGAAGAGGAGGCAACTACACTTGTGACTTGTGTGAACAAGAATGATAGATGGATCATTGATAGTGGGTTTTCACATCACATGACTAGAGACAAAAGTAAGTTCATTATCTTGAACTGTTATGATGGAAATAGTGTAAGATTTAATAATGATGCACCATGTTTGATAAAAGGAAAAGGATCAATCAAACTCTTAGATAAGATTTTATGTGACAATGCTTACTATGTTGAAGGACTTAACTATAATATCTTGAGTGTCTCACAAATGAATAATTTGGGATGTAAGGTTGAATTTGAAAACAAGGTCATTAAGATATATGACACAAATGGAAGACTGATTGGAAAAATTGATCAAACTAGAAGTAATCTATTTTATCTTGATATAGAGGATGCTACTTGTCTAGTTGTAAAATTTGATGATGTATGGTTTTGGTACAAAAGGTTATGTCATGTCAATTTTGATAGCTTGGTCAGTATTAGTAACGTGAGAAAGATTAGAGGTTTGCCTAAGTTGAAGAAGCATGATAATATAATGTGCAAACAATGTTAGTTAGACAAAATGACAAAGTCAAGTTTTAAGAGCAAAACTCATACCTCTAAAGAATATTAGAGATTATTCATACTAACTTGTGTGGACCAATTGATGTGTAAAGATACAAAGGAGATAAGTAAATTATGATGTTTGTTGATGATTATTCTAGAATGATGACGGTTATGTTTCTAAAATAGAAATGTGATGCTTTCCAAATGTTTAAGTGGTACTTAGCAAGAGTTGTGAAGGAAACAGGTAAAAGTTTGAAGTGTTTAAGATGTGATAGAGGAGGAGAATTTACATCAAATAAGTTTGAAATGTTCTGCAATGTCAGAGGAATCAAAAGATAGATATCTACCCCTAGAACCCCTCCACAAAACAGAATTGCTGAAAGAAGAAATAGATTTTTAATGGACTATGCTAGAACACTAATGAGGGAGAAAAATGTTGCTTTAAAATACTAGAGAGAAGCTATAAGTACAATTGTCTATACATTGAACCATGTATAAGTTAAGAAAGGTGATCATTCAACACATTTTGAACTATGGTATGAATACTCATCCAATGTAAAGTACTTCAAGGTATTTGGAAGCAAGTGCTATATTCTTAAAGACTTCAGGAATGGTAAACTAGATGCAAAAAGTGAAGAAGGTATATTCCTAGGATATTCCACAAGAAGTAAAGCTTATAAGTGTTTGAATAATAACACCAACAAAGTTGTGAAAAGTGAAAATGTGAACTTTGATGAATATACAAAAGTATATGATGCTGAACCTATGAAAGAACCAGAAGAATACAAATCATTTGTTTTTTCTTATGAAGGTATGCCTGTTGAAGAAGATGCAAATCAAGCTACAAACCAACAAAAAAATTTAGTGACTACCAAGTCATGCACTATGAACATCAAGTGCTATCAATATATCAAAAAAATTTGTAATGCACACAAAGACTAAACACATTGCAATCAAGTATCATTACTTAAGAGAGCTAGTTCTAGATAAAGAGGTGAAGATGGAATATATCAACACAAAAGAACAAATTACTGATATCTTCACAAAAGCATTAGCTAAGGATACTCATGAGTATCTAAGAGGTAAGCTAGGGGTGATACCCCTATCAAAGGCTATCTAAGTAACAAAAGGAGTGCCCTGCATCAAATAATATTCTTTTCAATACTACAAATTGATGTAGAGGATCTTACTTTAGGATCTGCCTAAAGTAACCAAAAAGCTAAAACTTCAAAATTAGTCACAAGTAAGCTGACAAAGGGAGAAAATAAAGAACTTCATAGCTGCATGGTAAGATGACAAGTCTTTGGCATTATTGTCAAAGAGGGAGATAGTTATTGATCAAGGGAATGATCAAGGAAGTAATTGTTGTAATTACTAAAGGAGATAATTGTTGATCAATTTGGTTTACAAGTATGATGAGGGAGATAGTTATTGATTAGGAATACAAAGGAGAAATCCTAACATCTACATAGCAAGAGGGAGATATGACAAGGAGAAATTTAGAGGAAGTTATAAGGAAGAATTGTGTAACCTACTCAAAAGATGGGAGTTGTTGATAGAGGGAGAGATTTTAGTACAAGGAATTATTTTCTTTTTAGTATTGTCTTACTATTTTAACCTAGTCCATCTAGTTGATCAGCTTGGCTTGCCATCAATGCCAAAGAGGGAGATTTTTGAAAATAGATTGAAGAAGACTATTAAAGAGGGATATTGTTGAGAACAGATTGATACAAGTATGATCAATATGCTTCAATCGTTGTTTTTTCATTGATGTCAAACTTGTTGTTTGCTAGTAAGACAACTGCTTATATGATTTAAGTACTATCACTTATTTGATTGATGAAGATGATTTGATCAAAAGAAGAAACAATAGCACCTAGAGGAAAGGTTGAGTTATGATTTTGTAAAGAAGTACAAGAATTAGTTAAGACAGTGATAACATGATGCATTTATAATCTACTTAAGGTTACAAAGGTTGGTTACACTAAGAAAGTTTAGAAGAACAAGTTACACAAAGTTTGTCTACAAAGCTTGACCAAGTGGATAGTAGGTGCCGAGCAAAGTTAGTGCAAGCCAAGCAAAAAATCAACTAGAGCGAAGTAAAAATTTACTCTAGTGTATACCAAGTAGAATAGTGGATGCTGAGTAAAGTTTAGTTGATGTCGAGCACTAGTAAACTTTAGTTCATGCCGAGTAATTTCATAGAGGATGCTGAGCAGTGCAGTATATGCGAAGCATCAGAAGCGAAATAATGCCAAGTGGCTGCATTATTTAAAAGATTGAGAATTCGATGGATCTAAGCTGACAAGTTTGTTTTCTTGGAATGTGTGAACCAGGTGAAAGATAAGGTTGATGAGCTAGTGGCACAAAATTCAAGGTAAACCATTTTTAGGCAAAATTCAAAGAGGATTCAAGGAGAAGCTTCTAGAAGAGATATGGAATGTGGGATAGATTCATTGTATCATACCTAATCCGTCCTAATCCTAAATTGGATGATGGAAAATGAGTGGCAAAAGATCTTAATTTCCTAATTATAGGAATGGTTGGTCAGAAGCAAAGTGTGTCATGTGCAAGAACCTAAGGAAGACAAGGAGTCAAGGATTTTGCTTCATCAAATGACCTAAGAGAAGAGTCTACATTGGCATGTCAAGCAAGAAGGCTTAAGGGTATGAATACTTGAAGGTTGAACAAGCTATTAGAGTTGAAATGTATGAAGGCCAAGCAAAAAATAGAGATCTAAAATATGCAAATGAAGTTGTAAGTTGTTATCAGATCAAGCCTTATTGTTACTCTCTAATAATTGTATCAGTCTAGGGTAAATCCTTTCAATTAAGGTTGACCTAACAGTCATTTGTAAATCATTTAACCAATTGATATTCTGAGTGAATGGTCTAAAGTCATCTAACAAGGCTCACTCCTAATAAGGTGATTGAAATCCTTTAACAGGGTCACACTTAAGAGTGTGTATTGTAACCTTTAATAGGGTTGGCCTCTCACAGGGCATCGCTTCAAAAGAGTGAAAAAGAGTAGCATGTTACTGGTAGTTTTTCCCAAACTGGATTTCCACGTAAATCATTGTGTCAAGTGTGTTGATGAATTTGTTATGTTTCATGTTTACATTTTTGCAAGTTGATTTAATAGTAACCTACATGTTTTAAGTGATTGCATAACTTATGAATGCATGCATGAAGAATGTTTTATGGGTTCACTAAGCTGTGAAAAGTTTTATTTATACATCTGGACCTTGGATAACTGATTCACCACCCCCCCCCCCCCGCCCAATTATTCTAAAAGAATTCTAACACTTCTATATTTTAAATATTCTCAAAATCATATCGAAACATATGATTTGAATCATGTTAAATATATTTTGATATTTTATACCATCATTTTGACCAACAAAACTACAAACCTTTAATAATGTATAGAAGAAGAAACTTGTATAGAAGATGGTATTTTTAGGCACTAGGTAAAGATAGTGTATATGTTGTGGTTGATAGACTTAATATGGTAATTTTAGCTCTTTAGATAGCATAAGTCACCTCAGATGAATGATCTATTTTTTAACAAGTTTTTTTTATAGTGTAGATTGCCTAAAAACATATTTAGTATAAATATAGTAGGTTACTAGTTTGTTATAGCATTATCCGATCACATATCTTCTCTCATGATGATAACTTACAAAACATAGTTTCAAATAGACATATATCTCACCTTTAATGTCCAGTTTTGCAAGAATTTAAATTATCTTACATGATTTTAGTAGAATATACCTCCCTAGTAAGGTTTTATCATGATTCTTTCAATCTATAGAAATATATTAGTATTGATCTTGTTTTATGTGATTGTGTCAAACAACAATGTTCATAGAGGCAATCCATTTGTTAATAGGAAAGCACATATTTACAAATTTTTCAAGACAACTTTAACTCCAGTTGTTATATTTATATATTAATGTGATTACGCAAATTAGTAACCCCATTATATGGTTGTAGGTCATTTGATGGATCTTTTTGATGATATTGAGGTTCAAGGATCCATAGTTAGGAAGATCAAGGTCATGCAAATACCTGTTGTTTTTCTTTCCATACTTACAATATTCATAGTAGCATCTTCGCAAGAGGCTATAAGACATAGGCATAAGCGAAGAAGAGACACCTGTCCTTTTTATAACTATGTTATCTATTCCAATAACACAGACTGCCATGATCAAATACACATGAGTAGAGTAGCCTTCTTTCATTTGGCCAAAATTCTAAGGCACAAAGGGAGCATTCAAGATACAAAAAAAATAAAACATTGGAAGAACAACTGGTGATGTTCCTCCACACCTTGGGCCACAATCTAAGGAATCAAAAGATTGGCCATAAATTTGGTCACTCAAGAGAGACAGTGAGTTTACACTTCCACAAGGTCTTGAAGGCCATCTTAATGCTTCATAGTGATTATCTTTTACCCCCTATTGCAACCACTTCTCCAAAAATAGCTAGGAATGATGATTTTGATCTGTATTTCAAGGTAAATACTCTAGTGACATGTTTTTCATTTCTAGAGACTTAATTATAATATTTTATATTTGATAATAATATTTCTTGTTATAGGATTGTATTGGTGCAATTGATGGAACCCATATGCATGTTACTGTTGATGTGGAAATCTAAGAAAAATATTATGATAGAAAAGGAAATTTGTCACAAAATGTTTTGGGTGTCTATTCATTTGTCTATAAGTTTCAATATATTCTTGCTAGTTGGGAAGGGTCTGTTATAGATAGTCGGATTCTTGCTTCAACTTTGTCTATAGCAAATCCACTTATGGTGCTTCCTAGTATATTAATTCACATTTTATATGATAATATTATCATTATATTAAATCAAAATATGTATGCTCTATTTTGACTTTATTTCCATGTGTGTAGGAAAATTCTATTTAGTTGATGTTAGGTATCCAAATGTACCAAGATTTCTTGCCCCTTATAAGTGTACGTGTACCACCTAAAAGAGTTTTGTAGAGAAAACTTGATCATCACTCCCAAAGAATTATTTAACCACTAACACTCCTCTCTTAGGAATGTGATAGAGCAGACATTTGTTATTTTAAAGCAACATTTTCCTATCCTAAGGCATGCAACATCTTATAGTATATTTACCCAAACAAAGATTATTTTGGCATGTGACATACTACACAACTTCATTACAATGGAGGATGGTCTTCCATCTGAAGTGGATATTGAAGAGGATGATCATCGTGTTGGGATAAATGTGCCAATTCTTGAGACTTATAGAAAGAATCAATGAGATAGAGATGAGTAGGGGAAATTTTGAGATGAAATAGCCCAAAGGATGTGGGAAGACTACAAATCTCAAACTTAGTTGTATTTAAAAACATGAACATTTATTTGCACTTTGTAGTTTATGGGTGTTGCACTCTTCAACAAGTTTTTGATGTGGTAATATTAGTTATAACAATGTAGATTTTTTCTTGTATATAGCTCATTATATAGCAGTTATCAAGTTTTTATAATATTTTTACTTGGTTCATCTAATAGACACTTCACCTCCTTTACGAGTACTTTAGGGTGGTGCTTAAGGTAGCAATCAAAGGTTATAACCTAAATGTTGAGAAATTTATTAGAGTAACATTTATTTTTAATAAGAAAATTGCCACTTCAATTTAATTCTCATGACTTAAAACTTCATGCAATGGGTTGCAATTGAAAGCAAAATTTCATGAAATAGGCTTTAACTACAAAAAAAAAAAAAAAAAACTTTCTCTGTGTATCCCCACCCACCCCCCCTGCCCCACATAGAAGAAAATTTAGTGAAATTTGACGAATGTGATCAATAACTCCAAGTGGAGGATGAGTTCCACTATGCTCTTCAAGATAGATGTGTTGTAATGCAATTTTTTAACCATATCCACTACTGTATTTATTTTTAGATTGTTTAAGTTTTGAATATTTGTCCATTTACCCCTATCAGGGTGTCTACCCTTGTGATTGGTTTTATGTTCCCCTAGTTACATTTGTGTTGTATTTGCCCATGTTATTTGTATCCTAAAACAACCTGGTGCATGACAAAAAAATTCCCCTGTTCATCATGACTGAGATTGCCTTATGCAAACAAAGTATTGTAAAGTTTTGAGGGCTTTAACAAACTATTTTGGTCAACTCCCAATTATGTTTATGCTCATAGCTCAAAAAAATAGCTAGGTGAGATCACTTCATTTAATTCACACTTCAAACAATGGACAACAATGTTTAACTTAAGATTCGAGTCTTTCAATTCTTAACAATCATTACATTATTGATTGGTTATTATAGCCATAACATTGTTGATTGGTGATTAAATTCCTGAACATTGGAAGGCCTCATATTAGTTTTTTCTATTACAGGATGGTTGCATTGTGGTTAGCTAGTCACAAATCATTTGGTCATGTCTATTGATATGTAATATATATTGTTGTTGACACTTAATAAATAATGTTGATGCATATAATATATATATTGGCACTAAAAATATATATAATGTTGATGCACATATAATATATATTGCCACTGATTAAGTCAATTTATTTCAAATTGAATTATGTTTTTTATAGAGCAGCAAGAGCATCTTTCGAGCACATATTTTGTAGAATTTATTTGAGGGTTATCTTGCTCGGAAGATTAGTCCAAGGTTTGTTACATCAACCATTATATTGGATGTGAGTGTTGCTAAAATAGTTGTGTTAGATGTTGATTGTTTTTTGAAAGTTTTGTTGCTACCCATTGATAGCTGCCAATGTCATTCACCAATCTCTTAACGAGAATGGATGAGGAGGTACGTGTGACTGCAGTTGCTACTTCAACTAGAAATACCAAAGTTGTGTGGACAAGAGAGGTGGAATGAAAATTGCTAGATTTTCTTTTTAAGTAGATTTAATTAGGAAGAAAAGGTGACAAGGGCTTTAAAAAAGTTGCTTGGACAGCAATACAAAAGAAGGTCAATTAATATATGCATATGAATCTTGTAAATGATATCTTTAAAATAAGTTTAAAATGTGGAAACAAGGTTTCATAATTATGAAAGAGTTGCGAAACATGAGTGGTTTTGCATGGAATGAAACTACTCAACGTGTGGACACTGAGGACAATGCATGGGATGAGTTGTTGAAGGTAATGTTCTCTAGACAATATTTTTTATGTCAATTATCTGTCTCTTAATCAATTACAATGAAAGACATATCTAATTCCTTAATTTTCTATCATGTAGAGAACTTGGTTGAAAAATGCTAGAATGTACAAGAGGCAATTGTTCTTCTACTTCAATGAGTTAGCAATCATTTTTGGCAATGACATAGCTAAAAGAAATGTTGTATAAATTGTTAATCTTAGATTGGTTTTGACAAGGCAGTGACAAAATACTTAGTCACAATCTAGCAGAATTATAGTGTATGTTGAGTGATCAGATAGAGTCGAGCAATCAATACGAGTTGAGTGACCAAAGCATGCCAACCATAAGTTGTCAACCAATACATGTTGAGCAATACGGATGGTTAGTGCTTAGTCATTCAAGTGTTGAGAAGTCTATATATGTTGAGAGATTCATGTATCAAGTAAATAGAGAATGTCGAGTTATTTAGAAGCCAAGTTACAACATTAGGAGCATAGTGAAGGTTGGGCATCAAAGTCTTTGGATGTCGAGTGAATAGTTTATGGCATAGATGTTTGTAATGGCACAAACTTCTATGTAAACCATTTTTGGGCTGACTTAATCATATTTTATGATTATGAAAGATAAGTATGGAGGTATATTGTGAATCTTTATGCAGTACATGCAACCAATCAGAAAAAGAGAAGCTTGAGGCAGCAATATGGATCAACCACATCCATTGATTCTAACCTAATCCATCCCCACCAATGCTTATTTAATAAGGCAAACCCTAGATAATTTATATGTGTGTGCAAGGAGACAAATTTTAGGAGTTGAGAGAGCATTCATGGTGGCTAAGATGGTTATAACAGAGTTCTGCATTATAGAATCAGTTTTAGAAGAACAAAGTAAAGAAGTGAAAGGACAGAGAAGACATATCTAATCCAGAGGATCAAGGTTTAATCAATAAGGAGAAGGTCTGACATCAAACAGAAAGGTGCTAAGTGAAGGATCACGGTGTTGAATCATTCTAATAGGTGATACAGAGAAAATCTCTTAACTGAGTAGTCCTAACAGGATGTTGTAAATATCTTAACATAGTGCTTGCTTTATTGTAAGTTTAAATCCTCTAAAAAGATGAGACCTAATAGCCTTCATAAGCCTTTAACAGGGTAGACCTTTCATAGGTTAGATCATTGATTATAATCAAATACATTGCAGCCATAATAGGCCACACTTTACAATTGCAATAGTGAAGATTTATGGGTGTCATCCCCACCCTAGTTTTACCTTCTCATTGGAGGGTTTCTGGGTAACCAATTTACTATATTATGTGTTATTTATTTTATGCTATGGATGTGATGCATGTTAAGTTATGAGATGGATTTTGGTGATATGTTTTAGAGGCAAAAGTTTTAAGTGTTGATTCACCCCCACACACCCCCCCGCCCCCCTCATCCCCACCCCCCAGCCTTAGAAATTACTTTCCCATTATTATTTCCAACAATTGGTATCATAGCTTTGTTCTCTAGAAAGGAAAGTTTTACAACTTTGGAGGTAAGATATTGAAAATGGAAGTCTACAAGTTGGGAAAGACTATTGAGAACCAAAAGATTGAAATACAGCTTTACCTACATCAACTCAAGGAGGAAAGAGATGAATTGCAATGTTCATTGAAGAGAAAAAAATGAACTAACTATTCAGCAAAATGACACTCAATACCAAGAAGAAGACACTACTAGATTTTTTGAGGATGGAAACTCAAGTGAATTTGATGCAGCAGTTGTAGATATGATGGAAAAGAACAATCCCCTAACTGAAGAGGTCAAAAATCTCAAAAGAGAACAAGAAGCACAATCAGTAGTGCTATGTGAGGTGACTGAAAAGAAAAAGAAAGTTGAGGAAGAAAAATTCATGATTGAAGAGGACAAAATAATATTGATTGAAGAGAACAAAAGAATATTGACTAACAAACTTGAAGAGAAGACATTAGATGTGCAAAAGCGTGCTAGCATGCAATTGGATACAATGAATCAATTGATGCTTGCAAATCATGAATTAAATAGAAAGGACATTGAGATTACAACCCTAAAGTCACATAATGATCTACTAAAAAATGAATTAAGAGTAGAGAAGGAATTCATTGAAAGATTCAATAAACCAAGTGAAGCCATAAAACACTTTGAGAATTTGATGGAATCACCAAGACCTATAATGATATTGTTGGATTGGGATACACTAATACTGAAGAAGAAGAAGAATCTAAAAGTGGTGAGCAAAGGAATAACAAAGGTGAGAACTACAAACCCACTTGTCATAATTGTGAAAAATTGGGTCATACAACAAATGTTTGCAAGAGTAAAATTGTCAACCAAAACCCCAAGTAGAAATACAGAGGATATTGCTACAACTAAAACAAACAAGATATCAAGAAAATGAATGTAGAACTAAGACCATGAGCACCTAGAGATTTGAAGGATACTTCTATAATTGTTAGAAGTATGGACACAAAGCATATGCATGCAGACCTAAGACCAAGTGGACATCAAAAAAGCATACAAAGGTACACAAAAATGGAAACTCCTATGATTGGGATTATAACACAAGGTACAGTTGTCACTGTTGTCAAGAATATGGACATGTTCCTAAAAACTACATAAGGACACATTTTACAGGCAACTACAATAGATTTTTGAGTGAGATTACATGTTTCAGTTGTCTCTAGACTGATCATGTCAGTATAAACTGTCCAACTAGGTCACCAATGCCAAGTGATGAATCCAGTAAAGGTAAAGAAAAGGTAAATGTTGAGAAGGTAAAGATGTAGATGAACAAGACATGGAGAAAGAGAGAAGAATGTAGTACATCAAGTTCAAATGAGGTCACTTCATCCAATGGATCAGGTGATCACATCACCCCCAACTAGGCAATAAAAGGTATGTGTGGGACTGATATTCAAAAAGTCATATCCTGCATCAATTCCAAGAATCTAAGATCTAAAAAGATCATAAATGCATGAATTAAGATGCAATATAGTGATCAAACCTAGAGAAAATATATAGTTTTGTAGTTTTCTATGGTGTTGTCAAGCATGGAAGGAATTGTAGTTATAGCCGAGTTAAGGAGACATGGTAGTAGGTGTCGAGCTCACTATGTTAGTCAAGCGTGTTGAAAGTCCTATGATAGTTGAGCTTTTAGTTGTGTAAGCATTGAGCATTTAATGTTGAATATGAACGGTTATATAGTCAATTTTTGACTTATTTTCACTTACTAGAGTTTACAGAGAGCACAAAGAGCATGAAGGTGAATTGAAAAAGAAGATTCAAGTGTTTACAAATTCGATTCAACTACTACTCAATATTGTTCATTAGATTTGAAAGGTATTTAGATATTGCCAAGTTACACTATTTTATTCTCGTAAACCCTAGGTAATCAGAATGGAAGCTAGCTCTTCTACAACTATTAGAAAAGAGGGGAAAGAGGTTTTCAATGTTCAAGTAATGATGTTAGGCAACCCTTGTTTCAAGTTATTCCTGAAATTGCATACAAGGGAGATTTGTCTGGTGTGCTATCTATGATACCACCAAAGGTTCCCATGATCTAGGATGTGAGATGTTGATATATTGGAAAGATTTGAGAGATAGGAGATATGCAGATAAGAGATGCCTATAGTAAACTATGTGATAATGGAGTTTTGAGGGAAGAGAATAAAATTGTTGAATGGAAAAGGTTAACACATGCCTTAGATTTCCATCAAATGTTCAAAGACTAAATGGATTCAAATTGTTCTAAGCCACAAACATGACAATTATTTTTGGTTGAAAGTTGGACCAATTAAGATCACAAAGAAGATTATAAATAGAGTATCAGGGTACCCTACCCTAGATCGACCTAAGAGTATGTGAAGTGATGCAAAGGAAACCATTGAAAATAATATAGGTGTCATGTGGAATAAGAGAGGGATGTCTATTGATACTATTTCAGATCTCCTAGTTTCCTTTGCAATGAGTGATAGCTCACAAGTTCTTTCAATCTAGCTAACTAAATAGTGTTTTATGTATGGCATTAGATTTGGGTTATAAGATAGTAAGGAGAGACCATTCCTATGACCTTGCTAAGTTACAACTATGACAGTTATCAGAAAACTTGGAGGCCATTTGGAAAGCTAAAAATGCACTATGAAAGTTTGGTTCTTTACTTATCTGCATATTATTTTATGTGCAAAACACATTCCCCACCCTTGAAGAAGTTGCTTGGAAGATAAACAGGTCAATCACACAACAAATTTTATTATTTATTGAGCAACTTGGAGATAACTTTGAGTCATTGATAACTAGTTATTTTGAGGATTTTAAGAAATCCATGAAATAGAGATTGAGGATTCTTGTATCATTAGTGGAACACCATTATAATAATGTTTTTTTTTTCTTTGGATGCAGACCACACATATGTGCAAGTAGCAATACCCAGGGTCAGATAGTTGAAACCCTTGCTATATGAGATCAATGTGGATGAATCCTTTGCATCAATAACAACTTTATTATAAGAAGGAATTGACAAGAGTGCAACCTCATTTGGAAACTATGAGGAAGCCAAATCAAGGATAACAATTGATCTAAAAATAGCTACATTTCTTAGGAAGAAGAACAAATAGGTTAAGAGGCTAAAAGAGAGATTAAATGAAGGTGGATAAGGAGAAGAAGAAGATGATGATAATGAAGAGGAAGAACAAGGCCAAGCCCCATTAGAATTAAAACAAGGCCTAGGTGAAAATCAAGGTGAAGATGCAGAAGGTGTCGAGGGAGAAGAAGTTGAGAAAGCACCTAAGGAGAAGACCAAGAAGAGGAAAGCAAAGAAGTAGACAATGGAGAAAATTGAGAAGCTTGTGAAGAAGCCACAATAGAAGCCAGTTGTACCTATAACTAGGTCAAGCACAAGGGTAGCCACTATTCAAGCTATAGAAGTGAGAAAGCCTAAAGGAAAAAGAGCAATTGACACAACAAAGTTGAGTAAGCCTACTAAGAAGACCTACAAAAGACTAAGGAAGAAGTACACACCTCAGAAGGATTTAGATGAGGAGAAGACAGAGTTAGATGACTTGAGTCAATACAAAGTGGTAAGCCACAATCCCTCTTCTAATATTGATAATTTGTGTGAAAATATTACTACAAATGTAGATTTTGATAAGTTAGGAATAGTTTATAAAAATAAAGTTGAGGAGGCCATATATGACATGATGGATACATTCAAGACAACTCCTCTAGAAATTGTCAACTCTCTACCCAAAAGTGATCATGACAAAGTTGAGCATAAATGGTAATCCAACTTACAAATTGAGAGACAAATCAGGGAAACAACACTAGCCTAAGTGATGCCTAAATTAGATAAAAATATGATTGTCAAAGCCATGGAAAAGCATAAAGGAATTTTTTTCCCCGAATATAGAGCTTTCCATATTTTGAAGAAGAACATAGAAGATGTGGTAACCAAAATTACATCAATTTGGAAATCTATCTATCAGTTATCCACTCCAGCAATTACTAAGAAAAAGGTGAGCAATAAAGGCAAGAACCTGAGAAGAATGAGGAAGAGAAAGACAAGGATGAAAACCTTGTCAAGGAAGCTAATGTAGAAGGTACTAAAGGAATAGCAAAGGAGGCCACAGTTGAAGATGAGCAGTGGGATGTATAGGATGTAAAGTGTCAAGTGCTAGTCCTCTACATACAAACAAAGAGAGTCAATAGGATTCAGTTGTTATTATCAAGGATTTTTCTGATAATTCAACACATAATTTAATCATTCAGCTGAGGATGACTTGAAGAAAATCCTACAGGACTCTACCAATGTAGCAATGTTATGCACAAACCCTATATTGATGAGATTTGATGAATTTCAAAAGGTAGAACTTGCCTCTATAGGGGAGAAACCAAAATACACATTAAATGTGCCCCCACCATCTATAGAGGTGAAAGAAAAGGAATCACAATATCTATCAAAAGATCAAATTGTAAATCAAGAATAGCAAGAGGCTACACAACTAACACCATCTGCAATGCCCATAGTTGTATTTTAGATGAAAGAGATAGAAGCACAACCTACAGACACATCAATGCCAAGCCTAAACAGTTCAAGTTTATCAGCAGTAGTAGCTATTGAGAAGGATGAAACTGAAGTACACACAAGTTATGAAGGAAGTCTTGTACCTAATACACCATCTCAGGGTGTAATATAGAAGGAAGATGACAAGACTGAAGAGTTGGAATTGACTACTAAGCCCAAGGAATAGATTGCTATATAGACACTAGTCACATTGCCAGATTCTACATCTCTTGGCAGTCAAACTCTTCAGCAACCTAGTACCTAGGATACACCACTGCAAATATCAAGGCCGAGTTCCAGTACACCCAAGAGTGTTGAAGTTACATCATTTGAGGATGTAAGTATAAATGAAGTGATTAAGCTCCCAAAGTTTGATTTAAACATGATCACTATTGAAGAAATGAGTATTCTATAGGAAGCTCTACAAAAGAAAAAGAGGCAAGAAATATTGAGGGAATACAAGCAAAATCAAGTCTTGCATGACATCAAAGACATATTCATTGATGCTTTCAGCCTCCCAAAACCAAATGAAAATAAGCCTGAAATAGTGCAACTTGTCCCTATTGTAGACAAGATACAAGATAAAGACTTGGACTCCAATGTAAAATTATTAGAATGGTCAAAAAGAAAGTTTCAAACAAAGGTTTTGGAAAAGATATCATGTCATTGCACTTAGATAGGTTGATCTAGCAACCAAGATGGAAAGTGTGAAGATGGTGTTAGAGAACATCTTCTCTCTATACACTAAGCTATGTAATGTTGAATTATTCACACAAGAGACCCAAAGGGCTATTGATTAGCTGCAGGGAGATCTGCAGATCACAAATAATACTTTAAAACTATCTCCAAGTCAAAGCCAGATACGCTTTCAAAGGTTACTGACGACTTAGAGTAGGCTTGTCGAGTTGCAAGAAATAGATCCTAATATCATATCTACTCTTATCAGTATCTAGTTTATGTTAACTCCTTACATGGAAGTGTTGCATAAGGAACTAGCCTATGCAAAAACTTTGATGAAGAAAGATTCTCATCTTTCAACACATGATGCCTTAGTTGACCTTGCTACCCAACTACACATATAGTTTCAATTTCTACGGGTAGCATGCAACAACTGGTACACAACATTGAAGATAATCGTGGAGCTTCACAAGCCATTTTTGGACAAACACACAATTAGTGTACAACCCAATTGACATAGTGTCAAAAAAGGGGGATTATAAAATTTTGAAGGAAAATGTTTGTCAAGGCAGATATCTACTCAGCAAGAGTATTAAAGCAGAAATAGAAATGAAGCATTTACTCAAGGGGAGTAATAAAGTATGGGAGATACAGCAATTCCTTTGCAAATTTTGAAGTTTTGTATATGAATCGAGTAACAAAGAATATATTATTTGACTTATGCATAAGGTAAGGATGTATATTCCATGAAAATTTATTTTTGCCACTCATGTCAAAGGGGGAGATTGTTAATCTCAGATTGGTTTTAACAAGGCAGTGACAAAACATTTATAATCTTGCAGAATTATAGTGTATGTTGAGTGATCAAAGCAAGTTGAGCAATTAGTGCAAGCCAAGTGATCAAAGCATGGCAAGTAATATGGATAGTTAGTGTCAAGTCACTCAAGTGCTGAGTAGTCTATACATGTCAAGTAATTCAGGTGTCAAGTAAATAGAGAGTGTCTAGCTATTCAAAAGTTGAGTTACAACATCAGGAGCACAATAAAGACTGAGCATTAGAGTCTTTAGATGTCAAGTGAACAATTTATGGCATAGATGTTTGTAATGGCACAAAATTCTACGTAAACCATTTTTGGGCTGACATTATCATATTTTACAATTATGAAAGATAAGTATGGAGGTATATTTTGAATCCTTGTGCAATATAAGCAACTAATTAGAAAAAGGGAAGCTTGAGGCGATAATATGGATCAACCGTAGTCATTGATTCTAACCTAATCCATCCCCAACAATGCTTATTTAACAAGGCA
Source organism: Cupressus sempervirens (assembly GCA_028749045.1). Classification (NCBI taxonomy): domain Eukaryota; kingdom Viridiplantae; phylum Streptophyta; class Pinopsida; order Cupressales; family Cupressaceae; genus Cupressus; species Cupressus sempervirens. Next base: position 374,593,786 of record CM053792.1, on the reverse strand, counting down.
AACCCTAGAGAATTTATATATGTTTGTGAGGAGACAAATTCTAAGAATTGATAAAGTATTCATGGTGACTGAGATGGCTATGACAGAGCTATGCATTGCAAAATTAGTTTGAGAAGAATAGAGTAAAGAAGTGAAAGGAAAGAGGAGACATATCTGATTAGGGGGATCAAGGTTCAATAAGTAAGGAGAAGATCTCACATCAATCAGAAAGGTGCTAACCAAAGGATCATGACATTGAATCATTCTAATAGGTGATACAGAGAAAATCTCTTAACCGAGTAGTCCTAATAGGTTTTTGTAAATCTCTTAACTAAGTGCTTTCTTTATTGTGAGTTTAGATCCTCTAACAAAGTGAAACCTAACATTCTTTGTAAGCCTTTAACATGGAAGATCTTTCACATGGTAGATCATAGATTATGATCAAACACATTGTAGCCATAATAGACCACACTTTACAACTGTAGTAGTGAAGATTTATGGGTGTTATCCCCACCCCAGTTTTACCTTCTCATTAAAGGGTTTCTGGGTAACCAATCTACTGTGTTATGTCTTATTTATTTTATGCTATGGATGTGATGCATGTTAAGTTATTTCAATTTACATGTTAAATTATGAGATGGATGTTGGTGATATGTTTTAGAGGCAAAAGTTTTAGGTGTTGATTCACCCCCAATCTCATAACTTACTTTCCCATTGTTATTTCCAACAACAACAGCTATACAGATCGAAGACAAGAAGCTATTTGATGAAGCTAATGATCTTGACGATGATGGGAGCTTCAATACTCTTGAGCTTGATGAAGAGTTCCTTCAATCAAACAATTTTACATTTGTAAGAGAAAATCTTTCTACGCCAACAACAAGGAGGCAAAAGAGGAAGAATCCAAGCATGGCTAGTTGTTTGGATGTCATATGCGAGAGTATCCAAAATGTAGATTGGGGTATGAATAAGGCTCAAACTATCAATGTTCATAAAAGGGAAGTCAAGCAAGATCTATCAAGTGCATACACTACCCTTAAGGCCATGCTCGAAATTAGTAGGGAGACTTTAATTGTGGTGTACCACTTTTTTACTTCTAAAGCTACAAATGCCTGGGGATTTGTAGAGATGACTAAAGAGAAGAGGGAAGCGTACGTTAGATATAAGTTTGGAGGAGGTCTCTGATATATTATAATCTTTATGAACTTACAATTTTTTGAGACTATTTGTGAACTTACAATTTTTGAAGCCATATCTATAATCATGATGGCTTATATTTTATGACTTACTTGCAATACTTGTTTTTATGTTTACGGATATAATGATCTTATTGAGTGGTTCAAACCTATCAACATCCATATTCTCAATATTGTCAATCATTTCTCTATTTGCTTCAGGTTCAATGGCATTGTTTTACTACTAAAGAATGCTTGAAGTGTTGTTCTTTGTTAAACTTTTATACATATGTACAAACAAATTTTATACCTTGTTTAATATATTCATTAAATCTATAAGAAATCCATAAAATCTGCAGATAATTTCTTGTATATAACTGCTAAATGATGTTATGAATTGCTTCATTCCTTGCTCAGTTGAATTGTTGTTGTTTTTATGAAGATGGGTTATTGTGTTGCATTTTGCATATTGTCAGTTGCATTTCCTTGAAAAGTTAGAAGACCATGATGGGTTATTGTGTTGCATTTTGGACTATCTCTTATAATACTTTCCTATTGTCTTCTTAATTATTCAAACATTATTATTGCATATGAAGAATGAATTATAATTAGTTATTTTTTGGTGAATGATTTTAGCATACTTTAGAGTTATGATTACATTGAGTAGTGGGAAATTTTGTTTATATTTTATAATTATTCATTTGCTCTCATTATATTGGTTCATTATTTATATAGAGTTGATGGCTTCAGATACTTTACCATTATGTGACTATGGCGTAGCACTGTATTAATGAAGACCTCATGCACAAAGCATAATCCTAGGTGTAAATTTTATTCTTGTCCAAATAGTCAAAAGGTTGTTGCTAATTTTTTTAATTTATGTTTCTTTTTTATGTACTAAATTATTGTGGCAGACACTTATATTGTTTTCAAATGTAGGGGAACAATAGTTGCAATTAGTTTTAGTGGGCCAAAGATGGCCCATCTACGTCAACCACATCTAACTATACAAAAGATGAAAGGAATGGTTACATGTTGTGCAACATTCGAGATACTGCTGCTAGGGAGATTGCTTCCATGGAAAAAGTGGAAACCATGTTTCAACAATGTGTTATTTGTTTTCTAATTGCTATGATATTGGTTATTATGATTTGGGACTAAATTCGTAAATATGGTTTAAAAAATAGATATTGGAAATGTCAATTATATTATGACTTGGCAAATTTTAGTAAGGACATGTTCATTTTGTTGTGTTGAACTTAACTATGATCATGGATACTATTTGTTTTATGATTTTGTATATAAATGACCACTATTTTCATGACGTTATCTATTTATTTTTTTAAAAAAGTTGAAATAATTTAAATTCATCATTAACTTCAATGAATTTTTTTTAAAAAATATTCTTTACAATTATTCAAAAAATAATAATAATAAACTAAAACAAATAATTAGAGGAAAAATAAATAAACTTAAGCTTATTCCAATTCCAATTTTGTACAACCAAACAAGTGATTAACATATTCTCAAAAAAATTCCAGGTGAACCAAATAGGATTGGAATACATATTTATTATTTTCCATTCTCATTCCCCATTTCCATACACATTCCCATTTTCAATTCTAAACTTCAATTCCTATGCCCACAACCAAACAGGCCCTAAGGGTCAGTTTGGTTCATAGAAGATGAAGGAATTGGCTTTTCCAAAATCTGGATTTGAAAATTTTTGCATTTGTTTCGAAATCAACAAAATGGAATTAGAATTTCAGACTTTTAATTTTGTCTCAAAACCAAATTTTCCATCTTCCTACTAACAAGTAGGAATTGAAAATCAAAACCTGGTTATGTTTTTTACGAGTGTAAATAATAGATTGGACTACTTTTGGAGTCTGCCTGCAACTCCAAGCTTATGTATAAAAATGTTTCTTCACACTCATCTTCCGAGTGAAACAAATGGTTCAAGTAAAATCCTAAAAATAAGAATGAAGATTCGCAAAACCTTGATTTGGCTAAGTCGAGATTTGTCTCAATTTCTACAATTCCATGAACCAAAAGGATCGAGATTAGTTGTTTGCAGGAATTGAATTGGAATAGGAATCAACAAACTCCTAAAAAAAAAAAATCTTAGTTTGGGTAGGCCAAATCAAAATTGGGAATTGGAATTTGTATTCCCATTTTGGGCCCAAAATGAGAATATGGTATTCTGAATTAGAATTGGCAATTCCAATTCCCATTTGATTTTTTTCATAATTGACCAAATTTCAAGTCTGGTGTCCCAAATCCATGGAATATGGAATATTACTTAGGTCACAATTGTGGAGAAGTGCATAGTTCATGGTCTGTGTGGAATGAATGTGTTGTGTGTATATTCACCACGACCCACCTATATGTGTCGTCATGGTTTAGAATGGTTGATTTCAATGGACTAGTTCAAAGGCTACAAAGTGATCAACCAACTTTCCTACAACCTAACTAGTACACACTTTGTTAGGTTCTAATACATAGATTACTACAGGTTTGATAGGCCTAGATTTTGGGCTAGTAGTTCACTGAAATAGTGTAGGAGGAATTGTTTGGATGATTGTGATTGTCTAGGATCTAGATATAGACTCACCAACATAGGAGAGTGTTTTTTGAAGTTTCTACTAGTAAACGATATTCAATCTCCAAGAATAATAAATGAAATGATTAAAATCATGATGCCCACTACCAATATTTATGCCATGTCAAACTCATCACCAAGTCTACATTGCTAAAATGAAACACAACCTTGGGTGAATATTTCTATGATAGTTATAACAAAGAGAGAAAAAGAGAAGAATTGATTGTCCTGTTGGCATCATTTTCTTCTACTATTGGGCTCACAGAGATTGTTAAATAGTATGTTGTTCAAGGACAGAAATGAAGATTGAATTGAAACTGACCAAATTAACTCCCATTAATTAGCAATTACCAGAGTAGGGTAAAAGAAAAATCATGTCTAAAAGAGTAACAAATAAAATTTCAAGTGAACCAAACAAGTCTAGAATATCAAATTTGGAATAGCAAATTCCAATAGCCAAATGAATCTTAACGACATGTTTGTTTCATGGAAATAGAGAATGTTAGAATTTACAAATATTGGAATTTGCAAATTTCAAGAAGTTTTAAATCTAGAAAGTTTTTGGAATATGGTTGGAATTGTTTGGTTCACCTGGAAGATGAGTGAGACAACCAAGGAAAAACTAAGACTGAAACATGCTAATCGTATATGTTTATTGAATCATTTCTTCGTGGTGTTGGAGATTAATGTGTACCTTTAATTTATTAAGAATTAAATCAAAAGATGTTGCATAGATGGACTAATTCTTATGAGCTAATTGAATAGTATTCAAGTACAATTTCCAAACCAAATATTATATTTCGTAGAAAAATGGGCAAATCAAAAGAAAGCAAAAAGATTGGATTGCCTTCTCCTTTAAGAATATCGTTAAGAAGGAATAGGTGTTGAGTATTAGCATATATTAAGGAAGATAACTAAAAATATATAAATGAGAAGAGATCAAATTGAATAAAATTCAAAATTATCATACACATATCAAAGTATAGACAACAATAAGACAACCTATATATCCATATTTCTATTATGTATGTGGGAATATCTTATTGAAATCTAAAACAATAAAAAAAAAATTTAAAATTTAAAAAATTTAAATTTTTTTTTAAAAAACTATCTATATTTGTAGCATTCTCAAAACTTAATTTACATTACTTTATAATTTAAAATTTAGATCTACATTTTAGAAAAATTAATAAATCTAAAAGAGGCTTCAAAAGAATTTAATAGTAAAATGCTATAGCTTCATCAAAAGTTATGCTTCTTTATACAAATAGAGACTAACCTTAATTGCCTAGCACAACTAATAACCTTATCAAACCTCACCATAAAGTTGCAAAAGCTAAGTTGAGTGCATTGTTTTCACTCGTGGAGCATTACAATGATGTAAGGGTTCCTCATGTTGCTTCAAGTTCTATTTGTGCTTGTCACTCTACTATTGCCATGCTTCTTTCCTCACACACAATTATGCCTCTACTACCATGCAAAAAGATTATATGGATGAATAGTTTTGGTTTCTAAAATTTTGCCTATTTTGTGATATGATGTTGATAACAATAAAGTCTACAACTAGGTGGCTTTACTTCCTAGTGTGGTGGTGTCATTTATTGTATATGGTTTTAGTTTGAAAAATAACTTTATAAAATGTACATTTTATTAATAGTTTCTACATCAATATCCAAAACTTGTACATAGTTTCAATACTTTAAAAAAAGTTGAATCTAAGTTTGGTGACAACAATGTAAACTCTTGGTTTTGACCCCATATATAGTTATGTTTGGTGAAGACAAGATGTCTCCAAAACTTACTTGTTTGAGGCTTTACAAAACCCCTTGGTTTTGAGAGGAGTGTTGTTACCAATGAGGCTTATTTGGTTCTTTTTGTTTACTTCTCCTTTCATGGCTTCTAAGAAGAGATTTGTTCGTATTTTTAGAAGTGGGGGACACTCTTGTTGGGATGGAGACTTTCTAAGCTACCTCTATAGGTTGTGTTATAGAATGACGTGTAATAGTTTATATAATATTGTCCAAGGCTTGTGGCTTAGTCATTCCTAAACTTTTTCTTTTAAGAAAGAATGATGTACAAACTATTTGCTACCTAAGTTTGTTTCTTCAATGTGTAACGCCCCACTCGGGAACCCAAGAGAATTAAACCTAACATGTTACAATGTTTACTGAACTATTTTTTTTTTCTGAAGTTTAAACAACATCAAGATAACATTAATGCGGAAGCAATATGAACATACACATCAAATACACATATGCAAATATAGATACAGTTTCAATTCCTCAAGGATTCCTTTACGTTGAGTCACATTTAATAATTTTAAATTAATTAGTTTAAGTTCCAAGTACAATGTCTCAAGATCATAAAGGAATAACAGATACACATTCTCATAAGCAAATGCATAAGTATAAACAATACAATGAAAGTACATCCAATTAATAACATCCACTGCACATGTCGCAGGTATGTGAGAATAGATTCAATATATCAAAATACATGATAACATATATACAGCATCTGAAAAGAAGTCTCTAAGATAAGAAATAAGAATGATAAAGGTACATTTCTGCAACGAACATCCAACAGCTGGCAATGTGAAGGGGGACCCAAATGGTAAGAAGGCACTACCTCCCGGCCGCGTGGTTACCTAGTCAGGCTTCCACTCCCACCATGCAGGGAAGATAATGAACAATCCACATACGGCTATCAAACATAAAACATTCCTAGGCAAGGTACCCCTAATAGCCAAAACTACCTCAAAGGTAACACATGCTACTCAAGAAGATAAAATAATCCAAAAGTAAGAACACTCAATCCAATACCGACACCACATAATCAAACATCATACATGAACCAAGTATAAACCAAATAACAAGATCATAAGATAAAGTCAACGAAAGATAATGATCTCAAGTCAAAAGCCACATGTCAAAAGTACATCATACATGAATCACCAATCATCATCAATGAAAGTAAATAACCATAATAAACACATCCGACAATAGATACACCACCATACAATAAGTACACCACCAGAGATACACAAAGTCCACAAGATCTACAGAGGAGACTCAGGCTACATACTAGGGAGTGTCATCACATGGCTGCTTGAGTTACCCTGGACTGATCTCTTAAGAGACCCCAGACCCTCAAGCGTTGAGTTACCCTGGACTCGTTACTATGAACCTCGGACCCTCAACATCACACATATGGAAACTAGAAAGCCCTCTCAAGAAGACGAGGCACTCATCTCATTCCCATCCTTAGTCTATACAAGCACTCAAGGTATGGGTAGATCAAAATCCCTAACTTATCTTTTTAGTGCGTTTCCCCCCCATAAATTTTAATTACTAGATTATCACTTATTACATAACTTGCATTAGGTTACCCTGGCACTGACCACTTTGGGTCCCGGACCCCTATGCAAGCCACTCCCAAGTCACGTACCTAGACAACCTCTCCTAAGCACATAAAAACACAGTTGTGTCCCATACCACAACACCCATAAAGATCAAACTTGGTTCCTTAACAGGCAACCTGATAACAAGATGGATCAAACTAAATCCAAATACACATAAATGCTCACAAAACAAATCTCATAAGTATAAACTCCAATTTGAATCACAAGAATCATCATAACATCTAGCCACATAATAGTATCCAAGAAATCTCACAAAACCTTTGGTGTACATCCTAGACTGGTCGACATCTAATCAACACCAAAATCCAAAAGCATAGACCATACAAGCAAAACAATACGGTTTTATAGTTGGGTTTGATTTGAAAAGACATAATAGAGTCAAAAATAACGTTTTCAATTTGCATTTCAATGAACGTTTAAGTGTATAAGATTCTCAATTTACTCCACAAGTCAACTCTATAAAATTACCCCATTTATTTATTTGACTTAAATATGTAAAATTACCTTCATAATAATAGTCATTCTCCCAAAAGCATTATCTGAAGATAATCAATTATTTATTTAAGTTATAAAAATAACAATTGCTAAATTTAATAAAATCATTACAATCTTATTAAATTTACACATTTAATAGGATTATACATTGTTATATAATTTTCGTATTAATCATTCTTAATTAAAACAAATTTAATTAAGTTAATTAATAACTTTGTTTATCTATATCTCAATTATTCATAATTTATTTAGTTATTTATAAAATTAATAATAATATAATTTTAAAATTTAATAATTTAAATTATATATAATTTAAATTTAATAACTTAAAAAAAAATATTTAACACAATTTAAATTTAATTATAATTAAATTATAATTAAATTACAATTTTTAAAGAAACACATATATTAAAAAAAACGCATTTTAAAGCCCGTCGGCTTTCTAAATGCTGGTCGTAGCCATAAAGCCTGCGGCAGCCTTGCCGCAGCAATCTCTGTTGCGACAACAGCCCGACCGCTGAGATATGAAGGACACGAGGGTAGGGGGTGGGTAAAACTCGCCCCTCCCCATAATAATTTTATTATATTTTTTTTATAATTAAATCGCCCACACATAAATATGTATATATATATATTTTTAATAATCTTTTTATTATTAATTTTAACATAAGACATTTTTTTTCAATAATATTATTTTAATAAAATTTATAAACAAACTTCCTTTAAAATATATATATATTTATTATTTATTTTTATTTTTATTTTTATTTTTTTAAATTATTTTCAATGTTATTCTGATAGAGAAAATTTGAGCAACTAATCGAATTTTCTTTTATTTTTAAATATCATCAGTGAATATAGTCCGATAGAGAAGACACAACAAATCATTCGAATTTTCTAATTTTAAATATTCTTTTCCTTCAAACCCTACATGATTTAATTAATTTCCTCAATGATTCTTCTGTATAAACAATGAGAAACTAATTTAAACCAATCAGATCTTGAAAATAATCGAAATGATAAACAGAATTTCAGGAGACTAATTATCAATCGGTCAGATCGAAAAAACAATCAAGATGACAAACGTAATTTCAATCACCCAACGATTATGAAGCAGACAGATATTTCCAATTAAAATTGCATTCACAAGATTTCAAAACCCTACCTCGTACTGATGCTAAAACTCTAACAATTGGACGAAGATTTCTACTGCAACAATATCCTTCAAGCTATGAACAATTCCTAGATCTAATGCAAATCCTTCAAGCTACCAAAATTCGTTTCTTTCCAAACCCTTCGAATTGCTCTCCATAAACCTGTGTGTGTTCTCAAACTTGTCTTCAAAAAAAATCTCCCTTGAAAAATGAACCCTCAAATTTTGATAAGGAGTTCTCTTCCTACAATCGAGGCACTAATTGTGCGTTTACCCGAGAGGTCCCTTGATCAAATTTCGTTAACTCTAAAATCAACTTTTATTTATCTTATCTTTCATATTTTCATGCACGTTAAATGGATTATTAAATCTCTTTATTTAATTTCCACTCAACTTCTATTTTAATCAATTTATAACTTATATATTTCATGCGTACTTAATGCAATTAAATATCTTTATTAATTTCACATGTTTAATATTTTTAATTAATTTCTTTTATTTTCAACTCATGCATAAATCATGCAAACTATAATACGATAATTAAATATCTTTTCACTTTTAATTTCATTTTTAGAAACTTAATTGATAAAATATTTATTAACTTAAATAACAATAATATTTAGCATTTATTTAAAAATGCACTCTAAATATATTATTATTAAATTAAATAAATATAATCACATTCTAAGTTTAAACTTTAACTTTTATCTCCAATATTTAATTCTCTCTTATTTAATTAATTCATTCATGCACAATTAATTTCCTTTTTAAATTAAAATATTCTTTTATTATTCCTTCATGCACTTTAAGTGAATTGTTAAATTACTTTATTTAACTTTCCACTTTACTTTACTTTAATAAATTTATAACTTTAATCTCATGCACACTATAATAAAATATCTTAATCAAGTTCACATATTTCATCTTTTAAATTAATCTCTTATATTTAAAACTCATTCATGTGAACTTAAATCTTTTCTGTAAATTAATATCTTTTCACTTCTTAATTTATTTTTGAACATTTTAATTTGATAAATATTTATTAACTTAAATAACAATAATATTTAACATTTATTTAAAAATGAACTCTAAATATATATTATTATTAAATTAAATAAATATTATCTCATTCTAAATTTAATCTTAAAACTTTTATCTTCAATTTAATTCTTTATATTTACTTAATTTCTCAATTAATTAAATATAATTAAATATTCATAATATCATAATAATTTTTCATTAAATTAAATCATTAATTTAATCTTTTAATTAGACTTAATTTAATAGAAAATACATCAAACACTCACAAAACAACATACGCACAAAATACTCACAAGTTTAAAAAGGGTAAACAATCTATTACAAGTCTTCCTTGCAAGACAAGTATTATAAACTTATGGCTAGGATTGGATCTGATCATTATCTTCCCATTCTCACCATTTGAGTATTTGTAATAGGGCATGCTCATCCTAGCAATTCAAAGAAATCAATGCTCGATACCTATATCTTGCATAAAAGATGAGCATGTACATATATATAATATATCTAAACTAAATAGACAATGGCAAAGAGTGGTTCATCGTGTAAATCCCGACTAACAAGTGACTACAACTCCCTCCCTTAATCACATCAAACAAAAAGACAAAATAAACACACACACCATACACATGCAAGTATGGGGTATAAAAATCACAAGTCTAACATCAAATGCATACATATGACAATGCAACTCTATCAATACAACATAATCATCATTAAAGACATCATATTAAAATTTTTATGAAAGAAATCACATTTACTAACTAAGATCATCAAAATACCATTAACAACACATAAATGAAATCAACTAAGCAATAATAACCAATACATTTATAATTCAAAACATGAAATAATATCATAATATTGTAAATCCAATTTCTTTAAACTAATCAAAGCATAAAATCAACCTAAAAGAATTTGACAATGATAATAAAAATGCAAACTAAAGGCAAGCACTACACAATGTTTGAAACTACTTTCATCCTATGATCAAGTGATTGCTAATAATTTCAAGGGGCTCACTTTGGTCACTTTGGTGCATTCAATTTATTTTTTATTTAAGTTCCCAACTCATGTGGGCATCAAAGTCTTTATATCTTATACCATATTTTGTTACTAGTTGCTAGTAATGCAATGCTAATCATTAATACACTATTAATCTATCATTAATGACATCCACAAGCCAACACTCTCTTCTAGCTACTACTATTTTTACAAACATTTATGTTACACACACTCTAAGGGTGCATAGTAGGTAGACTAAAAGTTCTTGATTAAATCTCCTCAAGTACAAAGACATAGTACATAGTAAGTAAAAATAAAGCAAGTTCTCATGAGGGGAGCTAGCTTAGGAAAAAATTTAACCATTTGTCAAAAACTAAGACTTTAAAACTTAAAAAGTTTTTTATCATAAAATAAATCTTATAAAAAAATTTCCTTAAATTTGAGAGCTAAAACTCAAATTACAAAATTCATATGACTACTCAACTTACAAATTTCCTAAAAAACCTTAAAACCTTAACAAGTGCAGCTCTATTTTTTAAAAAACCAACTTCCATGAAACCTTACCCTAAGTAAGTAGACTTTGTTTTTTTTGATATAAATAGTATAAGCCAACACTCTAGATGAGTTCTGACTTATTTATAGAGTGGAGAATATAGCAACATTTTAAAACTATTTACTGGACTATAAATTATAGCTAAAAATGTAGTTTATATCTGTTGTGCTTTTGAATTCACCTAAAAGAAGTTCGTCACACCACGCAGAAAATGTTTTCCGGTGAATTTGGTTACATATCCAATGAACCTGGTACTTATACAACATGCTTTTGGACAACAAATCCTCACGGAAGGTTGGGCTCCAAATGTACATATCCATTCGCACTACATGCACCTAAAGAGGAATTAACTAACCATGGGTTTTCAATATACTAAAGCAGAAAAAGCATCCTGTTAATCCCCGAAAACATATTGAAGAAAGCTAAATACTGCTCAAATTTTGCATCAGGTTCAAACAATTGCACTTGCGCTAATCCAAGTAATAATCCTAAACAGACGTCCAGCAATCATTTTAAACAGAGTTTCAAAACTTCCAGATAGCTGGTGGTGTCGAAAGACACCATATTATTACTACACAACACCGATCTAATGACACCTCAGCCGCCGAAGCCGTAAAGGGTTCTGCCCTGCCTCTTCAGGGCATAAACGACGTCCATGGCCGTGACGGTCTTCCTGCGAGCATGCTCAGTGTATGTGACGGCATCTCTGATGACGTTCTCAAGAAAGATTTTGAGAACACCTCTGGTCTCTTCATAGATGAGGCCGCTGATGCGCTTGACGCCTCCTCTCCTGGCGAGGCGGCGAATGGCTGGCTTGGTGATGCCCTGGATGTTGTCTCGCAGCACCTTCCTGTGCCTCTTCGCTCCACCCTTCCCCAAACCCTTCCCTCCCTTTCCCCGCCCAGACATCTTGACTGCCCTTCCGGATTTGCACAAGAAAAATGACTAATGCAAAGATTATATTCGCTCAACGATATCCTGTGCGCTTTATAACCGCCTTCCGCCAAGCGTGTCAAATTTGAATTTCTTTTCCCGCTCGAGCAGTCTCGATCTCGATCGTTCAATCCATAGCTTATCCGTGGCAAGCAGTGCATCTGAATTTCCACCGTGCGATTGGCATCCGAATAGATGTTAATTGGAGGACCAACTTTTCTTTTTCGTCTTTTTTTATTGAACAATAATAAAGGAAGAGATGAAGAATGGATGCATGGGATGTGTTGTGTCAATCTTAAATTTGTTTTCTACTTTCCATCTTGGTGTGAAATGGGAATTGCTAAAGAGTTTTGGAAGGTTACATAGAAGGAAAATAAAAGTTTCTTGAGGTCAAAATAGATAGGTCATTTACTAAATGTTGTGTACAACATAGGTCTTAATTTAGAAAGCATAGCTTCAAATCAATTTTGTGTCTATTTACATAGATCGAAACATGATTTCAATAAGATTTTTGAATTCAGTAAAAAATCAAGCTATATGACCAATGTGGTCATGTTATATTTCTAATAGGAAGGTGTATGACATGAAGGAGCATGAGGTCCCCGCAGTTAAATAGAGGGAGGAAGAGTATGGTTAGGGGATAGTGATGGAGTTGGATGGAACAAGGAGAGAGGAGGATGGGGGAATGGTGAGGGAGTGAGGGAAGGAGATGGGTGGGGTTGGAGAGAGATATGGGAGGCAAGGTACAAAGATAGAGACGAGGAACGAGAAACATGGAGTGTTTGTGTGTGTGAGTGAGGGGGTGGAAGGGCTAATTATTAACTAAAATAAATATTATTTAGATATAATAATAAAATAATTAATAGAAAATCTTTTAAAATAGTAATATAAGTATTTATTATAGTTAGAAATGATAGAATATCAAAAGTAGATTTTATAAATATTGTATAAGTTATAATGGTGGTGTGGTTGTTGTGCCCACCAAGGCTCAAATCCTCATTGGGTCATTGTAATCGCAAGCTTGTGCCTTCACTAATTCAATGTGCTCACCATTTGAGCCTTGACTTTGTTATATAGCAATGAGGTGTCCTCTATGTGGCCCCATTGTCTCAAATTTGTTATATATGAAAGGGAGGCGAAGGTGTTGGGGTGCAAAGATATAGATATGAAGGGAGAAATAAGGAGGGTTTGTGTTTGAGTGAGGGGATGGAGGGGTGCAGGATGAGGGATAAATAGAGGGAGGAAAAGTGTAAGGCGAGAGGGTTAGAAGATACAATGTGGAGATGGAGATGGAGTTGGATGGGGCAAGGTAAGATGGGGGCATATAGAGGGAGCGAGGTAGGGAGATGGAGAAAAAGAGTGGGAGGGGTCGAAAGATAGAGATAAGGATACATAGCGTTTGTACCATGTAAGAATGAGAGATCTACACATATAGAGATAGGGAGGGAGTCACAAGGAATTTGTGACAATGACTTACTAAGAAAGATATGGATACAGAGATAACTTTAGATTTTGATTCTCCATCTCTATATTATTTACAAATTTAACGATTATTTCTTTTAATTAATAATAAATATTGAAAAAAAATCAAGAACATAAACATTCAATATAGTTGATAAAATATACATACATACATACATACATATATATATATATATATATATATATATATATATATATATATATATATATATATAGTATAAGTTAAGATGGCAGTGTGATTGTTTTGCCCACAAAGGTTTGAATCTAGTTGGGTCATGACTCATTATGTGAGCTTGTGCCTTCATTTATTCAATGTGATCATGGTTTGAACCTCAATTTTGTTATTTGGGGATGAAATCCCCTCTTAGTGACCTCATTATCATGTCTATTATATGGAGAGGGGAGGTGAAGTGGGTCGAGTACAGAGATAGAGATAGGAAGAGAAAAATAGGAGTGTTTGTCTGTGGAGAATGGGGGATAAATTAAGATACGAAAAGTGTGATATTTTAATTTCCCTTTATGATCTGCTAAAAAAATGACTATTGCAAAGATTACATTCACCAAAATATATCCTTTGTACTTTATAAGCACCTTCCGTCAGGTGTGTCAAATTTGATTTTTTTCCCACTCGAGCATTTTTTATCTCAAACATTGAATCCATCACTTATTTTAGTTTTTTTTGTTAATTATGTGTTGTGATTCATTATTATCATTTATTAAGCTTGAGTGGATTTGAACCCAAGACCTCCCAAATAAGAGACTCACAAATTTTTGTTGTGTTGTAGGCTCTTGCCTTAAAAACATAATGTATTACAAGACTGTGTTGATTGTAGAACTTTGATTGTTGTGGGCGGGATTTTGATTACGGTAGGAGAAAAGACAGTTTGTGTTTATTGATTGGAGTTGGTAATTTGTGATAGCTTAAGAAATTTTTGTAGTTGCTTTTGGATAAGGATGACACCATAGGAAGAAATATGGAAAACATGGGTATGCTACAAAGATGCCTCGAGAAGACAAAAGGAAGATGAAAAGAGAAAGAGAAGACAGAGAGAAAAGGAGGAAAGAATGTTAGAGGAGATTGGATTTGAAGGAGGCACTAGCAAAGAATGAAGAAAGAGGAAGGAGACTAAAGATATTTCCAAGGCAATAGGTAGAGGATGAAGCTAAGCATAAATTTGACAATAAAGAGGATAAACATATTGTGGAACCTGTTAAGATAGAGGATCAAGCAGATGGAAAAGGAATGGTCACTAAGTTATACCAAATGACAAAGCCAGAGGGAGAACAAGTGTTTGAAATAGTGGACAGTAATGGTAGAGAGGACATACAAGATGTTGGAACATGATGTGGCAGTAAACACCTTGTGGCATGAAGGAAACATGGGGTAGACAATCAACGCAGTGATTGTAAACATTGATGACAATAGTAAAAAAGAAAGGCCAGTTGAAGATCAGATCAATGAGATAGGTAGAGAAGACCTCAATTTATGTAGAGAATAGGGACGTAGCCCTTGGAGAGGCTAATAGTTTTTTGTTATTGGCAACAATATTGGAATTACACAAGAGGCAATCAAAGGAATGAAGTTGTGAAAATAGTAAGGTTAAAGTTGTTGAATTGGATGAAGCTGTTATTTTTGGCAATTGGTAGGATGAACAATCAAGGTATGGTATTTATGTCACCAAGGCAAGGAAAACCTTGGGTAAAGATGAAAAAGATTAGTTCATGTGGAGCCAAGGTATCTCGGATAAAAGAACCACCAGACATTGGCACAATTCTGATTATTGTTATAATCCAAGATAGGGTTGAGGAAATGAAGATCACAGTTTGGCCTCCGAGCAAGATAGCAAAGATCATAATCATTTGGAACAATGCGAAGATGCAAAAGACAAAGTAAATGGTTGGACAAAGTGTCGAGCACCTAAACAAGGAGGTAACATCAACATCAAACAAAATCCCTACAACAAACTCAAGGGACTTGAGTTTTTTCAACAAAGGGAGTATGGTGTGGAGCAACTTGACCATCTCCTTGGAATTTTGAGTCATATTTAGTATTTTTTTGAGTCACGATAGGTTAGGGTAATGGTTATTTCAATTATTGTAATTGGGTGTTCAATTAAGGCCATGTTAACCAAGGTTGTGTTTTAAATCAATGTGGGTCAAAGTGAGTCAAAGTCCCTAAAAGTGGAAAATGCCATGTAAGGCCATAGATGGAGTGTTAAAATGTCATTATAAGATTTTGGACCTATTTAAGGTGCCAAGAAAGCATGTAAGAGCATAAAATGCAAAAATGTAAGAAAAAGTGTAAAAGTTGCCATGTCAAAAAATTTGCTAAGAACATTTTGCAACATGACAAGTTTTGGAAGATGGAAGGTCAACCATCTTGGACGAACTCTCAAGGGATGTAAAAGGTCATGCTAGTACATAAAAAAAATCTAATCTCATTTAGAAGATAGGGGAGGAGATGTGGAGAAAAAAGATGAAGAGCATGGTGTATGATCTTGTATAATAAATCAGTTATTTTGTGAAATTTTGCTCATGTACTAGTATTTGATTGCAATCCTTATATCTTCTCTCTTATCTCATGGTTGTGGTGATTCTTAATTTTCCCATGTATGGAAATGAAGTATAAAATTACTACTGATGTTAAACAAGTAAGTAGGATCATTGGGTATTGTCAAGATATCGCTACTCCATGTTTTAAAGTCAGTAAATTTTGTGCATTGTCAGAGTGAAATACCACTTTAGTTGCATGTTATCACTTAATGGAGCAAGGTAATATGTTAAGGGTTTTCTTGGTTGTCTTGATAGTTATCATATAGGTTTAAATCATAACCATTGCTCCTTGTAAAGAATTGGTCGAGAATCCATAAGCCACCTATTGTTCCATTGAAAACATAGAGAATCAACAATTAAGAATGTGGCACGGGTTTGTGTATGATCTACATGAATATTTGGAAGGTTGATTTCATTCATAGGATACTTAATAACCCTTTGGAAGACTAGAAAAGGTGAGATACTAGAGTTTGGAAGCCAATCCTTATATTCAATAGTGAAACCCTCATTATGGCAAGGGTTTGAAGGTTTAGTTATCTCCTCATCAGCTAGGAGCCCACAAGTGGGAAGTGTGAATGCCCTTGGTAAGGTAAATTCATATTCAATTTCATTTGTTAGGTTCCTTAGAGAGTTTGATGAGTTTGTAATTCTTATGTGTGTTTAGGCATATTAGCCTAATTTAGGGCCTGTAGATTGAATGCCCTATTGCATGGTTGTGAATCTATGATTTTGGAATTTAGTCAATCTCAATATTGGGTATCTAAATCCCCTAGTAGATTTGGTATATGTTTGAAATATTTTGTTTTCTTGCCTAAGACCCCAAGATAGGGCTCCAAGGAAGAGCCCTCATTAGGTCACTTTGCTAAGATTGGTGTTTGGAACCCACTAAGGTGTATGTAACCTTATGACTATTTGAAATCACTTTATTGGTAATGGCATAAGCCTTTGGAAACAATTTGAGGTGTAGAATTCGTGAATGATCTTGGAGGGTGTAAGGGAGTGGAGATGCCGTGCGGTATGAGAAATAATTGTTTGTGTTTGTGAAGATTCAGGTAGAGATATTTGGAAGAGGTAAGTGTGGCATGAGGAAAAGGTCGACCACCTAGTTTCTAGCCTTGGAAGAGTCTTGAGGGGTTGATGGTAATATGTTTGGTAGGATTGGAAGAAGCGTAGTGATGAGAACTGGTAAGAAGAAAAAGGTGAACATCTCCATCCTTGCATCATATTTGGTATCAAAGCATAATTACATCATATTGGAGAGCACAATTGTGTTGGTTGCAGAAGTTTGATTGTTGTGGGTAGGATATTGATTAGAGCAGGAGAAAAGACAGTTTGTGTTTATTGATTGGGGTTGGTAATTTGTGATAGCTTAAGATTTTTTTTTAAGTTCTTTTGGATAAGGACGATACCAAAGGAAGAAATATGGAAAGCATGGGTATGCTACAAATATGGCTTGAGAAGACGAGAGGAAGGCGAAAAGAGAAAGAGAAGACATAGAGAGGAGGAGGAAAAAAATGTTAGAGGAGATTAGAAATTAAAAGGAGACACTAGCAAAGAATGAAAAAAGAGGAAGGAGACTAGAGATATTGCTAAGGTAGCAGGCAGAGGATGGAGCTAAGCATAAATTTGACAATAAAGAGGATAAACATATTGTGGAACCTATTAATTAGGCAGATAGAAAAGGAATGGCCGCTGAGTTAGACCAAATGATAGAGCCAAAGGAAGAATGAGTGTCTAAAATAATGGATAGTAATGGTGGAGAGGACATACAAGAAGAGTTGGAACATGATGTGGCAGTAAACTCACTGTAGCATGAAGCAAACATGGGGCAGACAATCAACACAATGATTATAAATATTGATGACAACAGTAAAAAGAAAGGCTAGTTGAAGATTGGATCAGTGAAAGAGGTAGAGAAGACCTCAATTTATGTAGAGAATAGGGACACAACCCTTGAAGAGGCTTTTTTAAAAAAATTGGCAAGCATTATTGGAATCACACAAGAGGTAATCACATGAATGAAATTATGAAACCAATAAGGTTAAAGTTGTTGAATTGGATGAAGCCATCATTTTTGGCAACTGGTAGGATGAACAGTCAATGTATGGTATTTGTGTCACCAAGGCAAGCAAAACCTTGGGTAAAGATGAAAAAGATTAGTTCATGTGGAGCCAAGGTATCTCAAAATAAAGCACCACTAGACATTGGCACAAATTATGATTATTGCTATAATCCAAGACAAAGTTGAGGAAATGAAAATGATAGCTTGACCTCCAAGAAAGGTAATAGAGATCATAATCATCTAGAACAATGTGAAGATGCTATAAAAAGGACAACGGTTGGAAAAAGTGTCAAGCACTTGAACAAGGAGGCAAAATCAACATTAGACAAAGTCCCTACAACAAACTCGAGGGACTTGAGTTTTTTCAACAAAAGGAGTATGATGCAGGAGCACCCTAACAATCCCCTTGGAATTTTGAGCCATAGTTAGTATGCTTTTGAGTTATGATAGGTTAGGGTAATAGTTATTTCAATTCTTGTAATTATGTGTTCAATTAAGGTCATGTTGACCAAGGTTGTGTTTTGAATCAATGTGGGTCAAAGTCAGTCAAAGTCCCTAAGAGTGGAAAAAATGCCATGTAAGGCCATAGATGGAGTGTTAAAATGTCACTATAAGATTTTGGACCTATTTAAGCTACCAAGAAAGCATGTAAGAGCATAAAATGCAAAAATGTAAGAAAAAGTGTAAAAGTTGCCATGTTGTCATTAATGTTGCTGACAACATTTTTGCAACATGACAAGTTTTGGAAGATGAAAGGTCAACCATCTTAGACCAACTCTTAGGATATGTGAAAGGTCATGCTAGTACATAAAAACAATGCAATCTCATTTACAAGATAGGGGAGGAGATGTGGAGAAGAAAGATGAAGAGCATGGTGTATGGTCTTGTATAATAAATCGATTATTTGTGAAATTTTGCTCATGTACTAGTATTTGATTGCAATCTGTTGTGGTGATTCTTAAGTTTCCTATATATGGAAATGAAGTCTAGAACTACTGTTGATGTTAAACATGTACCTAGGATCATTGGGTTGTTGTCAAGATATCACTACTCCCTGTTTTAGACAATAAATTATGTACATTGTCAGAGTGAAATACCACTTTAGCTACATGTTCTCACTGAATGGAGTTAGGGAAGATGTTAAGGGTCTTCTTCATTATCTTGATAGCTACCTTATAGGCTTAAACCATAACCCCCTCTCCTTGTAAAGAATTGGCTGAGAATCCATAAGCCACTTGCTATTGCATGGAAAATACACATAATCACCAATTAAGAATGTGGCAAAGGTTTGTGTATGATATGCATGAATGTTTGGAAGGTTACTTTCATTCAGAGGATGCTGAATAACCCTTTGGAAGAGTAGAAAAGGAGAGATACTAGAGTTTGGAAGGCAGTCCTTATATTTAGCAATGAAATCCTTGTTATGGCAAGGGTTTGAAGGTTTAGTTATCTCCTCATTAGCTAGGAGCCCACAAGTGGGAAGTGTGAAAGCCTATGGTAAGGTAAATGCTTATTCAAGTTCATTTGTTAGGGTCCTTTGAGATTATGGTGAGTTTGTAGTTCTTATGCATGTTTAGGCATATTAGCTTAATTTAGGGCCTACAAGTTGAATGCCCTGTTGAATAGTTGGGAATCTATGATTTTGGAACTTAGTCAAGCTTAATATTGGGTACTGAGTCCACCATTAGTTTTTGTAGATGCTTGAATTTTTTTTTCCCTTGCCTAAAATGCCAAGATAAGGCTACAAGGAAGATCCCTCATTAGGTCAGCTTGCTAAGATTGGTGTTTGGAGCTCACTAAGGTGTATGGAATCTTATGACTGTTTGAAATCAATTTATTAGTAATAAGTTAAGCCTTTGGAAGCAATTTGGGGTGTATAATTTTTGAATGATCTTGGAGGGTGTAAGGGAGTGGAGGTGTTGTGTGGTATGAGAAATATTTGTTTGTGTTTGTAAAGATTTAGGTAGAGATATTTGAAAGAGGTGAGTGTGGCATGAGGACAAGGTCGACCACCTGGTCTCTAGCCTTGGAAGAGTCATGAAGGGCTGATGGTAATATGTTTGGTAGGCTTGGAAAAATCCTAGTGATGAGAGTTGGTAAGAAGAAAAAGGTGAACATCTCCATCCTTGCATCACTTATGCATTTCATGATGGATCTTACTCTACATTTGATGATATCGACAATTTCTAGATGCTCTGAGGGTGCTATTATAAGATGAGTAAGTTGTTTCTTCTCTCTATGCTTGGCATTTAGTTCTCCATCAGTACTAGGTGTCATTAGGTTTCAATCGGCGTAGGACAGAGTCTACCATTATCCTGATTCATTATTTTGATGTCCAAAACAATGATCATTGGGGGTTCTTTGAAGCTTGAATGATGGAATAGTTTATTCAATCCCTTTGACGATATGTCCAAAGTTTTCATTAATAGAGTTCTTAGAGAAAGTTTTTTCAATTATGATTTCACTTCCAGTGCACTAATAGCTCCATTTTAGGATCTTTTATCTCTTGTCTAGCTTATGCTCATATCTCCCAATGGCCTTGGTCTGATTTAAACACATAGAAAATGTTGTTCTTTGTGTCAACTCCAAGGATTGTATCCATGCTTTTGGTGGGATGTGATTTTCTCCCTGAAGATCAATTGCTTAACAAACATTAACTCTGACGTGTGAGACTTTCAGAAAAATAGTAGATTGGCTTCCATATAAATTATTTTGGTAGACTCTAATATCACCAAATAGAAGAATATACGACCAAAACTCTTATTGTACCCCTGTGTATGAAAAACTGGACTTGCTAGTATTAGAGCTACACATGTGCGACTCCTTATATGGACTATGCAATGACAAAGAATGAGCCCATTCAACGTCCCTTCACTTTATGACAATAATTCTAGAACCCATGACAAATAATTCTACTCCTTTAATGACAAGGAGATCACAAGCTACCAACCCAAAGTATCAATTTCCCTGATTATGATATTCTTGTCAACAGTAGATGATTGTCAAAACTATAATGACAAGAAGAATTTTGCTAGCTCTTACTAGATATGAAACATAAGGATTCCCTTGCAAAGAAATAATTATGAATAATTTTTGTAGTGCACAAAATTGATGTGCCCTTCAAACTCTAATTAGTAGTACTTATCTTGCTTGCATACCTCCTGAATCTATAACCAATTCTCATACTATTAAATATATACTACCTGAGCATTTCACTCGTTCAGACTTTTGACTCTATCATTTGCATATCCAAAGCATTATGAATCTCATTCAAATTGTCGATTATGACCTAGATTTCACAATATGGTTTCTCCCTTTCAAACCATGATTCTGATGTTAAATATTTCATGGTAGGGGCGTTACATAACTTTCTCCTAATTAAGAAATGGTTGATCCCCTCTCATCTTGTCAATGAGATTCTTCTAACCTTACTCATTTTGGTGAAAGATTGAGGATATGAAGACTAATGTCAATTATATTCCTTGGTAGAGACCTGACTACCACTCTGTCATTAATTGTATTATTCCACTCTATCATTAATTGTATTATTCCACATATATGCATTCAAATTGTACTGAACTTGTGGATATTATTGTATTTCAAGCACTGCAACCATTTTGTTGTCCACATTCAGTCTAAGTCCACATAATAAAGTCTTGCATCCATTTCCAAAAGTTACTATATATAATTATGTTCACTGAAGCGACACTTAACTATTTAATGTAACACCTAGGGAATGATAACCTCCAATGGTTCCTAGCCTTTGCATTGTTTTAATTGTGCCAACTCTTTGAAATCCAGCTCAGGATCTTTCTTATCAAAATGATCAATCACCCTCTCAGTAAATTCAACATAGGTTACAATTTGATCATGGTTACAATTTGATTATTATCAAATAATTTGAAGATGTAAATAGATTGTTATGATTGATTTAATTGAATTGATGACTAGGATTACATGTTTGTTTGATTTTGAATTTGAATTCCTATAGGATTAGACTAGGATTAGGGAATTGATCTAATCAATATTTAGATTATTAACCAATAAGGGGAAATGGATGTTGGATGTTAGTCATGGTGTGCCCTTATGTCAAAGATATATGTCTCACCCTCCTGATAGTTTCGACCTTGCAATAGTTCCCAAATGCCCTATCTTTTGCATTCATGACCAAAATCATTTCAACGCAAAATGGCCAAAGATTAAATCTAGCATCAAAAATTTTCTCAGGTGGAGAGGCATTTTTGTGGATCAGAATACAAATTGGCTTCTGAACTATCTCCGACTTTTTGTTTCCTACATTTTTGTTGGGGTCGACTTCTCAGATCTGAACAATTTGGACTTTTCTTTGCCAAATTTTAACAAGTCTAGTCGAGAGAAGACGACCTTTGTCTCATCTCCTAGAGAACACCAAGTCTATTTTGATGAGATTGATGATCTTATCATGGTCTATTTGAAATCTGAAGACCAAGCTTTCTAGGTCTAGGTTTGTCATGTCTCTCTTTGGCTTCTCTTTTGGTTTTTTGTTTCATTTCAGCCGCTTTTCTGCTATAGCACCTCTTGATAGGGTTTGTTCCTTTATTTTTATATATATTAATTTTGGTTATTTCAAACTTTTTATCATGATAGCATTTTGCATATTTCTATCCTAGATTATAGGCTTCTTAGTAGCTTTCTGGTTTTCTCTGAGGGGCTCCTTCATTTCGTTTTGGTTTTATGCATGCTTATGTAAAAATTGTAAATAATAATAGTTGTGGTTTCTTATCTCTTGGACTATCCTAGGATTACTCTTACATTTTAAATTGATATTTGTGTTATTTATGTTTCTTTTAAGGATTAAGTAAGAAATAAATCACTAAAAGGAATATGTGGATTTTAGTAATTTTATCCCTCTCCTAAACCTTATCAAGCATTTCTACATCTTTGTTTTTTACTCTAAATTTTGGCAAAATCCCTATTAATAAGAAAATTGTATTGTACTCTTATATAACCAGGATTTTTTCTATTAAAGTTTATTACTGGGTTTGAATATTAGGGATATTCTTTGTGTTGTGGCATTATTCCTTATCCTCTTTTGAGTTCTCTACCCTCATGGATGTTTTAAGTTATATTAAATCTTCTTAGGCCTTTATAGGTATCGATTCCCCAACTAAATTATTATATTCATTATGAGAATTCTGCTAACTTCTAAAAATTATAAACAAGCTATCATTATGAACTATGATCAGACAATGATCTAGGTAGTTAAACTTTGACAATATAATAAATAATGAAAACTTAATGGTATACTATCATGGAGTAGAACATTAGAAGTAATATATATTGTTTCTTCAAGATTCTCATCGAACCTAGATTGATGATTATATTTCAATCCTATAATAATTGTTTTTTTTTTCCTTCAAGATTCTCATTGAATACTAAACTTATCATATTATTAATATAAATATTAAAATTAAAATTATAGGAACCATACAACATTCATAAGCTACATCGAGGAAAATAACCAAAAGAAACACCAAAAGGGCCGCTCCTAGGGCTAGTGCTAATACTATGCAGCAATACAACCACCATGCCTTATAAAAAGTAAACCTATGCCTGGGAAGGACAAACAAAAATAGAGCAAGCCAAAAAACCTAAACCACTAGAATACATGTTTAATGTCAAGCTTCCTCCTCCTCCTTCCAACAGGCCATCACAATGTCTTTGGCTTTGTCCACATCATTTGCTCTTGAACCTGGTGGGAACACATATGCCGTGAGTTCTTTGCTAGACTTAATGAAATTAGGCAGTATGAAATCCAGCCTACCAAAATCCTTAAAATTGATGTCTGATTCCATGTAGGCCTCAAATACTTGTAGAAAATTAACCAGCCAATCCTTTTTGGGGTCTTCACAAACTCCTCTCCATCTCAGTAGGAAATTGATGGAGGCCTCCATTTTTTGGCCATGTATTGAAGAACTTTATATTGTCCCTAATATACATTAATAGCCTCCTAGCTACATTAACATGTTGAAGCTCCCCTAGTTCGTATTCCATATAGACCTCTAGGAGTGGGATGCGTAGCTTCTCATCCATGCTAAGAACTGTGTTTTCTAGACCTACTAGCTAGGTACAATCAAAGATGTTAGAGCATAACCTAACTATTTCCCCTTTCTCCATATTAGCTCTAGCCAAGAAACCTATAAATGAGCCTACAATAGAGTTGTTTGTTTTCCATGCATAGTCATAACTAAATGCTTTCTCCCAATAACCTAGGTGATAGAAAACCTAGACATATGATCTACTAAATTAGGATCCTATACCACCTCTCATCTTTTATAGACCCTCTAAACACCATTGTCCTCACTTCCAGAGCATGAAATAGGGAAATTAAAGACTCTATACTAACAAAATGCCTATAGGGATTCCAAAGAAAGAAGAACCATAAAAAGTTTTAGGAAGCTAAGCCTTAAATAATAGACAACAAAGCTCAGGGTACAAGAAGTGATTAATGCCAGACTCACATGCTCGAAGAAAATTATTAAGAGACACTATATGGACATGGTTAAACCTAATATTTAATTATTGTTTTCCTTAATACCTAATGAGTAATAATAGAGTTGCTCCATATAGGAGTAATTCTAATAATTTATCATTTTAGTGATGTAAAAGTGATTCTCAATTCTACCTAAAATCTAGGCTTAACACTTCTCATATCACTTAGAACTTTGTGATTTTTTTAATTTTATTTTATTTTAATTCTAAGTTGTTATATGCATAAAATCTTCTCCCTCCACTCCTTGTCTAGTTAACTTATTAGCCTCTATATTACCTTCACGAAAACTATGTTGATTTCTAATCTCCTCAAATTGATCTATTAAACTAAGAACATTTTCAAGTCTCGCATTTAACACCCAGTTTGGTGTTTGACACTTTCTCACTGCATTCAAGATAATTTGTGAGTCTACTTCAATGATTAATTTTGTAATCTTTATTTTCAATCTTAATCTCAAACCTTCTTTTAAGGCTTATAGTTCAACTATGTTATTTGTTGCAATGCCCAATGGTTTGGCTCTTTTTATTATCCATTCTTCATTATCTGATTTCACTATACATCCCAAACTCACTTTCCTTGGATTCCCTCTAGATGCTCCATCAAAGTTTAATTTATTCCACCCTTTTGGGGGTGCTACCCATTTGCACTCTTTCATGGCTATTATATCATTTTTAGGGTAAAATAAGGGGGGATTAATCAGATGATGCT
Organism: Cupressus sempervirens; assembly: GCA_028749045.1. Lineage (NCBI taxonomy): Eukaryota > Viridiplantae > Streptophyta > Pinopsida > Cupressales > Cupressaceae > Cupressus > Cupressus sempervirens. The sequence continues at coordinate 374,568,095 of CM053792.1, read as the reverse complement.
ATTTTTTCCTCATAATCCCATCCTATTCTAAAAATGTCCCTTCAACTTTAAATGTATTCCTAAGATGACAGTTCATAACTTCCATGATGGCTACCTCAACTTTATTGAGAAATGATGTCTTGCTAAATTCTACATTTTGAAATATTAATCTATTTCTCTCTTTCCATATTTCCCACATAATGATTGCCAGTATGATATTCTAGATTTTATCATAAATGCTAACCTTATTCTTAATAAGCTATCCCCAGAGGAGGCCCTAAAGATCCTCGAGGAGTGGAGATGTCTAGTTCAGCTTGTTCTTAATTTTATAACAGCAATCTTGTGCAAAAGAGCACTTGAGTAAAATATGGTCCATTGTTTCTAAATTAGCCTTATAGAGGTTGCATCTAGATGGACCTTCAAATCCCATTTTAGAAAATTTGACGGTTGTTAATATCCTATTTTGGATTGCTGCCCAAAGAAAGATACCTGCCTTAGGCAGACAAGCTGCATCCCAACATAAATCCAGAGGGATATTGATATTTTACCATCTTTGTGAATTGATGATAAGGTTGTATCCTAGCTTAACTTTATATAGTCCATCTTTGGATGCTTCCCATATGAGTTTATCTTTTGGATTATTATGATTCATTAATCTTTCCTTGAGGATGTTTTCAAGGATGGTTTTGTCAATTATTGGTATATTTAGATTATCTAATGATTTCTAGGTCCACGTCTCCACCCCATCAATCCTTACCAATTTTTTAGCATTTGAAACCTTAGGACCCCATAGATTGACTAAATCATTAATGTTGTTTCTAGATATTTCTAAATTAATGATCAAAGGTTGGCCATCCCATGAATCTTTCTAGAAAAGTGCCTCTTCTCCTCTACCTAAATCCCAAGTAAGGTAAATACTGACCAGTGGCCTACATCTCATCATAAAATTCCAATTTTCTGAACTTGCTTGTGGATTTCTAATTCTAAACAGAGAAGAAGGGTCAAGTGGGTTTAAATATTTGTTATATATAATTTTTTACCATTTCCTATCTTTTTCCTTATACATATGCCATACTAGTTTTGCTCCTAATGCCTCATTTTGTTAGCTGAGATTTTTTATGCCCAAGCCACCTAGATTCTTTGGTTGACATATCTTATCCCATTTTATTAATGCTTGTTTATTTTTTCTTCTGTTCCATTCTAGAAGAAATTTATAAGTTTCTCTTCCATCTTTTTATTAATTGAATTGGGTAATGGAAGGCAAGAGAGAGGATAGGTGGGGATAGGAGTAAGAATGTATTTAATTTTAGTTGCTCTCCTAGCTTTAGTCAACCATTTTCCTTTCCAAGTCTCTGTTTGTTTTTCAATTCTTTCTAGGATGTTGTCCCATCCTTTTTTGTTCCTAGCCCCTTTTTCTAGGTATGTCCCTAAATATTTACACGAAAAGTTATTTTTCTTATATCCCATTTGATTGCAAATATATTCTTTCATATCACTTGAAGTGTTTAAAAAGAAAATTTCTGATTTTTTTGCATTCACCTTTTGTCCCAATGTTGCCATATAATCCAATATAATTTGTTTAAAGGCCGCAGTTTCTTCCTTAGTACTAATTCTTAGAAAAATAGTATCATCAACAAACTACTGGTGAGTAGTGTTTGATACATTTTATGCTACAATTATGCTTTTAATTAAGCCTTGTACTTGTGCTTTTTAGACTAACCTACCAAATGCTTCTACCATTATTATGAATAAAAAGGGTGAGATAGGTATCCTTGTTGGATTCTCCTTGAAATATTGAAGAATCCTTCAGGGGTACCATTTATTAACAGATAAATTTTAGGAGTAGATATGCAATTAAAGATTATACTTATCCACCATCAAGAAAATTCAAATGTTTATAGACTTTTGTGTAGAAACCTCCAGTCTACTACATCGTAAGATTTTTGTATATCTAGCTTCATAAACATACATGCTTCCTTATTATTGACAGCTAAATGTATAGTTTCTTATATGATGTATATCCCATCTAGGATTGATTTGCTTAGTACGAACCCAGTTTGTTCTTCTAAGATAATCCTTGGAAGCAAAGTTTTGATCCTATTTGCTATTGCTTTTGAATAAATTTTATATATTGTACTACATAATGCTATGGGACAAAAGTTTGAATGTGATTTAACCACAATTTTTTTTGGAATTGTTGTGATGTCCACAACACAAGCCCCAATCCTTATTAGGAATTGGGACCTCCTACTTTTTTTGACTCTCGGACTCTCAGTTCGAGAGTCGGGAGAAGAAAGTTTTGTTAGAGTTAGAATTTTAGACTCAAAATTCAGAAAAATTACAAAAAAAAAAGAAAATTCAAAACAACACAAAAACATAGAAAAAATAACACAAAATAACAAAAAATCAAAAATTTGAAAAAAAATAAAAATAAATAAATAAATATATAAAAATTGTTGTGCATGCATTACCAAGGGCCGCACGTGCGCCATAATAAGTTGGACACTCACCTGTGCACACCGCGCACTTTGCGCGCCTGCCACGCCACCCATTCACCTTCAATTTTGTTTGAGTAACTAGTTTTTGGGAGTTTTTGTTTTGGTGTCATTAGGGTGTGTCTTATTTAAGTATTTTTTTAAATCTCTCTGGACTAATTTTTGCTTGTTTATGTAGGTAAAAAAGGTATCCTTAACTTGTTGGGGTCATAACTTTTGACTCGGAGCTCCGAATTCAGAACCGTTTACACTATTGGAAAGAAGAACCGAAGATCTAATTTTAGTCCTTAAAATAGTAAGTCTTTGGCTGCCCACTTTTAGGGACCAACAAAGGTCTCAACTTGAAATTTTGAGCTGAAGACCTCCAAAAATGCCATTTTAAAATGCCTAAAAAAACTTATGAAAAAATATGAAAAAGTTTCAAACATTTAATCATCTAGATCACTTCTTTTCTTGTTGAGAAGTATAGGGTAGTTGGAGAGAAGACAAAGATCAAAGATACAGAGGTTGGACACATGAAGTGAAATAGGTTCCTCATCTTATGTAGCTATTAATGACAAGATTCGATGTAAGTGCCTTAGGATTTTAGAAGTAGGAGTTCAAGTTTATGAAAGTGATTGGCTATAAAGAGGGTATAAATCATCAAAAAGGGGAAAAGTATGTACACAAAAAGTGATCTAAAACTCCATTTGAGCAAAACCCATAAATTGTTTTCAAAATTGACAACTTTGATTTTTTGGTGATTTGAGCTATCGAGGTGCGCAGGTCTGTAGCTCCACAGGTCCGCAGCTCTGCATTTTCATGTAGCTCTACAAGTCTATAGCTCTACATTTTCATGCAACTCTACAGGTCCGTAGCTCCGCAATTCAGAGGTGAGTTGACAATTGACTACCAGTTCCAAAAATAACACTTTCCATGCATCAGGAGTGCATTCTGACAACAGTTTAACTTTGACACACACCTAGCGAAGGACTAGCTTCTATTTTTGGTGTCTCCATGCACTTCCACTTCAATTGATGGCTTCCTCCTGCTTTCTCTCTCATGCTTTCATTATTTTTGACATGTAAAGACTCATGCATCCAATAAATGAATAAAATATGGATGGAGTCCCTCTAAGCACCAAATTAATTGTTAGTCTATATATATTTAGTTTGTTCTATTAGTTAAAAGCATTTTATTGCATGAAAAATATCTCTCACTCTCAACACAAATTGAGAAGACGATTTCTTATTGTATATACTAATATGTTAGCAAGAAACACTAATCTATTAAGAGAACAAAGCATTAACTAACAAAGATTAATATAACATATAAGAGAGACTAAAAGAGAAACCCCTAATTAGGAATGTGAGCCAAATGAATGGACTCTCCCAATAGGAATTAGCTCTTTGCTTGGTAGATGAGTCTAAATGAAGGATTAGTATGTATGCTCAAAGGGCTTCAAGTTTGCTTCAATGGTGAAGATGGGTAATGGCAAATTGGTAGCTTTGTGAGCTCTCAATTTGGCATTATAAGGGTATGGTTAAAGGCTTTGCTTCTCAAACTAGCAGTATAACTTTGGCTTAAAAGGTTGTGATGAAATGGCTTGGGAGGGGATTCATTTTATAGGCTAAGGGCTTGAGGGTTTGAGGGCTAAGATGCAAGGATGGGGAAAAGCTCATGGAGGGCTCAGATTGCATGAGAGGAGAGCACATGGATTGTGCTTCCTTACAGCCAATCAGGGAGTGATGCATGTCACAGGGTGAGAGGATGGAGGAAAAGGCAAGGATGAGTCAACAAAGGAGGCTCAAGGGATAATATCTTCATAAAGACCCTTCATAAATGGCTTGTAAGAGCAATGAATGGGCTTGTAAGAATCTTTATGGCCTTTGTAAGAGCATTCATGGTTGGGTGGTTGGGATATTTTGGAGGGAGTTGAGATTGTTGACTTTGCTTGGCTTAGGAAAGTCTTAAGCTTGCTTAGGGAATGCGACAAGGTTAGGGAGGGGATTAGAGGTGATTTAGGATTAGACTAAGCTTGTTAGAGATATGCAAGTGGATGGCATTTAATAAAGGTGGGTGAGTTAGTAGCTAAGCTTGGTTAGTATGGGTGGATGGGGTGGATTAGGCTAAAAAGGGGATTTAGGGATAGGCTTAGGGCTAGGATAAATAAAGTTTATTTACCTCATAGGTTTGGTTTGAGGAGATATTTATTAAAACATTTTTAATAAATATGAGAATTAATATTTAACCTTAGTTAAATATTTTGAGTTGGGAATAGGGGTAGAAAATGATGGGATTAGCCTTTAATCGAAATTAAAGAAGGATTAGAAGATTTTGGAAGAGGTTAGTGATCTTAAGGAAATTGGCCAAGTTTTGGGCAAAAAAAAATTAAATATTTATTTTGAGATTTTTGGTCAATTTATTAATTAAATAATTAATAAATAAGGAAATAATGTTTAAATAAGATTTAAAAATTTTTGGGAGGGATTCCTTAATTAAATATTTTTAATTAAGACAAGGGGATTTAATGGTATAAAAATAAATTAATTAATTAAATAATTAATTAATTAATAAATGATGATGTCATCAGTGACTTTTCAGAAAATAAAAAATACTTTATTTTCTAAGAGATTTTAGGTGTCTACATTTTGCCCCTCTTTGATGTGATGCCACAAGTTGCATGGCATCAAAGATAAGAAAATAAGATGCCCAAGGCTAGAGCAAAAGAGGAAAGAATGGGCTGCGAGATGCCCCCTCAAGAAGGCGGCAGGGAGAGAAAGCAAGGCTTGATGGTTTTTTGAAAAATACAAGAATTTGGGATGGGATGAGCGAGAAGACTCAAATTGGCAACAAGAAGGGGCTGAATTAGCTCAAACTCTCACTACGGGAGAATGATAAAGGAAGAATCAGAGGCACAAGAAGAAGCAAGCTTAAGACTTTAGGGAAGCTGGAGGATGAAAGAGCGGAGCGCCATAAAAAGGAATCCAAGATAGGGAGATGGATGAGGGGATTATAGAGCTGATGCAACAGGATTTCAAAGAGCCAGATTGGTGGAAGATGGGTTTCGGAGATCCCTAGGACTAGGATTGTGGATCTCAAAAGATGAGGCTTGGTGGATTGATTGGATTGGTGGATCCCTAAGACTAGGATTGTGCATCCCTAAAGCTAAAAGTGATGATTGATTCTGAGAGATACAATTGCATAAGCTGGGGTAGGAGAGACAGATGTTGGATATGAATGGGGGATAATGGAGATGAAGGGAAACCGTTGAAGCTTATTGAGCGGGGGGATACTTCAAAGAGAAGTACCACCATGTAGTTGAGCACTAGATTTGCTATAGGACTGTTGGTTAATTGCCAAGGGTACCAAGAACATCAAGGCCTTTTCACCAACTGTCTAGAGGACTGACGGACTGACTCAAAATAAGCACGCAAGGATTGCCCCAGCATCACACATGATTCTCAAAGGAAGTAGCATGGAACTAACACTGGGTAATCCACACGCAAAAAAGAAAAACAAACAAAAGACCTGATCAAGACCTTATGCTCAGATTGCCCCATTCGCAGTATACCATGATATGGAAGATCGTGGCAACCTTAAGGAGGGAGCAAAAGGATTGCTTGGAAAAGATATTTCAAGACCCAAAAGGGAAGATTCCAAATCAAAAGAAAGCAAAAATCCAAAAGAGAACCGTTTTCCATCGAGATGGGTAGGACAAGGTACTAACGGACCAAGATCAGAAATGAGGAAAGCTATATCCTACAAGGATCTATCAGAGAGCACTTAAGCTGATGGATCTGGATGCATGATGCGTCTGGCAAGCTAAACTAAGAAGTATAACACTTTGGTGACAGGAGATCTAGCTAAAGGATGCATTGGAATAGCTAACCAAGGGTTGTGCGATGTGTGCAAGATGTTGATCAAGGAGGAACTGACACGAGAGTTGGATAGATAATGGTACTAAGCTAAGGAGGATGTACAAGCTGACGGGCTCAGATATGTTACAAATGTACAAGGTTGTTCATGTTTTGGTTTTGTGAGATGGAAATTTTTGTGAAGGGTGGGATGTTTGTAATAGTTGATAGGTGGATAGGTAGATAGTTTGCGAAAAGCTGAAGTGAAAATGGGATTCTTTGTGTGCATGTGATAGGATACAAGCTAGGATACAAGATTTGGCATATAATACAAGTTGGAATATGGTACAAGCTTTGGACAAGATTTGGATATACAAGCTATGATACAAGGGATGATACAAGATTTACAAGCTGGGGTACAAGATTTACAAGCTGAGGTACAAGATTTACAAGCTGTATAGGAGGTATTTACAAGCTTCATCAGATTTTGGATATTTGGTTGGAACACCAAAGGAACAAGCAGGTGTTTTATGGGATGGTGGGTGAATGGATGAGGGATAGGATAGTGATAGATAATGGATTAGTCTTAGTACACAAGGCACCTGAATTACCAGGTTTTCACCAAGGTACCTATCCAAGGTGCTTGAATTGCTAAGTTTTCACCATTTGACGCTTATTTCTCTTTACTATTTTTTTGTATTTTTCAAAAGCTGGGTATACCAAGGATCTTCAAGCATAGAAGTTCTTGAGATGAATGATGTTAGTAGGATCATTCAAGAGTTCTCCTTCTGGTGTAGATAGCTGATAGGCTCCGGAGCCAAAGGAGGCAGTGACAACATAAGGACCAAGCCATGTAGGTTCAAACTTACCTTTCTTTTCTCGATCTGCTTGGACTTTCATATTTTCTTTGAGGACCATGTCGCCTGGCTGAAAGTGTCGTGGGAGCATCTTCTTGTTGAAATTCCTTTTGAGACGAGTTTGATAGACTGTGAGATGATCATAGGCTTGTTGTCGCTTCTTGTCTAAGAGATCTAGCTAGGTGAGTCGAGCTACTCTGTATTCTTCATCTGATACTTGTCCCTGCAAAGATATGTGCAAGGACGCAAGTTCAACCTCTATGGGTAGTACTGCTTCAGTACCATAGACTAGGGAGTATGGATTTGTGCTTGTGGATGTATGGAAGGAAGTTTGATAGGCCCATAGGGCTGGATTTATTTTTAGGTGCCAATCGCAGCCGAAATCATTGACAACTTTCTTTAGGATTTTGAGGAGGGTTTTGTTAGTTGCCTCTACCTGGTCGTTACCTTATGGGAAATATGGGCTAGAGAAGCGATGATGGATGCGGAGGGAAGTGCATAGTTCTTCCATGTTGAGATTTTCAAAGTTACCTCCGTGGTCAGTGAAAATGGTGGATAGGATGCCGAAGCGGTAAACAATGTGGTACAAGATGAACTTGGAGACCTGAAATCCTATAGCTGAGACTAGGGGGACTGCTTCCACCCATTTAGTGAAATAGTTTGTAGCTGTTATTATCCATTTATGTCCATCAGATGAGAGGGGTGTGATAGTTCCAACTAGATCAAGGCCCCAACAAGCGAAAGGCCAAGGTGGTACAATAGGCTGTAGATCCTATGCTGGAGCGTAAACAAGATTTGCGTGTTGCTGACATGGGAGACACTTTCTGAAAAAGTCACAGGAGTCTTCTTCAATGGTAGGCCAATAGTAGCCTGCTCTAAGGGTTTGTTGCACTAGGACAATACCACTCATGTGGGCACCACAAAGTTTAGAGTGTACTTCTTTTAATGCCATCGCGACCTCATTTTCATCTAAACATCGAGAGAGAGTATCATGATAACCCCAACGATATAGGGTATTGGCTATGATAACATAGCAGGATGATTTTTGGATGAGGTTCTGGCGTTGGGTACGTGTGAGGTGAGGGGATATGATACCATCGTTAAGGTAAGCATGAATCTCATGGTACCAAGGGGATTGGGGACCAACCAAGATACAAACATGATTTGAATCCTCATTCACATAGGCGGGTGTGAGGAGCTGCTTGACTAAAAATTCATACTGTGTAGCTGCTTGGGAAGTTTCCAAGAGCGAGCCGATAGTAGCCATAGCAGCTGCTACTTTGTTCTGCGTTCGAGGCACTTGTGTAAATTGAAGCTTTGTAAAATGCTAGGTTAGCTAATCAACTAGCTCTTTGTAGGGTAATAGCTTTTCATCTTTGGTTTGATATTCATTAAGGGCTTGCTTGATGATGAGTTGAGAATCGCCAAAGATTTGTAACTCAGTGATGTTCCATTCTGTAGCTATCTTTAATCCTGCTATGAGAGCCTCATATTCAGCTATATTGTTGGTGCTAGGGAATTGTAGTTTGAAGGCTTTCAGAATGTAATCTCCTTGAGGTGTGACCAACAATATTCCTGCCCCTGATCCATGAGATGTGTATGAGCCATCAAAATAAAGTTTCCATGGGGGTTGTTCTTCAATTAGACAGATATGCTCATCTGGAAATTTTGTGATCAAAGGATATGCATCTACTAGAGGCGCATCAGCTAGGTGATCTGCTATAGCTTGCCCTTTGATTGCCTTTTTGTCCACATACTGGATGTCAAATTCGCTAAGGAGCATAACCCATTTGGCCAAATGGCCTGTAAGTGCTGTTCTGGAGAGCATATACTTGAGAGGGTCAATCTTGGAGACTAGTTGACCAAACAAGCTTTTTCCATAGGAGTATAATTGAGTTCATAACCAACTAGGGTTCTACTGATGTAGTAGATGGCTCTTTCTCTACCGTAGTCATCGAGCTATGCTAGAAGTGCCCCTAGAGCAGTAGGCGTTGCTAATATGTACAAAATTAGGGGATGACCAAGAACTGGTGGAACCAAGATAGGGGGATTGGTGAGATACTGCTTGAGCTGATCGAAGCTGCGCTAACATAAAGGATCCCACTTGAAGTTCTCATCCTTCTTTAGTAAATGTGCAAATGGTGTACACTTATTTGCAAGCTGGGAGATGAAGCGCCAGACGGATTGAAGCTTTCCCTGAAGAGAGCGAAGCTGTCGTAGTGTCTGGGGAGGAGGCATGTCTAAGATAGCCTTGACCTTCTTGGGGTCGATCTCTATACCTCGTTTAGAAACTATAAAGCCTAGAAGCTTGCTAGATGTGACCCCAAAGACACACTTCTTGGGATTCAGCATGAGATGATATTTGGATAACCTATCAAAGACTTTCTCCAGGTCAGCAAGATGATCCATGAAGGTATGAGATTTGACCAAGATATCATCCACATAATCCTCCAAAATGCTATGGATAAGATCATGGAAAATGGTTGTCATAGCTCTTTGATAGGTAGCCCCAACATTCTTTAGGCCAAAAGGCATCATGTTGTAGCAAAAGGTCCCCCAAGGGGTAGTGAATGCTGTCTTATGCTAATCCTCTTTTGCAATCTTGATTTGATTGTACCCAAAAAATCCATCCATGAGGGACAAAACTTCATGTCCAGCTATAAGATCTACAATCATATCTATGTTGGGCAAGAGAAAATCATCTTTTGGACAAGCTTTGTTAGGATCTTTGAAATCAGTGCAGATTCTGATGTCATCAGAAGGTTTAGTGATGGGGACCATGTTGGAGATCCACTCTGAGTAGTCGATAGGTCGGATAACCTTAGTAGTTAACATTCTTTCTAATTTAGCTTTGACCATTAATGCCACCTTGGGGTGCATTTTTCTAAGCTTTTGTCTAACGGGCTTGATCTTTGGATCGACTGCAAGATGATGAACTACAAGCTTTGGATCAAGTCCTGGCATGTCCTGGTATGACCATGCAAATCAGCCAATGTTCTCTCTTAAGACCTCAAAGAGGAGGTCAACTTGGTCTTGTGATAGGGATGCAACGATATGAACAAGTCTAGGGATCTCTAAAGAACCAATGTTGACTTCTCTAATATCCTCAATTAGAATAGAAGACACCTCTGGTCGATTATCTTGAGGAGGCAATGCTAACTCCTCATATTTTGCTTGTGACTCTGGATTTTATTGCTGAGGGGTTCTCTTCACTGCCTTAGCTAGTCTTAGATTCACCTTAGTTCCAGTTTTGGGTGTATCGGAACTAGGTTGGGGATTTTCTCCAAAATACCCCTTGGGATCTAGCTTATAGATATAGGCAGAATCTGGCTTTATTTTCTTGTGAGGTGTTTCATCTCCCATGAATCTTAGAAGCGCTTCCTCTGATGTGAACTCATCAATGTGTATGACGCTTGGTTGGTCCCAATCTATGAGTTGTGGATGGGCGAGTGGTAGGTCAATGAAATGGATGGATAGTTCTTGGAGAATAGAGTCTCTGAGGAAGATTTGGTCTAGGATATCGTCGTAGGCTCTCTTTTCAACTTCCTCAAGAATGTCTTCGATTTTGACAAGGTCACGGTGAATGTTCAAAAAAGTGTGACCATTCGTATTGGTGCCCCCAGTTGTGGGTATGCCAAAGCCAAGACCTGACTTCGTTTCCCACTTGTGTGCTTCGATGGGGCACTGCATGCCTCTTTCTTTTGGTCCTAGACCACCACCTTGATAGTTCCATTTGTTAGTGATGAGCTTATGTTCTTGGGGATACTTCTGGCTAAAGTGATCAAGGTGTGCTTGATTTCTTGGAGGTGCATCCTTATGTAACCAATTGTTGATATTTGGAGTGAGCTCCTCATGAAGAGGGATTTTCGAAGATACAAAGGTTGTTGGGCCAAACTATTTGTATTGAGGAGGTGGAATCTCCTTAGCTTTGTGATATGTTGGTCGTCCATGGGTATGTGGATCAAGTGGGAGTGCCCCGACAACAAATGCATCTGATAGACTATACTCTCCATAGCCTTTGTTGTTGATCTTCACAGTAGATAGGGTGGAGGCGAGGATGGTTTTTGGGTCATTACAAGTGTGGGTGGAGCTGGTGATGGCTATGCTGATATCAATTCTAGGGCAATGGTTTGTATATGAAGCTTCAACTGCATTGCAGTAAGCAAAGGTTTCTGGATTGGCATGGATGGTTACCTCAATGCCTTGATGCAAAAATTTGACGCACTAATGGTAAGTGGATGGAACGACTTTCATGGCATGAATCCATGGGTGACCGATGAGGATGTTAAATGGTAGGTTTAGATCAATAACATGGCAGAGTGTTTCTTGGATGACTGGCCCAACCTTGATTGGCAGCAAAATACTTCCTTCTGTGGTTCTTTCCAAGTTTTCATAAGCTTTGATGGTGATAACCTCACTGATGATATTTGCCTTAGTATACCTAGCTTGTTTTATGAATTTTAGGGTGCAAATATTCAAGGCTGATCCATTATCTATCATTACTCTTTTTACGGAAAAATTGGATACCATGATGGCTATGCGGAGCGGCAGGGTGTGATCTGGCTCGACCACGGGTATGTCGGTGGGTTTGAATGATAGGGCACATGAGGAGGATAGGTGTCCAACAAGATTACGAAAATTAGTAGCATTGATATCTGAAGGGACACTAGATTCTATGAGAGCACTGTCAAGGATGTTTTTGTACATAGGACTAGTGCAAAAAGGTCTAAAATGGAGATTTGGGCTGGCATGCTCCTGAGGTGTTCCAAGATATTGTACTGGCTTTTTGATGGAGCTGATGGTGCTGGTGAAATTGGTGGGCTTGCGATGTTAAATCGTGCTCTTCGAGTGGTGACTACACACTCATTGTTTGGTCCTTGGATATTGATAACATTGACAGAAGGCTCTTTTTCAGATATACAACCAATAAGGCTTCCATAGTCTATATAGGATGAAGTGTGGTCATTGTTCTTCCCATGCTGTTGGTTTGGCTGGTGATTGTTGGTGTTGTTGTTGTTGGTTTGGATAGGTGCTTTTCCAATATTTTGGTTGTTGTGAGGAGGAAAAACATTTTGATAGATCTGTAAGCCTGCATTGGGAGAGGTTTGGGCACCAACGGTGATTTCTTTCTAATCAATGAGGTCCTACACATAATATTTCAGTTTCATGCATTTGAGGGTAGTGTGACCTTTATGCTATGAAATTTACAGTACTCATTATCTTTGTACCATGCAGCTTTGGATTGGCTTGGGTCGATTTGTTGGGTAGGAGGAAATTTGATGAGGTTTTCCTTTACTAATTTCTCAAAAATGACATCCAATGGCTCACCAAGGGGTGTATAGTTTCTAGGTGCAGGTTGGAATCTGGGCTTTTTCCCTGCAGCTACATTGATGGCATTAGCTTGATTGCTAGACCCTTGAAAGTTGGGTCTTGGATTGTGGCTTTGATAGCTTTGGTTATTCTGCTGTTGGTAGTTGATAGCTTGTTGATTGTTTGATTGATATGGTGGGTTGGATTGGTTTTGAGAAGGACCAACAATATTCACATGTCTGGTGTCAGTGATGCCATCTATTGCAACGTGCTTGTTTTTGTTCCAATACCTAGACTTTTCATTTGAATGTGTTTGATTTTGGTTGGCTTCCTTGTAAATCTTGACCACACCATCTTTAATGAGTCCTTACTCAAGGATCATTCCTTTCTCTTTGATATCTGTGTAGGTCTGCAAACAGTTCATGGTCATGTGGTGATCCAAGTTGGGATGGGCATTATCAATAAACATTTTCACCAAATGGCACTTTGGCAAGGTGCAAGATATGCGGGTGGTAAGGGTTTGCCATCTTTGCAGATATTCAGGAAGGCTTTCTCCACCTTTTTGATTAGTGTGGACAAAATCAACTATTGATAGCTTAGTTTCAACAAGATGGGCATATTGGGCTACAAATGCCTCAGATAATTCAACAAAGTTTTTAATTGCGCCATATGGTATTCTATAAAACCATTCAAGAGCTGGTCTGACCAAGCTTTTGGGAAAGAGACGCAACAGGAAGACGTCATCGTATGCCACTTCTTGGTAGTGCATGTAAAATTCTTTGATATGTGTGACAGGGTCTCCTTTTCCTCTGAATTTGTCAAACTTGGGTGTCTCAAAGTGTTTGGGAAATGGTGTCATGGTAATGGCTCTGTCAAATGGGTAAGGACACACATTCTCAAATTTGAAGGTTTTTGGATCATTTCCCTCCTGGATGTTTTTCAAAGCTGTCTTCATGGCTTCCCATTTTGAATTAATGGGTGATGGCTGGGGTGCCCCCAATGTAGGAGTGCCCTGAGGTAGGTATGTGCTAGATGGGGCAATGGAATATGGATGGCTTTGAGGTATGGGCTGGTAGGGATTGTACATGGCTTGGGCAACTGAATGGTGGATGATGGGTTGCTGAGGTGGAGGTGGCACATATTGTTGCATGTGTTGCAAGGCTTGCTCCTGATATTGGATTTGAGGTTGAGATTGAGGAACATAAGCTGGCTGTGGGATAAATGGATTTCTTTGTGGAGGCAAGGTGTAAGATGATTGTGAAGCTTGGGGAAAGGATCGGGGAGCTTGTGGAACTTGACTTTGGATTTGAGGAGTTTGACCAATATATGTGGGTTGTGCCCCCATCTGGGAAGGTATCTGCATGACAAAAGAGGCCAAGTAATTGGTGGTTGGTGGTGGCAGATTTCCTCCTAGAAGTGGCATAGAAAAATAGTTGGTAATAGGAGGTAATGGATTAGCTAGTGGTGGAGGTGGTGGGAATTGAAAGCCTGGAAATGGAACTGATGGGGTTTGATAGCTTGGTGGTTGGATTTAAAAGCTTGGTAGAGTGGTGGCAGGAGCTTGGGTCACTTGAGAGCTTGGCAGAACATTGGTAGTAGCTGGTGGGGTTTGATAGCTTTGTGGAGTGAGGGTAGTAGCTTGTGAATTTGTGACTGATGGCACTAAGCTCCAAGGACCTAGTGGAAATGATGGAATTGTGCTCTGAGCTGAGGTAAACAAGCTAGGAGTGATGAAAGGTTGATTACTTGGCCCCATGGGTGGCATCCCTGTTGTATATTGCTGAGGTTGGCCAAAGATACTAGCACTGATTTGGGAGACGGATGGATTTGGAAGGCTAGGTTGGAGAGCAGCAACAACAATAGTGAAGGGAGTGAATGATGAGGTGTTATGAGCGAAGGGGGTTTGGGATGGAGTGGTATGGACCAATGGTGGAGTGGTGGTGGCTGGATTGGCTTGTGGAAGGGAGATTTCAACTTGAGTGGAGGCTGGTATGTTTGGGTTTGTTGGATCATATGGGGTGGGTTGAGGCTCTTCTTTTGGCACATATTGAGGATAATTCGAATCATAAGAGCCTATGGGTGGTGGGAGTTGTCCAAACAATGGTTGAGATGGCTCTGATAGGGGAGGAGGTCTTCCAAAGTCGAAGGCTCCAATGTTGTCCCTTCGAAAGTTAGCCATGATTGTTTCTTTATTTTTGTTTATAATGGCGTTCATCAATACTGCATTTCCTGGTTGGTTCATGAAAGCTTCAATGTCAGTAGGTGATGGTATGGTGTTCTCTGGGCTAAAGGATGGTTGACTGCTTAAGGGGAGTGATGTTGTTTGATCCAAATGATAGGGCTCCATTGTTTCCTTCTTCTTGGCTAAGCGAGTGATAGGTGGCATGAAAATGCAGAATGTTTCCTAGGGATGAGATGCAACAATGTTGATGGATGCAAAAGGGGAATGCTTTTCTATGCAAAAAATTTCCTAGGTTGAGGCAAATCTATATGACAAAACCTAAGGAGGATTGGGTTGGGATTCTAACTTCAAAGATATGTTGTCAAATTATGAAAGGTCTGCTTTCCTATGTGCAAGCTTGGTGGTGATTGTGTCAACTTAAGGATAGACTGATGATCCTTTAAGAAGAACATGAGATTGACCACTTGTGGATCCTAACCTTTAGCTCAAGGTGATGAGGGATGACAAGTGACAAGGCTAGATTACCCTAGACAAAGCTCTATCAAAGGGATAACCTTGGTGAGGCTAGTGGATTTGCAAGATGTTAGGAATGGAAAACTTTTGGCAAGGTGACAACAATTTTGAAGGCTTGGATGTGAAGTTTTTGGATTGCTGGCTAGATGGTTTGGTTCTAAATGAGATGGATGAGCTAAAATGCTTAAGGGGAGGACTAAAGATGGTTGGCTTTCCTACAAAGATGACTCTAAAGTGAAGCTTATGCAAGAAGATGTGGAGAAATAAGGGGGTCTAATCATAGAAATCATGCCTAGTTGGTAAGGCATAAGCAGGGTTAACTCCTAGATGTTGGTTAAGTTGGATAGTGTGATCTAACCAGGCATCTTGAAGGGCTTCATTGGCAGCTTTGTCCTCTGCTTTGTGGAGTTTGGAAATTCAAGGGCTTGGTGTTATTTCCTTTCTCTTGGCTGAAAGTTCTTGGTATGCCTGAGATGGCTTGAGTTTGGCTTTGTGAAACTTCTGTTTGGGTTTGGGTTGTTCTGACATGAATTCCTGAATCTGCTTGGCTTTGAGAGATCTCAGTTGTTTTGCTTCAACTCATTTGACTTCTAGAATAGGCAGTGGCTATGGTAAGTATGCCCTAAGCTAGGATTGACCAAGTTTGGCAAACATTCATTCGACAAGTAAAAAATCAAGCAATAGATAGGAACAAGTAGATAGAAGTTTTTGATTCTCAAAATGTGATACTTGCGCTGAGGAGTGTGTATGTTCTACAAATGTTTCGATCAGTCACTTCAAACACATTAACATCCTAGATGGTTGTCTACAAGGCTGGCAGTTGGTTTAGCTAGGGAGTCCTCGATATACCAAAGGTACGTGAGGCCCAAATCCGTAGATGAAACCAAAATAATGTCACACAGCTAAGAGGAGCGGTAACCCACTTCTCCTCTTTCACTTCTCAAGGGTATAAAGTTCTTTGAGGCTTAGCCTGAGTGAAAAAATCTTGATTCCAAGAGAGGTGTCTTTGGATTCACCTCCCGATCTTTATACTCCACTGGAACGCTGGAGTTGAGGTTGTCCCAAGGGGTGATGAAATCCCCAAGCAGGCCTCCTAAAAAGAGAAACAAGGTTTTGGATCCTAATCTTATGCACCCAAGATGGCCTCGAAAGACGACAAGGGGAGAGAAGACTTGGATGACCTTCGGCTAAAAAAAATGTTTGTTCTTTTACCAACTGACTCTTATGTGTGTTGATCTAGACTTTGCAAGCACTCATGTTTAAGATGCAAATATTCAATTCCAACTTTGAAATGCACCAACAAAGCAAAATCAATTGAAGAATGTGAATAGGAAGAAGAGTTAGGGTCAACAAGAAAGTAAACTCGCATGCCCAGAGGCCCTCCACGTCAAGTATCAATTAATTTCTTTTAAGGCATTCAAAAGTTGGTGTGATTGTTCATTTTAAACTCAAAACAAAGATGTGTGAAACTCGATTGTCAAGCGTGCACTTGGAGGCCCTCCATGTCAAGATTTGTCCAATTTTAATGCCCAAATGAAGTGTTAGTGAGACTAATGCGCATTCAAGGAATTTTCTAACTTAGAAAAACTAATAAAAACTCAAGTAAGTGGAGTTTGATTTTTGTGGAACACTTAACACCCTCTTAGGTAGACCCATCCCCATAGATGGCGCTGAGATTGCAATCAATGGTTAAATTGATGGGTGATTAAAGAGGGTGAGTCCAACTACAAACTCACTCAAAGCGTCTTTAATAGTTTTTATAACTTAAAAAATTTCTAAAATGTGGAGTTAGGTTTTTTTTATGCCCAAAAATTGAAGTGTGAGATATTGCAATGGTTAATTGATCTTTTGCATTCAAGATTATGTTTGTTTGTTTTAATCATGCATTCCAAGAAGAACTTTGATTTTAATCCATGGCATTCAAGATTGTGTTTGAGCAACATTCATTAAAAAAAAAAAGTGTTTAAGCATGCAAGTTCATTTTGGCAACATGCATTCAAAGATAAGTGTTTAAACATTCAAGTTCATTTTTCAAGTGCATTAAACCATGTAAGGAGAACCTGCAAGAAACGTGATTAGTGGTTTCGTAGATGCTCCAACCTGCAAAGCTACAAAAGCCAATTTGATTAGTCACCCAAAAATCTCAAAAATTTCAAGCTTAACTATGAGGAAAATAAAATCAACTTTTTTTGTTCTTTTTCCTAGGCATAAAAATGCTTAAATAAACCTCTACTCTATGAAACCACCAAAAGTTAAAATTTTATTTATACTCTTTTTTTTTTTAATAACTAAAAAGTGCAAGAACAGAGATGTTAAAATAGAAATGCAACAATAACAGGCAGAGACGACAGTTCATCAGGCAGAGATGCCAAATTGTGGAGACGTTGATCTACGAAGACGACAGAGAAAGAGGCAGAGATGACAGTTTAGTTTAGTAGCAGCAGAGACGACAGACGATTAGAGGCGACAACAGAGATGACAGAGTATTTGGCAGAGACGACAGTTCATTAGGCACAGACGCCAATCTGCGAAGATGACGGTTGAGGTTGCGGAGACGACAGTTTACCAAGCGTAGACAACAGTTCACCAAGTACAGATGCCAAACTTTAGAGACGACAGTTGAGGTTGTGAAGATGACAGTTTACCAGGCGTAGACGACAATCTGCGGAGACGCTGAACTGTAAAGACGACACTGCGCGAATAGAACTAAAATGCATGAGTTTTTTAGAAAATTTTAATTTTTTTTATTATTTTTGAGTTTTAGAGGATATGTCTTTCTCCCATGTGCGTCCTTCAACCTGCAAAAACAAGCAAAACACCCTACAACCTACTCAAACAACAACAAACGTTAGATGGTTAGTTTATAAGAACAAAATATAGAGTGAAATAGATGAATGAATGACCCATAGTGGGGTCCCACCGGGCGTGCCAAAATGTATATACTAATATGTTAGCAAGAAACACTAATCTATTAAGAGAACAAAGCATTAACTAAATATAACATATAAGAGAGACTAAAAGAGGAACCCCTAATTAGGAATGTGAGCCAAATGAATGGACTCTCCCAATAGGAATTAGCTCTTTGCTTGGTAGATGAGTCTAAATGAAGGATTAGTATGTATGCTCAAAGGGCTTCAAGTTTGCTTCAATGGTGGAGATGGGTAATGGCCAATTGGTAGCTTTGTAAGCTCTCAATTTGGCATTATAAGGGTATGGTTAAAGGCTTTGCTTCTCACACTAACATTATAACTTTGGTTTAAAAGGTTGTGATGAAATGGCTTGGGAGGGGATTCAATTTATAGGCTAAGGGCTTAAGGGTTTGAGGGCTAAGATGCAAGGATGGGAAAAAGCTCATGGAGGGCTCAGATTGCATGAGAGGAGAGCACATGGATTGTGCTTCCTTACAGCCAATCAGGGAGTGACACATGTCACAAGGTGAGAAGATGGAGGAAAGGGCAAGGATGAGTCAACAAAGGAGGCTCAAGGGATAATATCTTCATAAAGACCCTTCATAAATGGCTTGTAAGAGTCTTTATGACCTTTGTAAGAGCATTCATAGTTGGGTGGTTGAGATATTTTGGAGGGAGTTGAGATTGTTGACTTTTCTTGGCTTAGAAAAGTCTTAAGCTTGCTTAGGGAATGTGAGAAGGTTAGGGAGGGGATTAGAGGTGATTTAGGATTGGACTAAGCTTGTTAGAGATATGCAAGTGGATGGCATTTAATGAAAGTGGGTGAATTAGTAGCTAAGCTTGGTTAGTATGGGTGGATGGGGTGGATTAGGCTAAAAAGGGGGTTTAGGGACAGGCTTAGGGTTAGGATAAATAAAGTTTATTTATCTCATAGGTTTGGTTTGAGGAGATATTTATTAAAACATTTTTAATAAATATGAGAATTAATATTTAACCTTAGTTAAATATTTTGAGTTGGGATTAGGAGTAGAAAATGATGGGATTAGCCTTTAATTGAAACTAAAGAAGGATTAGAAGATTTTGGAAGAGGTTAGTGATCTTAAGAAAATTGGCCAAGTTTTGGGCAAAAAAAAATTAAATATTTATTTTGAGATTTTTGGTCAATTTATTAATTAAATAATTAATAAATAAGGAAATAATGTTTAAATAAGATTTAAACATTTTTGGGAGGGATTCTTTAATTAAATTTTTTTAATTAAGACACGGGGATTTAATGGCATAAAAATAAATAAATTAATTAAATAATTAATTAATTAATAAATGATGATGTCATCAGGGACTTTTCAGAAAATAAAAAATACTTTATTTTCTAAGGAATTTTAGGTGTTTACACTTATAAATACCCCATTGTAAAATGTAAAAAGGGTCGCCGTTATTATGTAATAAAATTATGCTTTTGGTGCTCGCATTTGGAGTGTAGTCATTCTTGCCTGAATGTGTCATTGTTTGTGAATTTTATTCATGAGATTATGATTGAGTCAAAGGTTTATTGTGTTGTTTTAGGTTGTGTGATCTTTTAATTCTAGTGTTTGCTACAGGTTTATGAATTTTGCTGATGTAACGAGCTTGAGGAGAGATCACAGATTGTGCCTACATAACTCTTTGTCTCACATGAGTGCACTTTTCGTGGCCTTGTGATCTGATCAAGAGTGAAATATCATATGATTGTTAAAGTTTCTTGCCAATAATTGCATTAGTGGATTCTAGGAAGCGCAACTCATATTTTCATTGGTTTCCTACCAATTTCTTCGAAAGTTTAACTTGTAGCATGTTGTTTTCTGTAGCTTATGTCTGTTTAGGATTTCAATTTCATGTTATTTTCTTTCAATTTTGATATTTTCTTTGCTAACCCATTGTTAGAATAGGAACTCATTTTAGTTGCACTGTTAGATTGTATTCATCGAGAAAATTAGAAAATACAAAAAAAATTGTTCTTTTGTGTGTTATTTTGAGACAACAAACATATATACTTCATTCCGAGTTTAAATCAGAACCAAAAAAGGCCTCCTCATGAACAACCACATTTATCTTCAACTGAGCAGATTTTGGTATGTTGCAAGACAAATACTGAACCTTGGAGTTGATCCCAAAAGATTAGCTTTTCAAAAGAGGAATTGCACAATGGATTCCTCCTGTTGACCTCGTGCAAAACAACTGCCCAACAAGAACTAAGGCAAGGAAAGTGTAGTTGATTTTAGTCAAAATAGATCCCTAATTCCTAGTTGCCTCAATTGCCTTCCATAGTTCTTCTACAAATATTTCCCAACATTTTTGAAAGAAACAATCTCGGAAACCATCAAGCCCTGGAGACTTATCTAGACTTAGATTGAAGAGGGTTGTTTTTATTTCTTCTTTAGAGAAAGCTTTGTTGAGATTCATATTATCAGTTTCGATAATTACTTTCGGTATGTTTTTAAACATTTTTTCTTACATAGTTATGTTGGATGAATCGCAGTTGTTTAATAGATTTTCATAATATGTGACAAAAGTTTGAGCTATGTTTGTTGGATTATCAATCATATTACCATAATTATTTTTTATTTGAATAATAGTTTTGAGAGCTCTGTTATGTATGGTACTATTATGAAAGAATTTTGTGTTCCTATCTCCTTTTGCAAGCCATTTTTCCCTAGATTTTTGTTTCCAAAAAACCTCGTCTTTTACTAAAATATAATCTTGTTTGGCTAGTAGTTCTTTTTCTTTATTGGATTTTTCATTATCCATACCACTTTTGATAATTTCATTATTTAGTTTTTTGAGTTCTTCTTCTTTATTTAGTTTCTATTTAAATATATTATTGAAATGTGTTTTGTTCCATTTCAGTATTTTCTCTTTAAGCATTTTTAGTTTAGATATAAAATAATACATCTTCGATCCTATAAACTTGCTTTCATCCCACCATTGTTTTATGTTTTCCATGAATGCTTTATCTAATAACCACATTTTTTTACATTTAAATGATTCCTATTAGGTTTTTTTGGTTCAATTAATTCAATTTTCACTGGATAATGATTTGATCCTACTACTGGCTATATAGAGGCTATGATTGATAAATCCAATTCTACTAATTCTCCTTTGAAAAAGAATTTGTATAGTTTTTCTTAATGTAATTGAAGTCTTTTCTTCTATTATTCCATGTGAACATTATGTCCCTGATAGGTATTTCTAGAAGCTTGTTAACTCTGACCCATTCTCTAAATATTGTTGTGGTTCTTCATATAAACTAGGATCCTCCATATTTGTCTTTGAGGTCCAGAATGGCATTAAAGTCACCTCCTATGACCATGTTTATCTCAGGATATAACTTCATAAATATTGTTATTTTATCCCAAATTTTCTACTTATCTATTATTTGTATTGGTCCATAAACATTAATAAGGATGAGTTGGAGATTATGATTATTACTAGATACCTCACTCCCCATCCAATTATTATTTGATTCTATAATTTTGATATCCGCTCTTCATGTATTCCAAATGATTCCCATACAATCTAATGCTCCATCTAATTCCTTCATTTCTACTTTCCATCTACCTAATCTTTCTCTAATTTATCCCCTTCTTCTTTATTTAGCTTAGTTTCTTATATCAGTATTATGTCTAGCTTAGTTTCTTATATCAGTATTATGTCAAACTCAAATAGGTTTAGGTTACATTTTAACAATCTTTGTTTGCTAGGAGCATTTAGGCCCCTAACATTCCATGTAGTGACCCTCATTATGCTTCAGGAAGGCTCTTCCCCTTGATTTATGATCCGGTAGATAATTTCAGTGAAAATTGAAGTGTCTTCAAATCTCTAGATTTTTGCACCATCAAAAAGATCTCCATGTCCTGATTCTAATGCAACTTGAATGGACAAAATGGAGTCTGGATGCAGAAGTTACGCTCAGTCAAAGTTTTGGTCAACAGGCAGACCAGAGGGCTAGATAAGGTGCAAAATCAAACCATCTTGAAAGTGGTCAACAATGGATTTCAAAATGAAGAGCCTAATGAGAGCTTTCCAACGGAGTTCGTTTCGTCAAAAACGGACTTCATATGTGAAAGTTATAACCGTTTGAATTTTGGAGGCAAAATGTAATAGTGATGACATCATCATGATATCAGCAGCTCAAGTGATGACACATGTCAAAAATATGAGCAAATAAAATAGTGCCACATGGCACCTCAAGCTCAAATTTGGTGGTTTAAAAATTTGTTAAGGAGGTTTGAACCCTCAACCTCTCATTCCTTACTTTCCCTCCTTGCCACTAGACCACATGGAGCATTTAGCAACTTTGTAATAGATTTTCTATTTAAACTATGAATGCCGCCAAAGCCGTTTGAAAAGATGCATAGGTGGGAGTTGAACCCTTGACCTGGCCGCCCCTAAAATAGCTATGTGCCAATACACCACTGATGTGGCTTGTTAAATGTATGGCAGATGTGTTATTTAACCTGTATCAAACAACGAAGCCCCCTTAAAATAGGTTTATTTGTTATTTTTAACAACATTAACCCCTAAAATTATATAAATGCCAAAATCTAAAAATGGCAAAGGGGGTTATTCAAAGGGGATGTTTTGTTTTATTCCCTATTATTAAATTAATTGGTTTTGAGCCAATTTAAGTAAATTATTTTGTATAAAAAGGGGGGTAGGATGCCATTTGGAGGCAATAGAAATTAAGGGAGACTTGAGAGAAATTGCTCTTGGTGAAGTCTTTTTTAAAAGAATAGGGAGATTTTTTTAGGAGATTTTTTGGAGCCATTTTCGTACTTCAAAGTATTGTTATGCTATCGAAGTGCTAGAAGAAATGGTCTTCTTTGGTGCATATTTGTAATTGATTTCTGGAGATTAATCGGATTGGTTGTACTCTATTGGAGCCAACCTAGAGACGTAGTCACGTTTGTGGTGAACTCCAAAATCAAACTTTGTTTGCACTTTCTATCTTCTTCTCTCTCTCAATTCTGTTTATTTCTCCTCGAGTTTTTTTTTTTTGAGTTTTGATGTTTAATTTATGTATAAATGTATTAAGACTTCCACTAATTTGATTTTATTTAAGCATTCAATATTGCAATTAGTCTAGATCCGTCCATTAGATCAAGTGGTATCAGAGCTTAGTTGACTATTATTGCAGTTGTTTTCTTGAATGCTAACAAGATCTAGGATTCAAAAGGGCGAAGGCAAGCTTGAAGAATTTAATCATGAGATCGGGAAGCGTAGGACATTTCCAAAGATGTCTATTTCTAGAATGGAGGTTCCTAATGAGATCAGTGAGATGGAATTTTGAAGAGAGTTCCTCGAGATGAAGGCTAAGGTGGACATTCTTCTCCAAGAGAGACACAAACGACAATTGAGAAATGCAAATAAGGTTAACAAGAAGGAGGAAGCAAAATCCTCATTAAAAGATGACAAAGCCAAAGGAGTAGGAGGTGGTAGTGACCCTCCTGAACCTCCATCCTCATCTTCATCATCTTCTTCATCTTCTCCTTCTTCTCCATCTTCTCCTCATTCTACTTCTTTTAATCCTTTCAAGAGTGGGTATAAGCCTAAGATCAAACTGGATGTAAAATTTGACTTGCCTAAGTATTGTGGTGAACTTGATGCTGAAAAATTGGATGACTGGATTCAACAAGTAGAAGTCTACTGTAGAGTCCAGAACCTATTTGCTGATGTTGATAGGATTCAATTAGTTACTCTTCGATTAGGAGGTACAGCTTTAACCTGGTGGGAGAGTAAGACTAAGGTAGAAGTTTCACAACATGGTAGAGTCAGTTTAACTTGGGCAAAGTTTGTGAATGCTCTTAAGAAGCAGTTTTATCCCCTAGGACATATGCAACAGTTAATGATGGACTGGCAAATGTTTAGGCAAGGGAAAGATCAAACTGTCCAAGAGTACACCCATGAATTTAGGAAAAGGGCTATTGCTTTGAATTTCCTTTGTACACCCAAGATACTTTGTTGAAATTCATAGGAGGTATTCATTCCTACCTTAGACATTTTATTTTGGTATTGAACCCCTGTAATTTGGATGAAGTGTTTGTTCAAGCTACACACTTAGAGTCAAGGGGTAAAGGATCTTTTATTAATAAGTTTGATAATGATGTAAAGAAATCTTCTAAGAATGCAGAGATAGAGAAAGGAAAGAAGGCAGCTACAGTTAAGAAGGATGAGAAACTTTCTTGCACTCATTATGATAGGAAGGGTCATGATGAAGAACATTGTTGGAAGTTGCATCCCGAATTGAAGCCTAAGTGGGCTCAAAAATTTGATTAGAAACATAAAGGTAAGGAGAAACCATCAAATTTTGTTATGGATCTTGGTTTAGATTCAGATGATGAGACTAAGATAACAACTATGGGTTTGAAAGGTAAAGCTCCTATTTCTAGTGTTTCTATTACTAGTTGTGCTTTTAGTTCTACAGTTAATGATTTCTCTAAAGATAAGAAAAGGAATGAGTTGTTTCATTTAAGGGTTGTTGCTAAGAACACTAAAATTGATGCACTCATAGATAGTGGTTCTCAAGTGAACTTGATTTCTGAAAGTATTTTGAGGAACTTGGGATTGAAAACCACATTACATAAGAAACCTTATCCATTAGGCTGGATTTGTGAAAATGATAAGCTGCAAGTAACAAGACAACGCACCTTAAGATTCACAATCACTAGTAAGTTTGTGGATAAAGTACAGTTTGATGTGGTTCCACTAGATATCTGTGGGATAGTGCTTGGTAGCCCTTATCTTTATGATAGAAAAGTAATTTTCTACAGGGAGAAGAATCATTATCACTTGTTTAAAGATGGCATTCAGTATGTTGTGCATTCTCAGAGGATTAAGATTGATCATTCTTTTGCAAACACAGGACAGTTAAAGAGGGTAATTAATGCAAGTAAAGAGTTAACTCTTATGTCTGTTAGTATAGGTGGTTCTACACTTGAACTTGGAGTAGCTAACGAGGGTCAGATGTTGCAGGATGCACCCGCAGTACAACATGAGGGAATGATGATTGAAAGCATTGATGGTTCCTTGGGTAAAAGTGTTCCTATTGTGAAGGATCAATATGTTGTTGATTTATTCTCTTTCATTTCTGCATTATTGTTCAGCTTGATGCTAGTCAATTTTTGTTGGTTAGTGGCTACGACAATTGATGTAGATGCTTATGGAAGTGATAGAATAATGTTTATGATCAACAATGTTGTTGCAATCTTCATTGTGCTTGTGAGTCAGGTATTCAGATGTACAGATGATACAGGACAAGTGGGGAGGCCAAGTCCTCACTTTATGTCAAAGTAAATGTCACTTTTGGAGGTCCAAAAGGTCTTCAGTGGGGAGGCCTGATCTGGTGGATAATTTCAGTGAAAATTGAAGTGTCTTCAAATCTCTAGATTTTTGCACCATCAAAAAGATCTCCATGTCCTGATTCTAATGCAACTTGAACAGACAAAAATGGAGTCTGGATGCAAAAGTTACGCTCAGTCAAAGTTTTGGTCAACAGGCACACCAGAGGGCTAGATAAGGGGCAAAATCAAACCATCTCGAAAGTGCTCAACAATGGATTTCAAAATGAAGAGCTCGATGAGAGCTTTCCAACGGAGTTCATTTCGTCAAAAACGGACTTCATATGTGAAAGTTATGACCGTTTGAATTTTGGAGGCAAAATGTAATAGTGATGACATCATCATGATATCAGCAGCTCAAGTGATGACACATGTCAAAAATATGATCAAATAAAATAGTGCCACATGGCACCTCAAGCTCAAATTTGGTGGTTTAAAAATTTGTTGAGGAGGTTTGAACCCTTGAACCCTCAACCTCTCATTCCCTACTTTCCCTCCTTGCCACTAGACCACGTGGAGCATTTAGCAACTTTGTAATAGATTTTCTATTTAAACTATGAATGCCGCCAAAGCCATTTGAAAAGATGCATAGGTGGGAGTTGAACCCTCGACCTGGCCGCCCCTAAAATAGGTATGTGCCAATACACCACTGATGTGGCTTATTAAATGTATGGCAGATGTGTTATTTAACCTATATCAAACAGCAGAGCCCCCTTAAAATAGATTTATTTGTTATTTTTAACAACATTAACCCCTAAATTTATATAAATGCCAAAATCTAAAAATGGAAAAGGGGGTTATTCGAAGGGGATGTTTTGTTTTATTCCCTATTATTAAATTAATTGGTTTTGAGCCAATTTAAGTAAATTATTTTGTATAAAAAAGGGGGTAGGATGTCATTTGGAGGCAACAGAAATTAAGGGATACTTGAGAGAAATTGCTCTTGGTGAAGTCTTTTTTAAAAGAATAGGGAGATTTTTCTAGGAGATTTTTTGGAGCCATTTTCATACTTCAGAGTATTGTTATGCTATCGAAGTGCTAGAAGAAATGGTCTTCTTTGGTGCATATTTGTAATTGATTTTTGGAGATCAATCGGATCGGTCGTACTCTATTGGAGCCAACCCGGAGACGTAGTCACATTTATGGAGAACTCCAAAATAAAACTTTGTTTGCACTTTCTATCTTCTTCTCTCTCTCAATTCTATTTATTTCTCCTCAAGTTTTTTTTTTTTGAGTTTTGATGCTTAATTTATGTATAAATGTATTAAGACTTCCACTAATTTGATTTTATTTAAGCATTCAATACTGCAATTAGTCTAGATCCATCCATTAGATCAATTTAAGAACCTCAAATATCTTTTTTTGCTCCTTAGCTTGACCATCTACTTCTCTTAGCTCCTTTAATGATTTTTTTCCTCTTTTCATTTTAGGTTTTCCACATTTTGGAGTTCTCAATCCTTCTTGATTAATTGAGATACCTAGGTTGTCTATATTTATTTGATAATTATTTTCTTTTATGATCTCTTCATTATCTATTTCCTCATCTACAAAATCTTTGAGGATCTGCTCTATTGCATTATTTTCTTCTTCGTCTGTGTCTAGACCATTTTCTATGCTTTCCTTTTCCTATGTCTTTGGTTTTTCTTTTAGTATACCAAACTCTTCCCAATTCAACAACTCACCAATCTTCTCTATATCTATGTTCTTACCTGCCTTTATGCTATGTTCTTGGTCTTCTAAGAAAGGTTCTACCTATAGAGGTACCAAATATTTCTCTATTTTTTCTGCATCCTCTGGAATTTGTATACCAAAGATATCTTTTCCATCTATTGGTGTCTTCCAAAATTTGTGGCTTCTCTTCTTTGCTTTCTTCTTGATTGTTAAGTTACTCCATTATTCTAAATCTACTACCGATATTGTGCTATCTCCTTCCTAGTCTTCTACTTTTTATATTGGGTTTATAATGTCCTCTTCTATGTTCTCCATTACCAAGTTTTCTTGCTAGTTTATATCTTCATTATTTGCTATACCCTTTCCATCCTAGATTTTTTGATTATTGCTTTCTTCTAGTTTGTCTACCTCTGAACTGCTTGCCAAGTTATTGTACATATTAATCCCATTCTTTGTTTCTATATTGTTACTCTACTCCTCTTTTTCCTCTTGTTCTATTTGTTGTTCTTTAGGTACATGTTCTTGGTGGTTTTGTTCCCCTAACATAGTCTAATCTTTGATATATGTCTATAGGAGCATGATATCATGAGTCATTTTATACCACTCTTGAATGCTCCTTTTTGTTTCATTCATAATGTTATTTTCCTTTTGAAATATTTTGCATTCCTTTAGAGTTGCCACTATTGTCATTTCCTTATGCATCTCTTTAGTTCTCTTTTTTGGTATGTCTAGCATCTCTGGTGCCTTTGATCTATGCTCTTCCCTTCTACTGATATCCTTAATTTTTTTATATTCTGACCTATGTTATTCCTTTCTGTTGTTTCTTCTTCCTTCTTGCTCATGACCTTATTCAATCTCTTTATCTTCTGGTCCTTCTTCTCCTTTATGCTAATTGTACTAAAGGATTCCTTTATGTTTGAGATATTGTGATCCATCTTTAGATTTGTTCTAATAATACCTTCAATTTTCCCTTCATATTTTGTGAATTCAAGCTATTAAATGGATCTATTTGTTATAATCTTTTTTGTTCTCAATATCCTTTGATTTGATTCTAGATCTATCAAGAATTTAACATTACTGGTTTTATCATAATCTGAGTCTATACCTACAAGTTCACCAAGTGATTTTCCTATTTTGATTAAAGTATACAAATGCTTAATTTCTACTGGTAGATTTCTACATTCAGACCAAGTAGGTGTTAAATGTTCTTTTTCCTCATTCTAGTTAGGCACCCAAGCATGAAATTTGACTGCATAACCTTTATAATAGCAATTTGATATTAAAATTATTTTATTCCTAATTTCTCTATTTTTATAGTGTAAATAAATCGATGACTTTAAGGAAGTGCTAATACTTACCTGTTGTTTGTAGATCTTCTCTAATTTATTTATCAAATTTGCTAGATACTTACTTAGTCTGCTCTAGCAAACATATACTCCAAGCTTTGAACATTCCTTCCACTTTACTTCTATGTACTTGTCACTAATGATTAAAATATTAGAAAAATCATTCCAGTTAGGTTTCCTTACCTTATCTGACGGTGAAATTGCATCAATATCCTTCATTTTAGAAGTTTCTTTATGTACAGGCAACTTTGCATATACCTTATTTTCTAGATTGGTTGTATTTTCTTTCTCTCTTTTGTGTGGTGGTATGTATACTTTTCAATTTTTCTTGAAAACCCTAACTTCATTTCCTAAAGGTACTTGATGTTGTTTTTGCCCTAATGGAATGTGATTATCTACTAATACATTACTAGGTTTAGGTATTTCATGATTACAATCTTTGTCAAAATTTATTGTGATTGGTATCAAATTTAATTGCTGCACATCTTCCTTAGCATATTTGGTGTTTTCAAAGATTTGTATATGCTTATTCTTGTGTTCTTCCATCATTGTTCCTTTTTTTTAGGGTTTTCTGTGATGATTTTTTCCTCCAATTTTTGTTCGACATGACAAATTTCCAGCCATTATCTTCTCTAGGGTTTACGCATAGATTTTTATGTTGTGAGATGATTTTCCTATCTCTGGCTTCATGTCATTTAACCATGGCATTGAAAGTGTCTACCTTTAGATTTTCCTTTGCCAATGCTTTGATTTTGTTACTAATTGGAATACAAGGGATCACCTGCCTTCCTCTCAGCCTTTCTTTTGGTAGATTTGAAGGGATCTGAATGGAAGCATTTGTCCTATTAGGGAAAATCCTATTTGCTAATGTTTTCTAGTTAAAAAATTATTTAGTATTCACATGGTTTTCAAATCTATGGAATTTTTCTTTATTCACAATTTTTGCCACTTCTGCTTGTTTTGCCTTTTTTTTTGAAGTCATCTATCTTTCATATTGCAATTACTATTTTAGTTTTAAAATATTAACTATCTAGTTTTTTATATTAGTTCATTCATTCTCCATATTCATATGTTTCTTCCAATAAAATTTATAAAATAATTTATTTACTCACTACTTTATAATATATATTTTTAAGAAAATGAAAGAGTTGTTTTAATTTTGGCAATGCTTAAACAACAAACTACAACATATATTCTAGTAGGGGACAATTTTTCTTTCCATACTTTCTAATATCTTGTACAAGTTACTTTGGTATTTCTAATTGCTTGAAGTTTAATTATTTTAGCAACCAAATCAATAGTATTTGTTGTGGGTTTGATTGATAGAAAAGAATGTGAGTAGTATCAATCTTGAGATGACAACACAGTACATGACAGACATGGATGGGCATGCATAACCATTAAAAGAGAGGATACTAATGTGGTACAAATTTTGGCTATATAGCCAATAGTGTTGTTTTGTGCATGGGGATTTATACAAGACTAAGTCTAGATGTAGATAATTAAGCATTTAATATTTGTCAATAGAAAATTAAAAAGCATATATATATTTTAATCACACACACACATACACATGCACATGCACACGCACATGCACACGCACACGCACACACACACACACATAAGCACGTGCACACACGCACACACATGCACACGCGCTCGCACACACACACAAAGATATATATATATATATATATATATATATGGAGAGAGAGAGAGAGAGAGAGAGAGAGAGAGAGAGAGAGAGAGAGAGAGATGTTATAAATAACCACTTAATTAATAAAGAAGATATGGAGACAGGGGATGATGAAGAATATGTTAATGAGGAAAATTCTACACCTGTGAATAAAAAACTCAAAGACTAGTTTGTGAAGGAGATTGAGAGAGATGTTACAAATAATCACTTAATTAATAAATAAGATATAGAGACATGGGATGATGAAGAATACGTTAATGAGGAAGAGTCTACACCTATGAATAAAAAACTTAAAGATGAGCTTGAGAAGGAGATTGGTGGAGACACTAAAGATGATGGCAAAGGTGGAAAAAAATTATCACTTGTTGAGAATAATGTGGATAAAATAGAATTTAGTCTAACATGGAGACTTAGGACTCTACTAAAGAGGAAGAGAGACACCCATTAATGAAGAGATTACTACTATTATGAAGAAGATTGAGGAAATTATGGGTATTGAGAAAGATGAGGCCAATATAAAAGAGCACCAAGGTGAGGAGATTTGAAAAAAAGGAGAAAGGTAAACATCTTATTGGAAGTGAGAAGTATCTAAATACATAAAAAGGTAGGGAGCAAGATTAGGGTAAAAGGTAAGTTTTACTAGATTATGAAGATTTTGTAAATAATGATAAGCTCTCTCCTTCCACTATTTATGTAGAAGAAGATGTGAGCCCTAAAGATATCCAACATGATCAATGTAATGAAGTGTAGAAGGAGACCTCTATCCTGGTAAAATTTGGGGATTTCAGTGAAGATAGAGATAGTACTAGAGGTATCCTTTAAAAATTGAAAGCTAGGTAAATCTACCCCTTTAGGATGGATTAGTAAATTGTCTAAGAAATTAAGGATCTCCAACTTAAACATCAGGAACTTTTTGAAAAAATAAGAATTTGTTGAAGAGTATGGAAGACAAAAAGATGATATGAAGGAGATGGTTGATAGTACTGGGGCAAAGGAGAATGTCACTCATGGGCTAGAAAATATTGATCCTAGAGCACAAAATTAGGATTTTGTTGGATGCTAAATATAGTCTAAATGACAAGATTAATAAGAACGAGTTTATGCTAAGGAGAATCCCCCATCATAGTCATGATAGCTCAAAGGCTTCCATTCATACTATTAAAGCTATTTAGGCTATGTTGGAAGGTCTCCAAAGGGACAAGGAAATTATAACTATTGAACATTGTATACTAAAAAGGAGTACACTTCTCTAGCCCTTCTATCCAAGGAATCTCATGGATTGAGAATCTCGAATGGAAACTTAGAGCTCCCTAATCATGACATGGAAATGGTGTAAAAGTAGGTGTTGTGGCTCGCAAATGAACTTGGATACACAACCCCTTGCAAGGTGCACCTTGAAATGGAAGATTCAAAGACAATAACAACGATTCTAGTGTCCAAGAACCTATGCAATGCTATGAAAATGAAGCTAATCTAAATGGAATGCAATATACAAACTAGTTAACAATAATTAGAGTGTTACAATCCTCTTATTAAGCTAGATGAGTTAAATCTAATGTATATAAAAAAAAACTTACACTAATGCAAGCATGCTATTAAACTAATATGGAATGCAAATGAGAGAGTGGGGTTACAAGATCTCCAAAAGCTCCAAAAAGTACCTAGGATTCCTACAACATAACATTAGCACAAAGCATTAGTGTTGTGAGATGAGAAGAGAGATCTCCCTTTTAAAGAAAAATGGATGATGGAGATTATAGGGCAAGAGAGGTCTAATTAGGGATGGAGATTGAATGTTGAGTGATCCATGTGCACAAGCATTTCCACCAAACACAGTCAAGAGTTGACTTTTGTGCACTATGTGAGATAGAAAAAGTTTTTTCTTCTATTTTTAAAGTGGAAATAATACTTTACGTGTGCATAACTTAAGATAAGTTGGGAATGGGGTCTTTTATTTAATTAAAGGGGGATAATTTCCTTTTAATTAGATAATGACTTAGGATATAGTGTTCAACCTATAGGATAAAATTGAATAAATGATTTTTTGAATATTTGATCAAGAATGAATGATTAATAAATTGAGCAAAAATGCTAGAAATGGGGGCATCTAGATGACCATTTTTTGGGTGATTACATTTTCTCCTCTTTGAGTTGTGTGTGATCGATTTGGGAAAACATTAAACCAAATATTAAAGAAGCCAAGAAACCAACAAAAACTAACTTCAAAAAATGAAGTGTAGAGAGAAACAAATCTTGAATGCACAGTTTCTTAGCAATAGTACTAAACACTAGGGGGAGGGGGGTGGAGAAAGAGTATCAGAACCCGAGATGAGTACTTGTATGTTGATCAAAGCAAGTAGATAGATCAACAAAAAATGGAAAAGTCAAGCCATAGCAAAAAAAGATCAATTTGTAGCAATGATATAGTATCACACAATGCTTCTCGCATGGACATTGTATTAGAAACATAGTATGAAGTATTGTTTTGAACCAACCTATTTATTGCATGATAGCATGTGAAGTATCACACAAAAATATTGTATCACATAGGTATAGAGAAAAGTATTGCATGATACTTGTTCAACCACTTCATGAGTTTTATGTCATTTTTGTGTTGTTCATCATGTTCATCATGTTATTTTTGTGATAAGTCAACTATGTTATGATGTGTTTAGTGTCACTTTGATTCTCATCTGACAAATACTAATAGTTTTACGTGTTTTGACTATGTAGGATGTGTTCCCAACCCTTACTATTGGGATGCCTATACTAGTTGGTCTGAGACTTGCCATGATTAAATGATACAGAGAGGTAGGCTAAAGACCATGGGGGTTGGATGGTTACTATAGATGCCCCATATTTGGGCAAACCATGACATGGTGATGTAATCACCTAAAAATGGTCATCTAGACTACTAGCCCTCTTCTCAACATTTTGACTAAATTATTCAATCATTTGCCTAGGCCAAATTGCTAAAAATCAATTTATATGATTTTAATCTATAGTTTGACTATAATATCCTAAGTCCATATTTGATTAAAAGAACAAGTCCCCCTTTTAATTAAATAAAAGACCCCATTCTTCTAACCCACTCAATGTACACACATAATGACCTTTTCTCCATTTACAAATTAAAAGAAAAGGCTTTTGTCTCACATGAAAATTCAACTCCTTTTCATTGGTTGACTTTCTCTTACACATGGATCATGCCATTAGTCAACCCTCACCCTTGATTATCCACTTCTTGATCTTGATCTCAACCATCTGTCTAGGCACCTTTAAAAGGGAGAGCTCTCTCCTCATCTAAGGATCTCATTTTTGAGTATTACTATGTTGCAAGTTTCTTGAAAAATTTCTTAGAGCTTTGTGGAGAAATTCTTACTTTTTGTCTAATTCTCTAATCATCATCTTCATATTAGCTAGATTTATTTGCAAGTAGTTTAGCTTCCTTTTGCAATAGCTTAAATCACCTATTTAATTATAATGACTTAATAACACTATCATATTGTTAGCATGGTTGCATGTGCATCTCATTTTAGCATAGTTTCATCCTTGCATTGCATTCTCAAAGAGCTCTTTTGACACTAGCACTCTTGCGCTTGTAAGAATCTCCCATTTCATGGTTTACTAGCAAGGGCTGCATTTCTAAGGCTTGTTTGAGAGCTACTTTTATGCTTATTTTATGCCTCTTGTACTCCATGACTAAGGAGCTCTAAGTCGACATTCGAGTGTTCCAATTCATGGGATATCTTGGATATAATGGTTTAGAGGAGTGCACTTTCTTAGTGTACATATTTTGTGCCCACCATGGGGCTAGAACCAAGTTTTTAGCTCCATTTTCTTGTTGGTATTTTAGTTTCATTCTCATGTCTGGTATTTTACAACAACTTATTGCATCCAATCAAGTGGTTTTGCACATTTTCCACTATGGTTTTAAGGCAAACCCTTGTGAAGATTGGTTTGAAGGCCAAAACCCAAGTTTTTCAAAGATTTGATCATATCTTTCCAACCGCTTGGAGTTTGGATCTTTTTTTGTTGTAGGTTTGGGATGCATCTAAGATGTCTCAGACTAGTTTTCAAATTGTTTTGAGTTGATGCGCATTAGTTATGTTTTTTTATTTGTTTTTCATAAAATAATAATTTCTAATAGCATTTTTTTTCCAAAAAAAAATTACATTTTCAAAAAGGTTTTTAAATTCTACAAGGGGATTATTCTTTTTGTTTTGTATTTGGAAGTCATATTAGACCTTAATAATGTGATTTTATAAAACTGGTCCATTTTGACAAAATGAGTCCTTAGGACACAAATGAAGAGATATTGCTAAATTTCTTGCATTTTTTGATAGCTCTCTTATTTTTAGCATGGGTCTCTTTTTTGAATTTTTACTTTTGAATACAAATTCATAACAAGCAAGTCCAATCTTGTTTACTAGGTCAAAAGAAAAGAGTAAAAATGAGAACATTTGTGATTAGCTTGTACTTTCTTTGCATACACTTGGTTAAAAGATGACTTCATTTTTTTAGGTAACTAATCACTTTGTGTTGTAGGTCTTACTTGGTTATTATGGCCCAACTTTGGTTATTTTGTAGGGATTTTCTCATTTCATTGCTAAAAAGAACACTTGTCAAAGATAAAAATTGCAAAAAGGGACAGTAACACTTGTTTGCAAGGCTACCCAAAGAAAACTAACTAACTAACTGAAAAGCTTTTTTTTTACTTTTGTTATTTTTATGTGTGGTATTAGATTAGTTTTTCTTTTTCATTTCTAGGCACATAATTACTTACTTTATTAAAGTTTGTCACTTGGTAGGAGAGTATACTCTTCATCTTCGGGTGAATCAGAAATATTGACCCATTTGATATGCGAAGGTGGAGTAAGGGATACATGAACATTTCTTGGTTTTTTTGGGGGAATTAATTGGAATAGAAGAGTATTCTCTTTACCTATGAGGTGAATTAGAAATCTTGAACTCCAAAAGTGGATCCATTTTGTTTAGTCTAGAATCCTTTAGCGGGCCCACTCTTGGGAGATCAAGAGGAACTATCCAAGTGGGGACAAGTGAACCCAAATCTTCTAACCCACTATAAACTCAAGGCTATCAAGGATACAAAACCTTTGTAGACATAATTATTGTCTTCATCTAGTGATATTACTTGTGGGATTGGGACCATGAGGAAATCGCTAGATAAGAAAGCTTAAGGTACTCTTGTGGCCGTGAGGTCTGTTACTTGCCACAAGGTAAGGAGTCCCATATTGGGAGCAAGAGGAGTACTATGAATGAAAGCCCTTTCTAAACACCATAGGATTAGAAGCTACCCTCTTTTCTGCTCAACATCTTAGTACAAGGATCGATCCTTGTGGATTACCTGTATCACCCCAAGATTTTACACTCACCATTTACATCCCTTTGGTTGTGTCATTGTCATTTTTATGAAAAATCCAAAATCTATTATGGGAGACCACTTTGTGTGAGGTGAGGGGGAATCAAGCATAGGTCAAGTTGTTGAGTAATGAACAATGTCTTTAGGTAGTTTTTCTTGGAACGTGTCTTTGCATGTGAAAAGACCCATGAAAATCTTTTCAACATACATGTGACGATTGTTCTAGGGCTTTCCTTTTCAGACCTCAGATATGCTTGTATCATGCAAGGTTACTTTTTCCATTGCTTAATTTATTAAGACTACTCTATGTGTCACTATCTTTCTTGGAAAAAACTTGCTTTTGAACATAAAACTTGCTATGCTATCAACTATTGCCAAACTATGTCAACCAAGTCAAAACATCAAGTCTAAACATTTTTTGTGTGTTTCTTTCTAGGTGGGGTTTCGTCATTTCAATTTTCTTTTCTATGTCTCTAGTGCTTGAACATTCTCAAAGTGGCTCTTTGGTCTTAGGGCTCTTGGTATTTTCCATCTTTATGGTCTATACTAGCATAGTAAGAATTTCTTTTGCTTAGATGCTTAAATTGTTCTCATGACTGCACTCTTTGATTAGGAAAGTTGTTCACTTGTCATCTCTCTTGGTTTATCTACTTTGCTATTTGGGCTTCTTTCGTAGATCTTGACTTGAGTCACTACTGTTGTAAGTTTATTGGACACTTTACTTGACAAGTCACTTGTTTATTTCTGCCTCTCTTTGACAAGTGAACACTCTACCTCTCTAGTTTGGACATCAAGGTATCTTGTGTCACCTTATTAGATTCCTCTAGTCTCCTTCATGCTTAATTTTCTATCTACCACTATGGGCTTCAAATCTTGTGCTATCGAACCTCAACCAAGTCTAAATGATCATGAGATCCTCCATGTCATTAAAGAGTTTCAAGACATATGCATTGAATATAAAGATCTAGAAGAGAAAAATGATTCTACTTACCTTCATCTCACTAAGCCCATAATGGGAATGCACTTTCGATTTGAAAAAATGATAGAGGAGAAGATCACATCATTACATGAATCTTCCTCAAGGCTTTCACATGCATGTTATTCCACTTCTTTAAGGTCATCCTCTTCTTCTAGGTCTACATATTCCACTCCAAGGCATCAATTGTCTTCATCTTCTAGATCCAAATGCCTCTTTAGACTGCAAGAAAAAGATATTTTCTTTGAGCCTATGCCAAGATCTCATGGTAAACCTATCTTTGATGAAGATATTGGTGCATCCTATCCACTTGATGAACAACAAGAAGATTCTAGACATACTTTTGAGAGAAATTTTACTCCCTTGGAAGACTCATATGATGATACTTTGTAAACACTTATTGACACTAAGCTTATCACATTCCCTAAGTCTAGCTCATATGGAAATCGATTATTGGATATCTATTGTGCTTATCATCAAAATGATGACCTTAGTACTTTAGATTACATTGAGCTAAAACATAAATTCCAAGATCTTATTGATGATGGGATTTTGAATTCTTCTAATGACTCATGTAATGAGGATACTTCTCTTGAGAAAGATCATATAGATGAACCTATGTCTTCTAATGGTCTTCTTAATACCTTAACTTCTTCCAAAATGTGTGAACTTGCTAAATCTTCAAATAATTTTAATATACCTCCATCAAAAAAATAACCTAATGCTTTCTGTGTTGACTATGTGTACCCTAAATGGCTACCTCTAAAAGAAACTCAAGCTAACCTTTACTTGGCTGAAAATCTTTTCCATGCTACTAAGATTAAATATCTCAACCTTCATGTGATGCTATGCCTACTATGCCTAATCCATCTAGTCCTTCATTACCTTTTCAATATTCTCTCATGCAAAACTCACAAGCTCCCTTGTCCTTAGAAGTTTTTCCATGTCAAGAGGACTCTCAAAAGGCTAAAGTTAAATATTTCAAGAAAGATCAAGATCAAGAACCCTTTCATATCCTTCAAGATGTTACTCCTCCATTTACTATGTCTTATTTACCTCCTAAGTATTATGAAGACATCACTTCCAATAGTTCCATTAAGCTTACTAAAAATAATTAAAAACTCACTATGCATATGCTATCCAAAGAAACTTGTCAAGATAAAAGTACCCCCCCTTGTTCTACTTCTCCATATCCACTTCAAAAACATGCTCAATCTTTAGATTGTCTTATTAAATAATGTGCTCCTATAACTCACAAGTATATTGATGGCCATGGTCATGTTTCTCACTTTGAAGATGTTGGTATACCTACTCACTATCCATTTGCATCTCCCAAATCTATCCTTGTTCCTTATCCATCTAAGCTAAATCCTTCCAACCTTCCTTCCATATTGGGACCATATATCCCTTCATCTCCTACTTTCACTCCTAGCTCATCCCCTATCTCTCCTATCATACCTCGAGATCAAAAAAGACACTCATCCTTGATGAATTTTTGTTCATCTATCCATATAAAGCATTCGTATCAGCCTTATTCATCCATAAATCCCAAGTCTTTTGGAAGCAATTTGGATGATCAACTTAAGAACAAACACAAGAATCCATTCAAAAATTATGATCACCATTGCCTATCTAATCGACATGTGAATATAAAGAAAGAACAATTATTCAAGAGACCACAAAGGTCCACTATTCAAAAAGTGAAATCAAAGCAAATATGGGTTACTAAATCCATCATTGAAGAAATACATTCTGAAGCATCCAAAGGAAAAGAAAACTCAAAAGCTATATGGATTCCCAAGTTTCTTTTGAAAGACTTGAATATTGAAGATAAATCAAAGTTGACATTCAAGATTCCAAAGGCTTCCACTCCCTTTTCTTCCAAACATCTTCATCAAAATCTTCCAAAGACTTCCACTCCATCTTCTTCTAAAAATTACCCTACCACCTCATACATCTAAACCTCAATCTATTTCCTCCATGATTCCTCCATCATTCAAAAATCCTCCAAGGTGTGTGCCAATGTTGATCTTCCCCACTTTTTAACCTACCCTTATGCAATATTTTCAAAGCTATACTCACCTACTATCCACACTCCTACAATAATTTCAAGGCATAAACTCTTATCCTCTATATACTTATCCTACTACCATCTCTCTTCCTTCACCCTATCAACATCTTTGAGCATACTTATCTATGGTCTTGGATTATCATAAGTTATCTTTCCTATAGTGGTATTATCTAACTTGAAAATGCTTGACCTATTTCTAAATATTTAAAAAGGAAAAAAATAAATAAAATAAAAAGAAACAAAGAAAAAAAATGCAAAAAAAATGTGCTTTGGTGAAAACCACTTCTTGTAGCACCTTGGTAGCAAAAGTCAAGAGAAATAAATTCATCCTATGGTTAAAACTACTTCTTGTGGTGCCTTGGATAAGTACCATGATGAAAACTGGCAAAGAGGCATCATGCATAATTCTTCCATCTTCTATATATCCCCTCTTCTCTCTTTGATCTTGACAATGTTGAGCTATCCTTGTGTATTGGCTATTTATCCATCAGCTTCTATGTTGTGCTTGCTCATTCATTCATAGCCTTCATATCTAGCTTCATTCTTATTTCTATATCCCATTGCTATCCTATCAACCCGTTTGTCTTGATCATAATAAAGAAAAACATGGTTCTTAGGCCTCTTGACATGTCTACTCTTTTGGGTTACATGATTTTATGCTATCTTGCTTATTGGATTCCACTGCTTACCCTATATGTTATCTTCCTTATTGGCTTTAATTGCTTATCCTACATGCTATCTCCTTTCATGTATTTCTTGGCTTGTCCAAAACATGCTTCATATGGCTATCTTTCCCTAGCTTGGGTACACTTGAGGAGTCAGTCCTTGAGGATCACTTTCACTTGCTTCATTATTTCTTGCTTATCCATCTTATCTAATTGGTTCTACTTCATATCCTAGAACTTGCTAGACACTGGGACAAAATGATGTGATCTTGCTTAAGAACTAGTTATCTCTAAATCATTCTAAAAAATCCAAAAAAATTGATATATGGTCTTGAAAAAAATCCTAAAATCAAAAAATGTCTTGAAAAAATTATCATCTCAATGAAAACATAGTAATAGGTGCTTGATGTATCTCCAAAGAAATTCAAATATCTCAAAAATACAAAAAAATTCAAAAAAAGTCCTAAAAAAATTGTCAAGTGGTGAAAACACGTAAACATGTGCTACTTGAAACCCTTGCACCTATGTCTATCATCATTTTTCTTTGCTCTCTAAACCATTAATCTCATCTTGCTTTTCCTTGCCTAACTTGGAATTGACTCTTTTCCAGGTCTAGGGGGCACAAATTACATAGCTTATCAAGGTCTCCTTGTTGCGTGGGAATTTCTTTGGCAACTCCTACAAATACTATTTCTCAACACTTACCATTCGCATTGAGTATTTTTCAACATTTATCAGATACCTTTGTTATAGTCTAGAATGTCGCATTATTTCTCACTAGTAGATTTGATGTCCTAGGAAGATGAATTTGTAACACTCACACACACATGTAAACACATATGATTCATAATTGCTCAAAATTATTTTCTTTGTATGTTGTTAATGATGATTTCTTTGCATTCCTTCCCTAATAGTCTCTTGATGATTTATTGGACTAGAGGACAAGAGGCATGGGGCATGTTTTCCTTTGATTTCTATTTGCGGGTATTCTCTTTGATTTTATCTTAGGTGTCTTAATAATTTTTCTTCATCCTATAGATACTTAGGATTAATTCAAAGGCCTCATCCTTGTTTGTTTTACGAGTGCATACTTATGGTCATCTTGACTTTCTTGTGTCTTAATGCAAGAACAAACTCACTAGATTAAAAATAGGAAGTCTAATTGCGTAGTCATCCTAACCTATATGTGTTTGATGCATAGGTTGGGTTCCCATATTTCAATTTGATATAGATCATATTAATATCCTCATAGTTCACACTAGTGATGATTGTATGATATTATGATGTCCCTAATAAGGCTCAATGATAAGAATTAGGACCTACTTATATAACCCTTGCAATTTCACCTTTGCATACTAGTCTACTTTCTAGGCCTCATTGTAGTTTAGCTTTTTCATCTTGAATGTCGAGAGAGTATTCTTTATCTTCCATGGATATGTTGGCAAATTGCATTCATTCTTCTCTCACTTCTCTTTGATTGTATCGTGTCTTCTTTTAGCTTTCATTCACCTCTTTACTATCCTATCATCAAAAGGGTTAATACTATCGTTACATTTATCTTTGCTTTTGAACCTCTTACATAATTTTTAACATTCTAGATCCATTTTCAACATTAAAATCAAAATCTAAGTTCATCTTGATGGTCAACATTGTGCTTTAAAATTCTTCATTCTTCTATGCAACTAGCTTACTTTCTAAGGCTTAATCTTCAAATCTTGTTGGGGTAATCATCATTTCTTCATTTCTTCATCATTTCTACTTTCTTCCACTTCACTTTCATTTATATTTCATCTAATTTCATCTTGCTTCTTTCTTTGACCTAATTCTTATGCTTTATCTTTCTTGGTCAAACTTGGTCAAACTAGGGCATATCTTCATTTCTTGGTGGTCACTCTTTGGTCTTAATCTTTTATCTATCATCATGAAATTTTCTTTGTTCTGATTTGATAAAATCTAGCTTATTTCCACATCTCCTCTATCTCATTTTGGTTTCAATCTCGAGGGGGCAAGAATGTTCTATCATTGTTGCAAATTGCTTTCTATTACAACTATTTATTTTCTCTTGATCTATCTTCTTTCTTTTCTTGACATATTAGTTCTCATCTTGGGTACTGACATTCTGTCTTCTCTCTCCAAATGTTCAATATTATTAGTAATAGACTATAAATTTAGGATCTACTATCTTTGTGTGCTTCATTCTTTAGAGTCAGATCTCTCTATCATCTTGGCTTCTTCATTCTTTGACGTAATGTGTTCCTAGACCAATCACACATTAGTCAAAGATGGGAACATATAATCACCCATAAATGGTCATCTAGACTATGAGCTCCATTTCTAGCATTTTTGCATAATTTATCTAATGCTTATCCTTGATCAAAT
Source organism: Cupressus sempervirens (assembly GCA_028749045.1). NCBI lineage: Eukaryota > Viridiplantae > Streptophyta > Pinopsida > Cupressales > Cupressaceae > Cupressus > Cupressus sempervirens. The sequence goes on along the minus strand of CM053792.1, from coordinate 374,526,454 downwards.
CTCCAAAAATCCATTTATTTAATTTTATCCTATAATTTGACCACTTTATTCTAAGTTCACATTTAATTAAAAGAACATGTCCCCCTTTTAATTAAATAAAGTTCCCCACTCATCTCTTATCCTAAATTGCACACACAAAACCATTTCCCTTATTTAAAAATAAAAGACAAGACATTTTTTTCTCGCATGGGGAAAAAGGTCAACTCTTCATCACGATTGGTGGAAATTCTTGTGCACATGGATCACTCCCATTTTCAAACTCCACCCTTGATTACATTAATCTTGCCTCACGGTCTCTATCTTCCATTTCTCTTTAAAAGGAAGGTCTCTCTCCTCACTTCACAACTCCACTCTTTTACTGACCTTATGTTGTAGAATTGAAGATCTCATAGTTGTGTAGCTCCTCTTCTTCTATCTTCTATTCTTCGTTCTTCATGCTTCTCATTCATTCTAGTTTCTTTCCATGCTTATAGCTTAAATCAACTAGTCTAAATAGGGGTTTTGTAATCTTTTGTACTTGTTAGCTTACATTTTTCATCTCATTTAGTTTACTTTGCATTTGCATTGCATACCCATTTAACGATTCTTGGATATTGGCACTCGTTGCCTCTACTCTTTGAATCTCTCATTCTATGGTTCACCTTGCAAGGGTTTCATAGCTTTGGTTTATTTGACAGCCACCATCTCATAGCCTTTATACATAATAGATAGAGATTTATAATCCTCCTCTTGAGATGCTCCCTTTCATGAGTATTCTCTCAAGAATAATAAAAAGGCATCATCTATAGCTCTTCATTCTAGTTTCTCTCCATGCTTATGGCTTAAATCATCTAGTCTAAATAGGGTTTTTTTAATCTTTCATAATTGTTATATTTCATTTTTCATCTCAATTAGTTTACTTTTCATTTGCATTGCATACCCATTTGAGGATTCTTGGATATTGGTATTCATTGCCTCTACACTTTGAATCTCTCATTCTATGGTGTACCTTGCAAGGGTTGCATAGCTTTGGTTTATTTAAGAGACACCATCTCATATCCTTTGCACGTCATAGATAGAGAGTTATAAGCCACCTCTTGAGATGATCTCTTTCATGGGAATTCTTTCATCAAACCCACATAGCCTATTAACTTGGGTATAGAAGACTTTTCGAGAATCATTCATGTGGCTCAATCTCTATTAGTGGAAGGGAAAAGAGAAATTCACTAAGTTTTTCCAAGAGAAAAATATCAACTTCATGTAGACCTATTTAGATATGCTTAGCCTTAATCATGCATCATTTGTTTATCTCTCTTGGTGTCAAAATTGTCAAGAATAAGTTTAGAAAAATGCATCAACATGTGGCTCTCTTACTTAAGGAAGAACTAGAAAATCTCGTAAGTGAAAACTTCATTAGAGCTGTCGATTATGCAGAGTGGATCTCCAACATTGTACTTGTTTCCAAACACAATAAGTCCATTTGAGTGTGCACTAATTTTATATACTTAAACAAAACTTGCCCTAAGGATAATTTTCCATTGCCTAACATAAACTTGATAGTGGACATGGCCGCAGGTTATGAAATGTTCTCTTTAATGGATGACTTCTCTAGGTACAATCAAATCAAAAATGCCCCTAGGGATCAAGATAAAATAAACTTTAATGTGCATGGGGTACCTTTTGTTGGAATTTCATGCACTTTAGGTTAACGAGTGCAAGAGCTACCTATCAACGAGCCATGACCACCATCTTCCATGATATGATGCAAAAAAAATTATGGAAGACTATGTTGATGACACATTGGCCAAATTTAAAAAAAGAGATACACATCTTGATGACCTTAGTTTGATATTGGATTGCATGGAACAATTTTAGCTTAGGTTGAATCCTAAAAAGTATGCCTTTGGTGTCACATCAGGCAAATTGTTAGGCTATGTCATATTAGAAAAAGATATTGAAGTTGACCCCAAAAAGGTGTTAACCATCTTGGAAATGCCTCCTAGGAATATCAGTCAATTAAGAAGTCTTCAGGGATGTCTTCGATCCATTAGAAGGTTTATTTCTTAGCTAGATGATAGAGCATAATCCTTCAACAAGAACTTGCACAGAGGCTCCACATGTATTTAGAACAAAGACTATCAACAAATCTTGGATCAAATCAAAGGGTATTTGGCTAAATCTCTAGTATGGATGCCACCCATACCAGGAAAACCTTTGATACTATATATATTTGCTACAAATTCTTCCCTAAGAGCACTATTATCACAAAAAGATGAGATTGGAAAAGAGAATGCTATTTATTACATATACCACACTTTAGTGGCTTATGAGATGAACTAAAGAAAATTTGAGAATGCTTTCCTTGCAGTGGTATTTGCTTCCCAAAATCTTAGACTTTACATGTTGGCTTAGATAGTGCATTTCATTGCAAAGATTGATCCCTCAACTATCTATTGAGTAAAGCTGCACTTACCAGACATCTTGCTAAATGTATGATGATTATCTCCAAATTTTGCATTTAGTACATTGAACACAAATCTATCAAGGGGAAAGTCATAGCTAACCAACTGGCTAATTTTCCATTGCAAGATACAACTCCTTTGTAGACTGAATTTCCTAATGCTTCCATCATGTATATCACTGAAAGAACATGGAAGATGTTCTTTGATGGTTCTCACACCCAGAATAGGGCTAGTGCAGGCATTCTGTTTATCACACCTCATGGTTACACAAACCTGAAGTCTTACAAACTCTTATTACCATGCACTAACAATGTAACAAAGTGTGAGGCTTTAAAAAAAGATTAAAATGGATTTAGAATGGAGGATCATAGAGATGCATATCTATGGATATTCTTAGCTTTTCATAAACCAAGTAAATAATGATTATCAAACCAAAGATGAAAAGTTGGTACCCTACAAGAAATTGATTGATTCTCTATGGAACTACTTCACATTTGTGACATTCTAACAAACTCCTTGGGCAAAAAATAAGACTAGAGATGCTATGGCCACTCCATCATCTATTCTTCAGTTACAAGAACATGAATCACATTTTGCGTTCTTGGTGGAAGAATTACGTCACCCTACATATGACTCTTTCAAAAATCATGTGATTTGCACTATTGTTAGTCATTACTCCTCACATTACTCCACCATTTTCTCCTACTTGTACAATCAGATAATTCTTGAAAAATCTCATGCACAACCAAAATACCAACTCCTTTGTAATGCCTCACACTAACCCTAGTCTTTGGTGATTTGTACATGAAGGGTCTAGATGAAATTCTTTGTAGGTGTCTAGAACTAGAAGAGTTTGAAAAGGCACTAGTTGAAGTCCATGATGTCATTTGTGGGGCACACTCAAATGGCCTTACACTTGCTCAAAAACTACTTAGGGTGGGCTACTATTAGCCAACCATGTAGGCTAACATTGTTCAATATGCTAAAGCTTGTAAGAAATATTAGCTACATGGTAACTTGATTCATGGTCTTGGACGTGAGCTTATACCTTTTATTACATATTGGCCTTTTCAATAGTGGACCTTTGATTTGGTCGACAATATTCATCCAAGCTTGTCCAGTGGCACAAATTCCTTATTACATCAACTGAATACTTTACAAAATGGGTTGAAGCTATGCCTTTATCTACTACTTCTAGCAAACATGTTGCCTTATTTATTCTCAACCACATTATTTGTCACTATAGAATCGCATCCTCCACTATTATTGATAATGGAGGACAATTCAAAAATAAGGACCTTAAGAAACATTGTAAGAAATTCAAGATCAAACTACACTGGTCTTTGATATACTATCCCCAAGGAAATAACCAAGTTGAGGCCTCTAATAAGACATAGCTCAAGATCTTACACAAAACAGTCCACAAATCAAGTAGAGATTGACACTTGCAGATCAATCTAACACTATGGGCTTATAGGACCACTATACATACTCCTATAGGGGCTACATATTTCTCACTAGTCTATGGTTCTAAGGCTATCTTGCCTTTAGAAGTCAAGATTCCCTCATTGCAAGTCTCCCTACATGGGTTGATAACTGATGAAAACCATAGGGGCTATGAGGATACAAGAGCTAGAAACCAGTGATAAGTGCAACAACGTTGATTTTGATCATATAAGGGCTTATCAAAAATAGATGTCTACTACCTACAACAAAAGGTTCATCCTCATGAGTTCCAAGTGGGTGAGCTTGTGCTTTGAGAAAACCCCAAAAATCAACAAAACAGGGAACAAAAGGGAAATTCGAGCTTAACTAGTTGGTTCCTTACATTGTCACAATAGCATTTGGATCTGGTGCCTATCATCTTTATACTCCTGAAGGGGAATAACTTGCTGAGCCTATCAACATTATACACCTAAAGAAGTTCTATGCTCAAGGCTCACAATCCAACTATATATATATATATATGTATGTATGTATGTATGTATGTATGTATGTATGTATGTATATATACATATATATATATATATGTATATAGATGTATATACATATATATGTATATAGATGTATATACATATAGATGTATATACATGTATATGTATATACATATGTATGTATATGTATATACATATGTATGTATATGTATATACATATGTATGTATATGTATATACATATGTATGTATATATATCTATATATATATATATTTATATGTATATATATGTACATATACATATATATGTACATATACATATATATGTACATATACATATATATGTACATATACATATATATGTACATATACATACATATAAATATACATACATATATATATATGTACATATACATATATATATGTACATATACATATATATGTACATATACATATATATATGTACATATACATATATATGTATATATATATCTATATGTAGATATATATGTATATGTATGTATATATATGTATATGTACATATATTGTATATATGTATATATGTATATATATATCTATATGTAGATATATATGTAGATGTATGTATATATATGTATATATGTATATATACATGTATATATGTATATATACATGTATATATGTATATATACATGTATATATGTATATATGTATATATACACATATATATACATATACATATATACACATATATATATACATATGTATATGTATCTATACATATGTATATGTACATATACATATGTACATATGTACATATACATATGTATATATGTACATATGTATATGTACATATACATATATATATATATATACATATATATACATACATATACATATATACATATATATATATATATACATATTTATGTATATATATACATATATATATATATACATATTTATACATAAATATGTATATATATATATATGTATATATATACATAAATATGTATATATATATATGTATATATCTACATATATATATATATATATCTACATATATATATATATATATATATATATATATATATATATATCTACATATCTACATATATATATATATATATATATATATATCTACATATATATATATATATATATATATATATATATATATATATCTACATATATATATATATATATATCTACATATATATATATATATCTACATATATATCTACATATATATCTACATATATATCTATATATCTACATATATATATATATATATCTACATATATATATATATATATATATATATATATATATATATATATCTACATATATATATATATCTACATATATACATATATATCTACATATATACATATATATCTACATATATACATATATATCTACATATATATCTACATATATATATATATATATATATATATCTACATATATATATATATATATATATATATATATATATATATATATATATATCTACATATATATATATATATATATATATATTGATCCTGAAAAATTCTAAAAATAAAAAAAATCCTGAAAATAATGATCATCTTAGTGAAAATCTAGCAATAGGCACTTTGATGTATCACCAAAAAAATTTGAAAAAATCTTGAAAAAATCTACCAAGTGGTGAAAATCTAGAAACATGCACTACTTGAGACCCTCGCACCTATGTCTATTAGTCTCGCTCATTCATTTCACAATACATTTCCTAGGTTGGAATTGTCTCTTGTCCTCATCTAGGGGGCAAGACTACTTATCTTGTTAGAGTCTTCTTGTACATTAGGGTTTCTTTGGAAACTCATGCAAAATAGTGTTTCTCAACACTTCCCCCCTTGACATCGATTGTTTCTCAACACTTTTCAAATACTTTACCTACAATCTTGGATGCTAAAATATTTCTTACTATCAGATGTGAGTTTTGAAGAAATGGCCATGTGACACACACACACACTTTTAAACATTACAATTGTTGAGCTATGATGAATTTTATCTTCTTTGTGTGTTGTCTATGACGATTTCTTTGTTGAGTGCTCCCTCCCTAATACTCTTTCGAGGATGTCATGAACTAGAAGATTGGGGCAATGTTTTACTTGTTTTCTTCTTGTGGGTGTACTTTGTTAAGGTGTTGAGAGCATTCATGCTTATCCTACTGGACACTTTGGGCTTGTAATGTATCATCCTTGTCTATTTTCGCAAGACCAAACTCGGGGATTATCCCAGTACTCATGCCTTGATAAAGGTATAATCTTGCTATACCTACATATCTAGACCTACATATCTTTGATGCTTAGTTTGTATTCCCACATTTCTATCTGACATCGATCATATTCATATTCTCATAGTTATACTAGCGATGATTGTATGATCTTTTGATGTCCCTATTAACACTCAATGATGAAATAAGAGTCGAAATGTTTTATGTCCCTTGCAAGTAAACCATTTTTCATACTAGTTTGTATTATAGGATCATTCTAGCTTAGTCTTTCATTTTACATATGGAGAGAGCTCTCTCTTCATCTTTCATAGACATATCAACTAACTGTGTCCATCTCTTTTTGCTTTTTCCTTCAAATCATGTCTTATGTTCCTTGTCAATCACATTCACTTTCTTGCTTCTTCTATACCTATCATCACAAGGGGTTGATCTTTTCATCACATCTATTTACGCTTTTAGATATCTTATTTATCCTTTTTGACCTAACCTAATTTCAATTCATTTTCAGGATCAACATCAAAATTTGAGTTCATCTTGCTAGTCAAAATCACATTTTAAAATTCTACCTTCTATATAGTTAGCTGACCTTTTGAGGTTTCATCTTGGAATCTTCACCGGGGCATCATCATTTATCCATGTCTTCGCCATTTCTACACTTCGTACCTACTTCAATTTGCATCTTTCAACTTGACTTGACCTAATTTTCATATTACATTCTTCTTGGTCAACTCTAGTCAAACTGGGGCATTCTATCATTTCCTTATGGTCACTCTTAGGTTCTAATCACTTATCAATCATCATGTAATTTTCTATATCTTGATCCAATCATATCTTTCTCAAATTTGCATTTCCTTTACCTCACTCCAATTTCGATCTCGAGGGGGCAGAAATACTCTATCATTGCTTGTGACAACTATCTATTTCTCAAGAGGATATGTTTGATCTTTTAAGTTTCTCTTGATCTATTTAATTTTCTTGACATTATTACTCTTTTTGAGTTCTGATATCATCCCTCTCCTAGTGTTCATTACTATTGCTATTAGGATGCACATTCAAGACTTTCTATCTCATTCTACATTTCATTCTTCAGAATTAGATCTCTCAATCTATTGTTGCCTACTTTTCTTTTGTATTATTTGACATCATATGTTCTCAAATTGATCACATATTAGTCAAGTAGAGGTAAATAAAATCACCTAAAAATGGTCATCTAGACCACTAGCCCCCTTTTCATCATTTTGGCTAAATAATTTAATCATTTGCCTAGGTCAAATTGCTAAAAATAAATTTATATGATTTTAACCTATAGTTTGACTATAATATCCAAAGTCCATATTTGATTAAAAGAACATGTCCCCCTTTTAATTAAATAAAATACCCCATTCTTCTAACCCACTTAATGTGTACACATAAAGACCTTTTTCTATTTACAAATTAAAAGAAAAGGCTTTTGTCTCAGGTGAAAAGTCAACTCCTTTTCATTGGTTGAATTTTTCTTACACATGGATCATGCCAAAAAGTCAACCCTCACCCTTGATTATCCACTTCTTGATATTGATCTCAACCATTTGTCTACCTTTAAAAGGGAGAGTTCTCTCCTCATCTAAGGATCCCACTTTTTAGTATTGCTATGCTGCATGTTTCTTGATAGGTTTCTTAAAGCTTTGTGGAAAAATTCTTACTTCTTATCTAATTCTCTCATCATCATCTTTATATTATCTTAGATTCACTTGCAAGTAGTTTAGCTTCCTTTTGCAATAGATTAGATCACCTAGTTAATTAGTATGGCTTGGTAATACTATCATATTGTTAGCATAGTTACATTGTGCATCTCATTTTAGCATAATGTCATCCTTGCATTGCATGCTCAAAGAGTTCTTTTGACACTAGCACTCTTGCTCTTGTCTCAAGAATCTCCCATTTCATGGTGTACTAAAAAGGGTTGCATCTCTTGACCTTGATCTCAACCCTCACCCTTAATTATCCACTTCTTGATCTTGATCTCAAACATTGGTCCACCTTTAAAAGGGAGAGCTCTCTCCTCATCTAAGGATCCCATTTTTTAGTATTGTTATACTACAGGTTTACTAGCAAGGACTACATCTCTTGATCTTGAGGTCAACCTTCACCCTTGATTATCCACTTCTTGCTCTTGATCTCAACCATCCATCTACCTTTAAAAGGGAGACCTCTCTCCTCATTTAAGGATCCCATTTTTGAGTATTTTTATGCTGTAGGTTTCTTAGAGCTTTGTGAAGAACTTCTTGCTTCTTGTCTAATGCTCTCATCATCATCTTCTAATTAGCTTAGATTCATTTGCAAGTAGTTTAGCTTCCTTTTGCAATAACTTAAACTATATACATAATTAGTATGGCTTGGTAACACTATCATATTGTTAGCATAGTTGCATTGTGCATCTCATTTTAGCATAGCTTCATCCTTGCATTGCATTCTCAAAGAATTCTTTTGACACTAGCACTCTTGATCTTGTCTTAAGAATCTCCCATTAAATGGTTTACTAGCAAGGGCTACATCTCTAAGGTTCATTTGAGAGCTCATTTCATACCTTTTTTTTTATGCCCCTTGCACTCCATGGATAGGGAGCTCTAAGCCAACATTTGAGTGTTCCAATTCATGGGATATCTTGGATAGAAGGGTTCAGAGGAGTGCACTTTCTTCTCAATTATATCTTTTCATTCTCTTGATCTTTCATGTTTCCTCTTTGATAATCTTGCCATCACAAGGGGTTAATCTAAGTCATCACATCTAATCTATCCAAGTATCAATTTTTTAAAACATGAGTCTACATCATAAACATGAGAGCTAAAACTATCCATGAGAGAGATCCATGAGCATATAAACATGAATATAAAACTAAGCATACATATATATGTGCAGAAGTTGAAGCATCACATGGAAACATAAACTCAAATACTTAAATATCCAACCATCAAATGAGTAGAAAATGAGACAAGTACACAAATACAACTATCAAATCTAGTATCTCATATATATCAAATGTGTCACAAGTACATATACAATATGGGATCCAAAATCTAGATGAGTGTCTCAAAATCTATATATGGCACAAAAAAATGTCACAAGGACATCAACCTAGACCTAGTCTTAGACCTAGTACTAGCTTCCTCCCTCAAGCATAGGATGTACTTGAGGAGGAGCCATTGGTGCCCTCAATGGTGGTTGATTTGATCTACTAGCCCTCTCTAAGTACATAGGTGCTGATCAATCCATAGGAACTCCATCAATATACACCCTATGGTAGTAGGCCGCCCTAGCCATTTGTCTCTTTACCTCCCTCCTAGCCTTTGCTAAATTATCTCTCAGTAATCTCACTTTCCTATCTACCTTTGCTCTAGCATCCACTAGCTACTAGTATTTGACCACTATGGTCATCCTCAACCCCTGTAGCTCTGCCTCCAAAGCCCAAATCTGAGCATCCCAATCATCCTCTCTATCTCCCCTAACATGTTTCTCCTGTCATGGCTTGACTTGCTCCACTCTCTTACATCTCAATGGAACTTCTTCTCCTCCTCCTCCTCCTCCTTTCTCTCCTCTTCTCTCATGGCCTGGACCCACGTTTGTCTCCTTGTAGCTACTCAAGAACTACTCTCGACCTCCATTTGCCTACCACCCCTACCTCTGCCTCTTCCACCATCTCCACCATCTCCCTTATATCTACCCCCACATTTGCTAAGTTTGGGCAATAATCCTAGGGCAATGACATTAGTGTTTTTGTATCTGTTGGTAGTCCAACATGGGCAACCATCCCTGTTCCTCCTCCTCGTGAAACCAATCATAGGTGGTGGTCTCCTTTGAGATCACTTGTCTTTGAGCAAACTATCGCCATACTCAGATGATCATAAATTTCTCTACAATCTTTGAGTGCCTCTTAACCAAAGGTTGAATGTATCACATGTACTCCATCTCCCATGTGTCTAACCATCTATGACAGTGATGATATGGCCACCAGACAAACAAGGTAAGCTCATAAAAAAGGTGCCAATAGTATGTCACATCCTCACTATGACTCTGGAGGATGAACCTTGTGTATCCAAAGGTGAATGACTCTATCTTCTCCCTTTGCTAGACCCATGGTTGTATCACCATGATATGATCCCTTGCCCATATATAGGTCAGCATTGTACCACATGCCCAAGTATGCCCCTCTCAGTATGCTATCGCATGGAGCTCATGATACATGTCAGCAAGGATAGTGGGTCCCCATGCCATCTGTTGGGGCCACCCAATCAAGTCTACTACCAATCTACCCCAACCTAGAGAGAAGCCCTTCTAGCCCCTATAAGTGACTAGATCTTGGGCAACCAATGAACAAAGAAGGCAGGGTAATGGCTACAAGTCTCCATACTCATCTATCAAGCTCTCCTACATGAGGTTTCAGTCTAGGATGGTCACATCCTAAAACATCTGTTGTAATACCAACCTCCCCTCACTTGGGGTCTGATCATAATAAACTAGTGACATGCAAAATCTCATATCAACACACCTCATATGGATATCAGAAACTTAAAACAAACAAGTATCAAAACATAATGACCATATTCTTAGGATCTCCATGGCCTGGTACATGAAGGATGCGATATACATCCTCTAAACTAATGGTGGCCTCTCCAATAGGAAAATGGAAGGTGTTGTGCTCATTATGCCACCACTTAGCTAAAGCAATTAACAACCCATAGTTTTCCCGTATATGGGGCATGCAGATCAACCATCTCAATCCCATACTAGCTATGACGACCTTACCTTTTCATCCTCTCAATCATGAAGGACACATAACCTCACCTTCTTGGAGGCTCTAATCAATAGGGCATAAAAAATAAAATCTACAAAATCAAGTCAAATAAACATTGAAAACATAAGTATCAACTATACATAGATCAAGAACATCATCGATAGATCAAAATGACAGAAAATAGTATTCACACATGCAAGATTTAACACTAAACATTCAAAACAACTAAAAAATAACACATGTGACACTTCTTATAATATCCAGGCAATACTTTTTTTTGATTAAGTATCACGCGATACTTTTTATACTACTCGAGTGATACTTTCCTTCTAGGTGATAGTTTGCACCATGCCATGCGATATTTAGGTAGGGATGATATGATAGAACTTTCCATAGTGACCGATACAATTGGTTTGACAGAAGTATCACACGATACTTCTTACAACATCTGTGTGATAATTTTAAAGTATCACATGATGTTTATTCAAAAGCCATAAAAATACATTAAAAAAATGTTAAATGCTCAAAAACATGCAAAATTTTTGAAGACGTATTGGGGTCTTGTACTTAGGTGGCCAATTGTGCAACTATCTGTGCTCAAGACAATGTCTGTGGGTCAGAATGATAGAAAGTGACATGATCTCTCTCCAAATCACTTAAGAGCTCTCCAAAATCATAGGAGAACAATGAATTGAAAATGACCCTTGGACCCCTTATTTAGTACTCTGAACTCATTTTGACTCATTTTTCAAACTCCTTGGAATTTTGCAAAGATTGCACTCCTGGCTAATTTTGACACCCTGGATTCATTTTCAGGATCAAAATCAAAATCTAAGTTCATCCTAATAGTTAAAATTGCATTTCAAAATTTCACCTTCTTCTATGTAGTTAACTAACCTTTTGAGGTCTAATCTTCAAATCTTCGCTCAGACATCTTTATTTATCTATATCTGCACTATTTCCATACTCCATACAAACTTTAATTCACATATTTCTCTTCTAAATAATTTTTCTATTTTATTTGACCTAATTTGCATACTTTAGCCTTCTTGGTCAACTCTAGTCAAACTGGGGCATTCTATCACTTCTTTATGGTCACTCTTTGGTTCTAATCACCTATTTGTCATCATGGAATTTTCTATATCTTAATTTTCTCATATTTGGCTCATTTTTGCATTTCCTTTATCTCATTTCAATTTTGATCCTAAGGGGGCAGAAATACTTTACCATTGCTTTCTGGATACAACTATCTATTTCTTAGGAGCATAAGTTTGATTGTTTCATTTGCTCCTGATCTATCTAACTTGCTTGGTATTAGTACTCTTCTTGAGTTTTGATATCATCCCTATCCTAGTCTTCAATACTATCACTATTAGGTTGTGCATTTAGGACTTGCTATCTCATTCTATATTTCCTTCTTCAAAATAAGATCTCTCTATCTATTACTGCCTATTTGGCTTCTATACTATTTGATGTCATGTGTTCACAAATCGATCACACATGAGTCAAAGAGGGGAAAATATAATCACCTAAAAATGGTCATCTAGACTATTAGCCCCCCCTCAACATTTTGGCTAAATTATTTAATCATTTGCCTAGGCCAAATTGCTAAAAATCAATTTATCTAATTTTAACATATAGTTTGATTATAATATCCTAAGACCATATTTGATTAAAAGAACATGTCCCCATTTTAATTAAATAAAAGACTCCATTCTTCTAACCCACTCAATGTGTATACATAAAAACCTTTTTCTATTTATAAATTAAAAGAAAAGGATTTTGTCTCACATGAAAAAGTCAACTCCTTTTCATTGGTTGACTTTCTCTTACACACAGATCATGCCAAAAGTCAACCCTCACCCTTGATTATCCACTTCTTGATCTTGATCTCAACTGTTTTTATACCTTTAAAAGGGAGAGCTCTCTCCTCATTTAAGGATCTCATTTTTTAGTATTATTATGCTGTAGGTTTCTTGATAGGTTTCTTAGAGTTTTATGGAGAATCCCTACTTCTTGTCTAATTTTCTCATCATCATCTTCATATTAGCTTAGATTCATTTGCAAGCAGTTTAGCTTCCTTTTACAATAGCTTAAATCACCTAGTTAATTAGTATGTAAGAGTTGATATATGTTTATGTGTCATAGGTTTACTATGATCAATCCCCCATAGAGGGCAGAGCTGCTTTATAGGAGTTTTTTTCTTGATGTGGTGATCTTGGATAGGCACATTGTGTGGAAGAGGCTGATCACATACAATGGAGATCAATATCTAGTGGAGTGCATAGTGTGTTCCCTCATTACATAGACATTGATCACAGATAAAATCCAAAAGGGCTTCCTGTGCGGGTTTGGGAGACTGGTGATGGACTTGGTTGGGAGGTTGATGTGGGGACCAACCATCTTGGGAGGCATCTATCATGAGTTGCATGAGGTGGTGTATAGGGAGAGAAAGACATGGGAATGCAAAGAGATTCTGGCATAGGTTTGGGCATGGGATCACATCACAGTGATTCGACTGAGGGTTCAATTGAGGGAGGTGAGAGATCCCTAGATCTACATATATTCATGATTCATAGCCTAGCTATACAATGATGATGTGACCTACTACCAATGTATATTTAATGAACTATTTGGACTTAAGTGGAGACCTTATGTGGGTTGTGAGGGGTGGTAGAAGGATCAAGATGAGCTGGGTTACATGTTTAAGAGCTGACTTCTAGTAAGGAGGCATGTAGGGATAGTGGAGTGGTTTGTCATCATCTACATGTAGAGACAATTTGGTTAGAGATAGAGTGCCTAAAAAGACCACCACCTATACACATGTATGGGATGAGGAGGACATGGGGTGGATGCCCATGTTGGACTATATAGCATGTCTCTAAGAGACACATGGATTATAGAGGTAGGCCTAGAATTATCTCCTAACATAGATGAATACAAGAGTTTCTCCTAATTACGCTTAGGAGATGAGGAGGTGACCAATTCCATGATTCACCATTTCATATTCCCTTATAGGTGACAATGTTTGAGAGGAGATAACAAAGGAGAGGGAAAGATGGAGATAGAGGGAGAGGAGAGAGAGGAGAGAGAGCTAACATTTTTGGGATCCATCCAATAGTCAAATGATATCACAAAGTAGGGCTCAAAGGGAAGGGAGGAGGAGGAGGTAGAATCAATGGAGGAGGAGAGGTTGGTTAGATGGTCATGGGTGGAGAGATAGTAGTAGAGAAAGGAGCCATCTACACTAGCAGGGGGAGATGATCCTAGAGAGGAAAGGATCAGAGCATTGGAGGTAGAGCTTCATTAGGGCACAAATGATCATTGTCATGCAAGATCAATAGCTCATAGATGAGTGGGCTCACAGTAAAGAGTTGAGAAGAGAGTGAGACAAAACTAGATAAGAGGTAGAGAATCATGGGGCTAGAGTGGATTATTATTATGCTTTCTATAGAGATCTTGTACCTTCGAGATGAGGATTGATAGATTACTCTAAGAGAGAAATGAGAATAAAAGGGAGCAGTATAGCCCCATGCAAGACATAATCACCACCTCCACAACCACACCTCGCACAAGAGGGAGGGAGTTAGTCCTAGGGTCTAGGTTGTAGCATAGGATGGATGTCCTTGTGATAGTTTTGATGTATCATTTTGAGAGACATGTATCCATATTCTGATCTCACATTATATTTGTCCTAATTTATTATGATATATATGAGGTATTGGATTTGATTATGGCCTTGTGTACATGTCTCTTTCTTGCTCATGTAATGGATGTTACATATGCTTCAACACTTGGGTTTATTTTTCCTTGTGATGTTGATACGTATGCTCATGGATGTATGGATATTTATCTCTTTTGTGTTTAGCTCTCATGTTATGATATAGACTTATGATTTGAAAATTCAGCACTTGGATAGATTAGATATGATGATGAGATTAAACCCTTGTGATGATAGGATTTAAATAAGAATTAAGTTGATAAGATTGAAATAGAATGAAAGACATGATCGAGAGGAAACAAAAGGAGGTGAACATAGTTAGTTGACGCATCCATGAAAGATAAAGAGGGAGTTATCTCATCATGCAAAATGGAAAAAAACTAAACTAGAATGAGGCTTTAGAATGCAAGCTAGTATGAAAAGGTGAAATTGCATGGGTTGCATAAGTAAGCCCTAGTTTTCATCATTAAGCCTTATTAGGGACTTTGAAAGATCATACAATCCTCACTAGTGTAACTATGAGGGTATGAATTTGATCAATATTAGCTAGGTATGTGGGAACCTAAACCATGCATCAAAGACATATAGGTCTAGATGACTAATGCAGTTAGATTCCCTAAGTTTAATATAGTAAAATTACACCTGTATCAATGTACAAATATCAGGATAACCCTCAAGTGCGGTCTTGCAAAATGATAACTAGGATGATATGTTGTAGATCCTCAATGTAAAGTAGGACAAGCAAGATGCTCAAGATACTTAAGATCAACAAAGCATACTTGCATGAAGAAGGTAAGAGAAAACATGCCCCATGCCCCCAATCCTCCAGTCCATGACATCCTCTATAGATGCTTAGGGAGGGAACACTTAGCAAAGAAATATCATAGACAACACACAAAGTAAAATAAGTCAACAAGCCATTAGTTTTATTTTAAGTGCATGCGTGGAAGTGACATGGCTATCTCTTTAGGACTCAAATCTAGAAGTGAGAAATATTGCAAATCCTAAACTATAGTAAGGTATTTGATAAGTGTTGAGAAACACTTATCAAGGGGAGTGTTGAAAAGCATTGTTCAGTGAGTTGCCAAAGAAAAACCAACACACAAGGAGACCCATGATAAGCCAAGCAATTCATGCCCCTTAGACCTAGACAAGACTTAGTTCCAAGATAGGAAAGACAAAGGAAACTAAGGAAAATAGGTTGATCAACACAAAACAAGATTTATAGACATAGGTGCAAGGGTAGCAAGTAGCATCTATTTCCAGGTTTCACCAATTTTTTTTTTCAATACTTTTTATATATTTTTTGGATTTGAGATATTTGATTTTTTTCTGTGATACATCAAACTACCTATTGCTAGGTTTTCACTATGATGATAATTTTTAAGGATATTTTACAATATTTAGGATTTTTCAAGATCATAAAATATGTACAAAGCTGAGCAACAATCACTTAAGCATAGAACTTCTTCAAGAGAAGTATGTTGATGGGCTTAGTGGTGCAGGGCACCTAGGTGACTTGATAGGTCATCTAATCAATTCGAAGGAGAATAATGAAGGAAGATAAGAAGTGATGACCCACCTCATTAATATCTTAGTTTTTTCTTATTTGTAATAAGATTGATCCTTTTGTTAGGTCAAGGAACTTAAGGTACCTATATAAGCCTAAGTTCACTTAGTCCTAAGGATCTTGCTTTTTGGTTGTTTTAGCTAATAAAATGACTCTAGGTGTGTTTTATGATTCATTACATCCTATTAGGACCCTAAGAGTTGCAAGTGTCAAAGTGTTTAAGTCTTAGGATGCAATAGTTGAAAAAATTGCTGACAAATTTTTGACAAATTTTGACAACTTTTGCAAAAAGATGCAACTTGTCCTGTAACTTTTATAACCAAACAAGTATTGGTATAAAATGATGTATATGGATCCTAACACCCTCAAGGAAGATAGAGGTGTGATGTGGTGCATGTTCAAGCAGTTTTGCATAAAGAATACACAAATTTTCTAAGCATTTCTTGGTTGTACGGAACTATATGGATTGGGAGATCAAATACAGCTACATGATTTGTTAAGATTACAAGTCTTTATTCTATTTCAATTTATTTCACTTTTATTGGTTTATTTTGAAGCGAGTTAAAGTGTTTTTTCTACAAGTAGTTTAACAAACCCTAAAATTGAGGGTTTTCGAGAAGATGAGGCCCTAACTTGCAATTCCATGGTTGGCTTTCCATGTCCTTCTAGAATTTGTAAGTTTAGGGCATGTGATTTAAGAATCAAAAGTGGTGGATTTTTCTCAGAGGATCTCCAATGAATGTGCCCTAGGCTGAATATTATTATGTATTAGTTAAGAAAAGTGTTGATTTTGTGGATAGGGCTTGAAATGAGGCCATAGAACATAGTGAGTGGTCATTTCATGGTGGAATAAAGTTGGTAAATCCTTCTAGACCAATAAAATAGACCTAGATACCCATCCTTGTTCATTTCCAAGTGACCCATACTTAATTTGGCCAATTGGGCATGTGAAGCTTATGTAGGTTCAGGGGTGTTGGAGTAGGTTGGAGAATTGGTATTTGGGGAGATTGGTAGAACTTCAAAAATGGTATCTAAAACCCTAGTTTTTCTTTCCCAAGTTATGTGGAGAAATAGTAAGTTATTATCCTAAAACTAGTAAAAAGGCTACAAGGAGAATTAAGCCTCTTAAGAGACACTTTTCACAACCAAAGTTGGGGAAGCCAAATCTTAGTAAAAGTATAATCCTTAACTATCCATTTGAATTTTCCAAGTGTTGGTTTGGTTTAGGGAATAGTTTAGAGCCCATTTCTTAGTTTGTGCTCATTTCCCCATTGTTGATCTCTAGAGTCACTAGAGGGGAAGTTGTTTGGAAGGTTGAAAGATTGTGGAGAAGTTTGTGATTGTGTTGAAGGTTGTTAGAAGGAGTCTTTTTGGGCTAAAAAATTTAATGTGGAGTTACCTTAGGGTATTAAAGGTTGTGGTCTCATTAACCTTTTGTTGTGCTTACTCTACATCACTTAGGGAGTTGTTCAGTCTTTGGTGTAGAGAGCTGATACACACTAGATCTAAATGCAACATTGACAATGAAGAGATCGAACTAGTTAGGTTCAAACTTCCCCTTTTGTTCCTTATTTTTCTGATTTTTTGGGTTCTCTCTAAGAACAAGATCTCCAAATTGAAGCTCTCAAGGATGAGCTTTCTTATTATAGGTTGTAGACATGCATTTTTGGTAAACTCTTATGTGATTGAAAGCAAACTTACATTGTTCATCCAAAACCTCAAGTTCATGTATTCTCATGGTGCTGCAATCTTCATAAGTAATCAAATCTTTCAAGGAGACTCGAAAGGATGTGATCTCAACCTCAAGTGAAAAAATAACTTCAAAACCATAAACTAGAGCAAAAAGGATAGCTCCAATGGGAGTGCATATGCTAGTTTGATAAGCCCATAATGCAGGATCGATTTGCAAGTGTCAATCTCTCCCTAACTTGTGTATAGTCCTATGCAAGATTTTCAAAATTATCTTATTTGATGCCTTAGCTTGCCCATTCCCTTGGGGATAATAAATAGAGGACCAATGTTGTTTGATTTAAAACTTTTTGCATAGTTGCCTAAGGTCCTTGTTTTTGAATTGTCCCCCATTATTAATAACTATGGAGGAAGGAATGTCATAATTACTAATGATGTGATTCATAATAAACAAAGTGGCATGCTTCCTAATAGTAGTTGAAAGAAGAAAAAAATTAACCCATTTTGTAAGATTTTCTATAGCCGTAATGATAAATTTGTGCCTACTCAAAGAACTAGGGTGATTCTTGCCAACTAGATTAAAGATCCACTGCTGAAAAGGAAAATGCGTGATAGATGGAATCAACTCATGTCCATGAGCATGAATTAGGTTTCCATGAATATGACATTTCTTACAAGATTTGGCATAGTTCACAACATCTACTTGCATGGTAGGCCAATAATAACCAACCCTAAGTAGCTTTTGAGCAAGCACAGAGTCATTAGAGTAAGACCCACAAATGTCATCATGAAATTTAGCTATAACTCTTTTGAATTCATTTGTTTCTAGACACTTTAGAATCATATCATCTAGACACTTCCTATATAAGTCACCAGAGGCAATATTATAGTGTGAGGAATTATAGATAAGCTAATCTTTTTCATTACAAGTGAGATTTTTAGGGACAATTTGATCACATAGATAAGAATAGATCGTGGAATAATGAGAGGAGTCATGACCAACAATAGTGAAAATGACTCTACTATCAGGGAAATCATAAGAAAGGTAGCGTAGTTCTTTCACAAGGAACTCAAAGCGAGAATTATGTTCTTATAACTGTGAAATTGATGCCAAAGTAGCCATGGCATTTGCAACCTTATTCTTAACCCTAGGAATTTGTTGGAATGTGACAAAATTGAAATCGTTCCTTAGGGCATCGATCAAATTTTTTTAGGGTATAAACTTGTCATCTTTAGCTTGAGAGTCATTATTAATCTAATTTATAACAAGTTTAGTATCTCCATAAATGTGCAACTCAGTAATCATCCATTCGATCACTAACTTGATACCATTTGTAAGGGCCTCATATTCAACTATATTGTTAGTGCAAGTATACATAAACTTGTATGAATTAGGAATTGTATATCCATGTGGTGTAATGAGCAAGATATTGACACCAATCCCATTTTGAGTATGAAACTCATCAAATAATATTTTCCAGGTTCTTTCTGTGACATGCATGATGGATGAATATGAAAAATCTATCTGCATGGGAGTGTTGTCTAGGAGTGGAAATTCACTGAGATGATCAACAATGGCTTGCCCTTTGATAGCTTTACATTCAACATACTAAATTTAAAATTCATATGGAATCATCATCCATTTAGCTGGTCTTCCTATTAGCACAACTTTACTTAAAATGTAGAGTAAATAACATACTTGAGGTTGTCCTTAATTTTGCAAAGATCCAATATGGTGATGGGGTGTTATATGTTTTTAGAATAATTTTGGATTAAATGTTGTGCACGATTATTAAAATATTTTAGAGGTGGGGAGAACTTGGTGAGCCATTCCATAGCTTATCCACTTAAACTCCTTGGAAACAACCTCATATGGTATGTGTCTTCTTGCAAAAAGTCCATACTAAGTGCATAAAATTGTCTAACATGATCATTAGGGTCACCATTTCCATCATACTTATCATATTTGGGAACCTCTATATCCCTAGGGAATGGTATCATGTACAAAATTTTGTCAAAGGGAAGAATACATATGGTTTCAACAAAGGAGGTTGTAGGTTTCTCTTTTTCCATTTCCATTTGTATAACTAGATTTGTTATATCTTGGAATCTCTTCTCTAAGATATCCTCTCTAGTTAGTTCCCTCTTCTCAATAATTCGTTGAACATCAAAATCATGAGGTATCTTCGAACCTATACTTTCCATGTATGTGAAATATGGTTCACTGTTTTGTTCTAACATCTTGAACATGAGCTTTTGAACATATTCATCTTGTTGGAATCTAATGAGATCTTCACTGGTAACCTCATTGTCTACTTCAATTTCATGATGTGAAGTTTGTGGGAATCTAGGTGGTGATATAAATTCCTTTAACAAGTAATCTTGGAGTCCTTGGAGGGGTATTGTTTCTATTTTTGCCATAGTGTGTCTGGTTTGCAAAATGATTGCTAAAAGTAGAGTTGGTATGCTAGTTCTTGAAATTATGTGTGTGAGTATCTCCAAAGCCTTGAGCGTGGTTATTGTGAGCATTAGTATTTGCATGTAAGTGAGATTATTTCTAGAGGCTATATATCTAACTTCCTCAAGTTTATTTTTATTTTTTTGCAACCTACCTTGCTCTCCTTAAACACAAAGAAGTCCTCCAAATGGCAGTTTCTTTCTTCTTGATTCATGGTGAGATACACACTATTCATAAATCTAGGAGTGTCAAGGGGAGTATCAAAAGAACTTCCTAAGTGGCTAAGAGGATCATACCAAGTGGCAAATTTGTCTTCCTCTTATTTGTTAAAGATAGGTTCTCACTCAAAATCTTTCTTATACAGATGCATAGTGGGAGAAGGTGATTGTTCAAAACTAAAGGAGGGATAGTTTCCTTGTCCAACTTGTAGCCTATTCGCAACCAACATTTAAGAGTAAGTATTTTAGCATAATAGGATGACACAAAGCATTTTGGGAATTACAATCATATAGTTGAGAGTTCACTTGTCAAGAAATGTAACATAGAGATAGTAGCTTGTCAAAAGTGCCCAAGAAAATTACAACTCTAGTGATCCTAGCGTATAGTGGGGAAAGAAGCCCAATAGCAAGTAGCCAAGAAAGTAGGATAACTGAGTTATGAAAAGTGAAGAATCTATGACATTAAATTTGCATCCAAGAAACCAAGCTCATCTTTTCAACCTAAGACACTACCAAACATGTAGATTTCATATCAAGATCATAATAAAATCAAGTATGAACACCCATCCCCACTTAGCTAGAACACACCTAAAGACTCTACTTCACAAGAAGCTAGAAACAAGAAATTGTTTCTAGGAGACCAGGTGACATAATTTTAGCAAATAAGATTGTATGATAGTTTTAATAATAGTCAGGTGACTATTTTGAGTAATACAATAGTTCTTGAAAGGTAGTGTGACAATTTACAAAATAATGATATGATAAAGTTTATGAGACAGTGTGATACTTTTTGTATGTTCAAGCAAAATTATAGTTACACTAGAATGTTTTTCCAATTTGTAGCAGCAAGTGTGTGAGATATTTTTGAAAACAAAGAATGGCATGAATACATGTCTTCAAGAAATTGAGCAAGGGACAAAGCAACCTTGACAATACAAGCACTTGTGAGGTTTCAAATAAAAATAAAGTTATAAAGACTACTATCATGTGTATGTTCAAATAATTCCCATGGGTCTAGCACAAAAGGAGAACATTCCAAGCAATATCTACTTGAGGGTCACAGTTTTTTACTCAATAGCTTGGCCTATGCTTAGTGCCCCTTCACCTCACACAAAGTGGTTTCCCACAATAGATATTGGATTTTTCATATAATTTCTATTAACACAACGAAAGGGACACATATGGTGAGTGTAACATCTTGGGGTGATATGGACAGTCCACTAGGATCGATCCTTGCACCAACATATTGAGTGGATAATAAGGGTGGCTTCTAAATCCTAAAGCATCTAGAAAGGGTCTCGTTTGCAACTCCCTTCTTGCACCTAATATTAGGACACCTTATCACATGATAAGTAACAAACCTCATAGCCACAAGAGTACCTTAACCCACCTAGTGATTTCCTCATAGTCCCAATTCCATAAGTACTCTCCCTAAATGAAGATAGGTGTTAACCCCCCCAAGACTTTGTCCTTTTTCAAGGGGTTTGTGATTATAGTGGGTTGGGTTAGTTTGGTTTTTATCATTCCCACTTTGGGTCATTTCTATTAATATATTTTCACCAATAACAAGTCCTCTAAAGATATGAATCTCACCAGGAGATAATAAAAAAATGGATCCACACCAAAGAGGTCAAGATTTATGATTCATCTTAGAAGTTGGAAAGCATAATCTCCTATTCCTTAGTGCTTCCCAAAAACACACCAAGAAGATCAATTAAATCCATTAAAAAGTGGAGTATCCCACTCATTTTCAAGATCCAATGAAGGGTCAAGATTTTTTATTCACCTCTAAGGTGAAGAGCACACTCTCCTACCAATAATGAACCCTAATCACAATTTTTATGTGTCTAATGAAAGTAAATGACTAATCTAATACCACACTTGAAAATAAAAGAAAACACATAAAAGCTTATTTTTTTGTTTTGCTTGGGCAACCTTGCAAACACATTAGTAGCCCTTTTATCTTTGACAAGTGTTTTTTTTAGCAAGCAAGTGAGAAAACCCTACAAAACAACAAAGTTAGGGCATCAAAAGGTTACCAAATCTGGAATAAACCCTACAAGACCATTGATTAGGTTGTTATGAAACCAAAAAATCTAAAAAGAGAAGCTTCAAAACTGAAAAATACAAATTTGGAACCAAATTAGCTAACCAAGATAGACTAGGTGATACTTCTAGTTGTAGAAGTATCATATGACACTTCACTGTATAGTTGGATGATACTTTCTCCCTTGAAAATACTTTGTGTCACTGCATGTGACAAAATATAGAATAGGTGTGCAATACAATAACTAGTGAAGTATCACACAATAATAGAATAAAATATCGTACGAAAAAGAAAGAGTATTGTATGGTAGTAGTAGAAAGTATCGCATGACATTTCTATCTACAAAAACAAAAACCCAAAACAACAAGCCATAAAATGATGAAAAATGCAACAACAAGAGCTAGACAAGACTATCCAACCCCATGGTGGGCACAACAAATGTATACTCAAAAGGATACACTTCTCTAAGCCCTTCTATTTGAGGAATCTCATGGATTCAAAATCTAAAATGCCAACTTAGAGCTTCCTAATCATGACATGCAAAAGGGTGTAAAAGGAATTGTTGTGTCTCTCAAACGAGCTTAGATACACAACCCCTTGCAAGGTGCACCATGAAATGGTAGATTCAAAGACAAGAGAAATGATGTTAGTGTCCAAGATCCTATGCAATGCTATGCAAATGAAGCTAAGCTAAATGAATACAAAATGCAAACTAGCTAACAAGAACAAGGGTGTTACAATCCTCCTATTGAGCTAGATGAGTTGAATCTAAAGTATAAAAGAAAAGATACACTAATGAAAGCATTATATTAAACTAATATGGAATGCAAATGAGAGGGTAGGGTCACAAGATCTCTAAAATCTCCAAAGAGTACCTATGATTCCTGCAATATAATGTTAGTACAAAGCACGAGTGTTATGAGATGAAGAGAGAGCTCTCCCTTTTAAAGAAAAATGGATGATGGAGATCATAGGGAAAGAGAGGTCTAGTCAAGGATGGAGAATGAATATTGAGTGATCCATGTGTACAAACGTTCCACCATTCACAACCGAGAATTGACTTTTGTGCCCCATGTGAGATAAAAAGGTTTTTTTCTCTATTTTTAAAGTTGGAATAATACATTATGTGTGCACAAATTACTATAAGTGGGTAGTGGGGTATTTTATTTAATTAAAGGGGACAAGTTATTTTTATATAAATATTGACTTAGGATATAGTGTTCAAACTATAGGATAAAATCAAATAAATTATTTTTTGAAGATTGATCAAGAATGAATGATTAATAAATTGAGTAAAAATGCTAGAAAGGGGGCTAATAGTCTAGATGACCATTTTTGAGTGATTAAAAACACAAAATTAAGGTTGTTGATGGTCAAGCTATTGGTCTAGGAAAGTGTACAAGGTTGAGCATAAAGGAAAAAACTATTACGAGACCTAAGGAGCTAGTTGATATCAAGGAGTCCTTCGAAAAACTTGTTGCATTGGAAGATGACACTATTGTGTTCCTCAAGAAATTGGCCTAATTTATTTTGTCATGTGATTTGATGGTATGTTTCATGTGTTGGTTGGCATCTATTTGTTGGCTATCTTTATTGGTTTGTGCAATAGTTTTTTGTTCTTTCATGCTTAATACATCTTGGGGTTGTGTTGCTTTATCTTAGCAATTATTTTTATGGGTGGAACTTAATGCTTATCTTTTCTCTTGTAAAAGGTTTTTGGGTCCCTTCAAAAATTATTTTTGAATTAATAAAAAACCACTTAATTGATAAAAATATGTAAATATGCAACAATATTAAATTATACTACAAATTTATTCAAAAGTCACATGCAAACCTATATGGGCAATGTTAAACTACGATATTTTACATGCATCAAACATATTTTTATATATATGGACATTTTAAAACATCTAAAATTGCATGGAGAGGGAGGGAGGGAGAGCATTTTAAAACATCTAAAATTTCATGGAGAGAGAGAGAGAGAGAGAGAGAGAGAGAGAGAGAGAGAGAGAGAGAGAGAGAGAGAGAGAGAGATTGATTTGTTTTACACTTTACAAACAACTACTTAATTGATTTACTTTTATGCAATAATGTTAAATTGCATGATAAAATTATTGAGATATTGCATGCAAACCATTCACCATAATGGAAAGAGGAGATATTCCATTAACTTATTCAAATTCTTCAATTCTTCATCAAGGCATATCAGGCTAACTCTCATTCATGAGGTTTTGACTTACATAGATTCTTTTTGGTTTTGTGTTTAGTCAAGGCTATTACATTAACATACTTGATTGCATACTAAATTCAACCACCTCCACAAGGGTAGTTATAATCTTTATTGTTGGATTCAATTCTACTACTTTCTATCATTTCCTTTATCATTACCATTTTAGTTTCAAGGTTGATTCCTCAATATAGGGATTGAACAAGGAAAGCCCTCCCCAAAAAAATAAAATAAAAAATTCTTGTGTGGAGGAATAAGTTATAAAAATTATGAATCCAAAATTGGAAATTACTATCAAGGGCTATCTGTAGGACTAAGGTTGACTATACTTTTTCCTTCTAGGAATATGATTTTTAGGTGGAACATATACCTAGAGATCTATAATGTTTAGGGTGTTCTATTTGGGTTCCATATCTTTACTCATATTTTTTGTCATAGTTTCCAATTAGTAGTTTTTTGAGAAGAAATGTGTTTTGTATCTCTCCTCTTTAAGGTGGGTCACTTTCTCACCCTTCCTTTTATCTCCTAGATATGATTTCTTGCTTTATTAAGGTTGTGCATGTTCTTCTTTCATTTAAGTCAATCAACCCTAGGCAAGCTAATCAAATTAAAAAAATTCATTGATCACACTTCAAATCTAAGGTTAATGAACTAAATGAACGAGGACTTACAAGTGAAAGTCTATTTGATAGACACATCTTATTGAATGTTTCCTTTTTTGACATAAATCTTTTGGTGATCCCGACTAATGTCATTTTTCTTTTTGTGGAGTTATATTTCTATATTCATTTTGCATTTAGATCTACTTTGCATTAATATTCTCTCTCATTCATGAGGTTATATCTCCTTTGAGTGATCTCCCTTTTCTATTTGGACTTTGTGTCTTTCAACATGAAACTCACTAAAAAGACATGGTTAACATTTACCCTCCTCTTAGATTTTCTTCTTACTACACTTTATCATGATCATGATATCTATGAAATTTATTTTAATTTTTATTAAATTCATGTTTCTTGATGCCTTACTTTTATATACAATCATGAGATTTGGTAATACAAGGTTTCCAAATCAATCTTCTATTAAAAATATGGTAAAGATTGTAAGTGGTTTTCCAATCTCTAGTTTGGATTATATACGAGGTTTAGTTAGTGACATTCCTCATCATGATACTCTTAATAATAAGAATACTAGAATAATGTAAATGATTACTCAATCAACCCTTTATGATTTAGATGTTAAATAGTTTTTTAAAACAATCCTCTCCACTATCATCACCTCAATATCCTAAACACACCAAAAAATGTTACTTTCAAGAGAAATTATACTACACATCACCATTCAAATGAAAATTCTCTTTATCCCATCACATTGAAGGCTATTTACAGTACCAGATATAAAACATTATGAATAAACAAGTTTAAAATGGTATAGGACTTGGTATCAATGAACAAGGCATCAAAGTTCATATTACTATTCCTTAACCAAATACTAAGAATGGATTAGGCTATAAATAACTAGCTATTGGCTATCCTATTACCCATCATATTAAATATTATCCAAAACCACATTTGCATGTTCTCATTCCTACTAAATTTATTGGACCCGTGAAGAGTTGGCTTATTATGTTATGGTTTTTATGGAAGCTCAACCTCAACAAGTAATCCTCTTAACAAACATATTAAACATAATATGACTATATTTTAATCTTTCACTATAATAATACACATTTACTTAAAAATTATGATTATTGATAAATTACATATTTGACAAGGTGAATCAAGTTACTCTTCTTAAAATACTGAATGTTATCAAATTTGTTCATCAATTTTCTTATACTTAGCATAAAAATAGCTTCTTCTCCCTTGAACTTCTACCCTAGGGGCAATAGTTTTAATTTCTTATTTGCTCATTCCTTGGTATTTTTCTATACCTTTGTATAAGAAACCCTTGTGGAGGACTTTTTTTCTTTTCATTTTTTCTCCTTTGGGGGCTAGCATCTTTCTGGTCTTAGATAAGATATATCCCTAAGAGGACACTTTTTCCTTTTTTCTTGGGTATATTAAATCCTTTATTGTTGAGTTCCCCTAAGATGGGTCACTTGGTAAGGATAATCTCCTTCCCTTCTCTCTATCTATGGTGTCATTATTCTATGATACATCTTGTTTGAGGGTGAATGCACCAAATTTGTGGTGCCAAAATGATGACACCTTATTTTTTTTCAAAATTTCCTATAGCATGCATGGACAATATTGTGTATGCGCTATGGGCCTGAGCTTAGGCTTGTTGAGCCTAGGCCATAGAACACAAGCACTATAGCACTTACACGCTATTAGAAATCACATACAACAATATAAACCCCTACTCTCTCTCTCCCCACTTTGTCTCTCCATTTTCTCCCTACCTCTCTCTACATGCTATTCTGTACCCTTTCCATCCTCCCCTCCCTCTCTCTCCCTCTCCCTCCCTCTCCCTTCCTCCCTCTCTCTCTCAATTTCCATCCTATCTTGTACTCTTTCCCCCATCCCCTAATATCTCTCCCTCTCTACCCCTTTTCCTCTATCTCCCTCCCTCACTCCCTCTTTATTCCCCTCTCCATTTCTCCCTCCCTATTCCCATCCCCCCCTTCTCTCTCCCTACCCCATTATATCTTGTACTCTTTTCCTCATCCCCTACTCTCTCTCTCTCTCTCTCTCTCTCTCTCTATCGCCCCCCTCTCCCCTCCCTATCACATACTCTCTCTTTCTTGCATCATATTGTGTACTCTTTCCCTCGATTTCAGACTCTCTCCTCCCCCTTTCCCCACAAATTTGTGTCCCTCTTTTTCTTTCTATGCATCCTATCCCATGTACTCTTTGAACCCCCATCCTTTACTCCCTATAAATCTCTCTCTCTCCTCTCTCTCTCTCTCTCTCTCATCCCCCTATCTACTACTCTCTCTCCATTCCTCTCTCTCTTCTCTCTCTCTCTCTCTCTCTCTCTCTCTTCTCTCTCCTCTCTCTATCCCACCCCAATCTATGTCCCTCTCTCTTCTTTCTATGCATCCTATCCCATGTAATCTTTGAAACCCCCATCCTCTACTCTTTATCAATCTATCCCTCTCTCTCCTATCTACTACTCTCTCTATATCTCTCTTTGTCTCTCTCCCCCCTCTCTCCCTCTCCCTCTATCATCCACTACTCTATGTACCTCTCTCTCTTTATATGCATCCTATCCCATGTACTCTTTGAACCCCATTCCTCTCTCCCTCCCTCCTCCTCCCTCCACTCCCCTCCACCTCCCCCCTCCCCCCTCTCTCTCTCCTGCCTCTCTATCCCAATCCCAATCCCGCCCTCTCCCATCCCCTACTGTGTGTCCCTCTCTATCTTTCTATGCATTGTATCCCATGTACCCTTTGATCCCCCATCCTCTAACCCTATCAATCTCTCTCTCTCTCTCTCTCTCTCTCTCTCTCTCTCCCCTCTCTACTATCTACTACTCTCCCTCCCTCCCTCCCTCCCTCCCTCCTTCCCTCTCCATTTCTCCCTCCCCTTCTCCCTATCCCATTGTCTCTCTCTCTCTCTCTCCTCCCTCCCTCCTCTCTCTCTAGTCCATCCTCTCTCTCTTTCTTTGCATCCTATCTTGTACTCTTTCCCTCATCCCCTTCTCTCTCCCCCCCCCTCTCCCTCCCTCCTCCCTCCCTTCTTCCTTTCCCTACCCCATCCTCTCTCTCTTTCTTGCATCCTATCCCATACTCTTTCCCCCATCTTGTACTCTCTCTATCCCAATCCTACCCTCTCTCACCCCCAAAATATCCTCTCTCTCTCTCTCTCTCTCTCTCCTCTCTCTCTCTCTCTCTCTCTCTCCATCCCTCCCTCTCCCCCTCTCCCTCTCCCCCTCCCTCCCTCCCTCCCTCTCTCTCTATCATTTATTACTCTATGTCCCTTTCTCTCTTTATATGGATATTCCACATACTCTTTGAACCCCATTCCTCTCTCTCTCTCTCTCTCTATCCCAATCTCAATCCACCACCCTCTCCCATTCCCTACTGTGTCCCTCTCTCTTTCTATACATTGTATCACATGTACCCTTTGATCCCTCTCTCTCTCTCTCTCTCTCTCACCCTCCCTCCCTCTCTCTCTCTCTCTCTCTCTCCTCTCTCTCTCTCTCTCTCTCTCTCTCTCTCTCTCTCTGTCTCTCTCTCTCCCCCCCCCTATCCACTACTCTCTCTCTATGCATCCTATCCCATGTACTCTTTAAAACCCCTATCCTCTACTCCCTATAAATCTCTCCCTCTCTCTTTTCCTATCCACCTACTCCCTCTCCCTCCCTCTCTCTCAATCCTTATCTCACCCTTTCCCACCCTCTAATCTGTGTCCCTTTTTCTTTTTCTATACATCCTATATCATGTACTCTTTGAACCCCCATCCTCTACTCCTTATAAATCTCCCCCTCTCTCTCTTATCAGCTACTCACCACACATACACACAACACACACACTCTCCTCTCTCTCTCCCCACCTTCCTCCTTCCCTCCCCCCCACCTCCCCCCTTCTCTCTCATTCTCTCTCCCCCACTCTATCTCTCCCTCTCTCTCCATCCCTCCTTCTCCCTCTATCATCCACTACTCTATGTCCCTCTCTCTATTATATACATCATATCCCACTACTCTTTGAACCCTCATTCCTCTCTCTCTCTCTCTCTCTCTCTCTCTCTCTCTCTCTCTCTCTCTCTCTCCCCCCATCATCTACTATATGCCCCTCTTTATTTTTATGCATCCTATCCCATGTACACTTCGAACCCCCATCCCCTACTCTCTCTCTCTCTCTCTCTCTCTCTCTCCCCCCCCCTCCACTCTCCCCCTCCCCCCCTCCCTCCCTCTCCCTCCCTCACTCCCATCCCCTACTCTATATCCTTCTCTCTCTTTTAATGCATCCTATCCCATGTACTCTTTGAACCCCCATCCTATACTCCCTAGCACTCTCTCCTATCCCCCACCCTCTCTCTCTATTCTACAGCCCTCTCCCCACTTCTCTCTCTCTCTCTCTCCCATACTCTCTCTAGCTCTATTTTTATTTCTCTCACTCTACTTCCTTTCTCCCTACCCCATCCTCTCTCTCTCTCTCTCTCTCTCTCTCTCTCTCTCTCTCTCTCTCTCTTTGCATCCTATCCCATACTCTTTCCCCCATCCCCTATTCTCTCTCTCTCTCTATGCATCCAATCCCATGTACTCTTTGAAACCCCATCCTCTCTCTCTCTCTCTCTCTCTCTCTCTCTCTCTCTCTCTCTCTCTCGCTCCCTCCCTCCCCCAACTCTCTCTTTATCTCTATTTTTATCACTCTCCTCCCTTTCATCCTCTCTATTCCCTACTCTCTCTTACTCTCTCACTCTACCTTAATCCCCCTCCTCCCTCCTCTCTCTCCCTCCCATACTCTCTTGAGCTCTATCTCTATTTATCTCACTCTCCTCATTTCAAACCTTTCCATTCCCTACTCTCTCTTACTTTCTCACTCTACCTTAATCCCCCCTCTCTCTGTTACATCTCAAATTTTGACCTAATTTTAAATTTGCTCATAGCTGTTAGATTGAACTATTTTTTTTTAATAATAATGTAAAGTAGGTAGTTATTTATAACTATTATATTAATTGTTAATGAAGATGGTCGTTAATCATTATTTGTCATGTGATGTTTAGCAGTTGCTTGATTTAGAAGTAAGGTTAAGAATTAAAATTTATTTAAATGTTTGTATGGAAATTATTATGGAACTTGTTATTATAATGGAAGTATTGCACAAGTGATTGTAGGAGAAGATGAAGGGGGGGAAGCATTGCTAAATGGGATCAACAAAATGGGATAATAGCTCAAGTCCAATCATTAGGATTGACAAGTATGACCTTAAATTGCCTTGTCAAGAACCTAGTGACTTGAACTTTGCAATACAACTGAAGGACCCACATGAGCTATTAAATAAAAAATTTAAAACATATAATAACTTAATTAAAATATAAACGTACCTCAAAGGATTTTGAATGATCTTTTACCATATTGTTATAATATATACCTATGTATGTACACATAGATATAAATATAAGGTGACACCATAATATTATTTTCTTTATAATAAAATGATGCCACCTCATTAATATATCTACATATATGTAGATAGATATAAAACATAATATTTTTTGATTTATAATCTTCAAATATTCTTCCAACCTTTATTCTTTCTTTTTCTTTTAAAAACTCATTTAACACTTGGAATTTTTAATTGGCATTCAAAGAGCCAAGATAGTCTTTATGCTATAGAATCCAAGAGTCACGTTATTTCTTTTTAATAGAAGTTGAGAGTGAGAGGAAGATATATCTATTCAAGCACTCAACTTCCTTTCTAAAGCCTGACTCTCTCTCTCTCTCTCTCTCTCTCTCTCTCTCTCTCTCTCTCTCTCTCTCTCTCTCTCATTTTTGAATTCCATTCATCAACTGATATCCTACAATTATCATTTGAAAATCACTACCATTCATAGCATTCTAAGTCTTTATTTTTATAGTTTTGTTTGCAGAAGACGTGACACATTTATACACTAGATTTTGTGCCTAAAGAATGTTTGTGGAGGAGTTGAATCATAGTGGCTAGCTAGGCTTATGCTTTCTTTTCTTTTCTAGAATAGTCTTAGGTTATGTAAACAATCATTACTGTGTATTTTCTTATTAATTCCAACTAGTTTTTGACTTCCATAACAGCTAGACTATATATATAATCATCTTAGATACTATTGGATAGAACCTCTTGAGAAAAGAGTTATTTAAATGCAATAAAATCCTAATTTAAATATAACATTTGGAAATTAGAATTCAATGATGTATCTGCTAGTCTTAAAGGACATATTCTTTCAATTCATAGTTTGTGATAAGTTATACTTTTCAATGAATCCTTTGAGAATCAATGGATAGAGCTGATCGCTTTGAATTTTCAAGCACTTGGGACTCACCAACTAGGTGAAGAGGTGAGATGAAATATCCAAGAACATAGAAATGGAATCAGATATGATAAAATAAATTAAATAATATTACTTAATAGCTCATGCTTGTTCTTGCTATTGTTTTCTCTATTGTCAAGTCAAGTGGTGGTGATTAGGTCATTGAACCCATCATAAAAACCTTGGCCAAGGTCATTTAAAGGCATATTTTCCATCTATTTATCACTTGATGTCAGTGGTGCTAGTTATGTAGACGTGTCCATCTATAACTATGCAGACATTCTAAACACTAGAATGCTTAGATGGCTGGACTAAAGGTATCCTAAGACTGATCCTAGGGTAGGGAGGGTCTTTCTAACTCAATAGACTGTGTGGGGATAGGTATGGTTTGAGGTTCAGAGGTTAAGCCTAAGTCAATTCTTCTCCTCTTATCAAAAGTTGAGGCTTGCACAACTAGCTATAGATCCACTGGATAATACTTGAATGTTTCTTTTCTTCTTTCCATCATAATCATTTACTTTACTTGTATGTAGAACAAGACAGTTAATTGTTATTATAGTTATTGTTAAATATAATTATTTTCAGTTAATCTACTTATTTTAGTTGATCATTAGTATAGTTATTTTCAATTAATCGTTATGTCATATGATAAGGAATTCAGTTATTTGTTCAATGAATGCTTGGAAAATCTCTTTATAAACCATTTTTGTTTTTGATATGAAAAAATGTTTGTTACACTCTTTGTGTGTCAATCCTATCCTATGCTCTTTCCCCATTCCCTTCTCTCTTTCTAGCCTTCTCTCTCACTCTACAACATATTCCCTACTCTCTCCCCATCCTCTACTCTCTCACTCTCTACCCTCTCTCCTTCTCTACCTCTCTTCTTCCTTCTCTCCTTATACATTCTCTCTATTGGAATTGAAGGCTTAAATAACATGTATGCACTGTTTAGGCCTTGAATTTAATTTTTTTAAAAAATAGTGTGCATGCACTATAGTGCATATGTGCTATTTAAGCCTTGAATTTTAAAATGATTTAAATAGTGCACACGTGCTATTGGCCACACACGCTATCTAAAGCATTGGGTACCACCAAGCCTAAGGCTTAGATTTGCCTTGGGGATCTGATGCAGGAGCATCTTGGGTGTAAGAGCAATCTTGCATCCCTCAAAAATATTTTCTTTTCAGTCTTTTCTATTCTAATAAGGACTAGTAGATAGGGTGGTTACTATTTCTGGGAGATTACTATTTCTAGTAAGTTTGTCATGCTAGCTCACAATGTTCTCATTTTCTACATGAAGGTTCATTTTAGAATTATATTCCTACCATAAAAATCTCATTGCTCTAGCTTAAGTATCAGAGAAGTTATTGTGGATTTTTGGTGGGAAATTTAGGAGAAAAATCTTCAGGCTCACTATTAGAGGCCTTAGAGTACCCGAATGAGGTTTGAAAACTTGAGGGAAGGGCACTTACATCATTACAAGTTTGTAGATCAAGAGATGAAATTTCTGAAAAGTGGTTATAATAGCCAATCAGAGCAATGGTTTGAGAGTTATGGCCTTTCGAAGCTGGGCTACCTAAAATTTCTAAAATAATTGTCATAGATGTATTTGGTTGACTCTAAATGTATTCTTAGGGTTTGTCAGCCATACGTATTAAGTTTGAGCATCTATAACCTTCTTGGGTGGCATAAAATTACCTATTTAAGAAATGTCCAAACATTGTCTAAGACATCTCTAGGTGTAGTTCACAGCTTAGTCTTGCAGAATACTGTAATAAAGGTGCCCATGTGGGGTAGCATATTGTACTTGTGGATTTTATAATTCTGCATTTGCGGCTATCATAAGAAGTCTATTTTTTTTCTCATGTTTGCTGTTGTTTCTTTGTTTCTATTATGAGTTTATAGTATTAAGGGGAGCACCCTTCATTAAGTGGTATCAGAGCTAGAATTCTTGAGTGTGTGGACATATCACTGACTGTGAGGCAGTTCCCATCAGGACCGTGGTTTAGGCTGTGCTTGTAGATAGATCATCAATTGTGAGGCAATTTGTACTAGGGTTTTAGCAAAAGTGTGAAAAAAATTCCTCCACAAAGAGAGCATGGTGGAAGAGTTGTAGGTGTTACACCTGTGGGTTTTAGAGCCCTCCAAAGACAAATGCAAGAATTGGAAGAAAAAATGTGTAGAGGAATAAATCTTCCCATAAGAGATGAAAGCAAGGATGAGGATGAAGTAGAAAAAAATGCCGAAGTAGAGGCAGTTCTAAATCTAGAGGAAGAGATGATTTTTAGGGCCATCTCCAAGATTGGAAAAAGACCTAAGTTTGAAGTTCCCACATATTTGGGAAATCTTAACCCAAAGGAGCTGATTGATTGGATCAATGAATTAGAGGAGTACTTTGAGTACAAATATATTGAGGATCCTAATAGGGTAAAGTTTGTGAAGGAAAAAGTGAAGGGATATGCGAAGATCTTGTGGTAGGAGGTTCAGTTGGAGTGAAATATAAAGAGAAAGGACAAATCACCAGATGGGATAAGATGATAGATAAACTGAAGTGAAAATTCATTCTTGTGGATTATGAGCTTGATCTATTGACAAAAATGCAAGGGTTGAAGTAAGCAGGAAAATCTGTTCAAGAGTATACTGAAGAGTTCTACTGAGTTCTCATTGGAACTGGACATGTAGAAGGTGATAAGGAGAAAGTGGCCCATAATCTTAATGGGTAAAGGTCAAGTATTTAGGATGAGTTAAGTTTGGTTCAAATCAATAGTATTGAGGAGGCATACTAGTTTTCCCTAAGAGTTGAGGAGAAACTGAGCAAGAAGTTTGACAACAAGAATAGTGGAAGAGGTCGTGGTAGAAGATCTGATGAACGATCTTATGGAGGCCATAATGATGATCAAAAGAACAAGGATGAGGCTATAAGTAGTAGTTAGTACTAGAGGGGAAATAATTCTAATCATTTCCATGATCAGAACAATAGAGATTAGAGAGGCAGAGGCAGATGATAAGGATCTAGAAGAGGATGCTTTCATGGGAAATGTTTTCACTGTGGAGAAGAAGGGAATAGAGCATTTGAATGTTCCTAGTGCCAAGGAAGGACATATCAAAGAATAGAAGGGTAGGGCAGAGTCACACATGTTGATGAAGATGCTAGATCCTCACATTCTAAAGATTCTGAAAGAGGAGAGTCCTAGTTAACATAATAGTCCTGCTCAGTGGTGAGAATGAACCTGATAAAAGAAGGAGCTTGTTTTACACAAGGTGTCGATGTGAAGATAAGTGTTGTGATGTGATCATTGATGGTGGAAGTACTAAAAATATTGTATTAGAAATGATGGTCATAAAGCTAAAGCTAAAGAGATGGAAACATCTATGTCCATATCGTATTTGTTGGGTGCAAGATGACCACAAGGTCATGGTTAATGAGCAGTGCTTAGTGAAGTTCAAGATTGGAAACTACCAAGATGAGGTACTTTGTGATATAATACCTATGGACATATGTTATATGTTGCTGGGTAGGTCATGGAAGTTTGACATGCATGCTAGACATGATGGGCGAGCAAATACCTACACTCAAACCAAGGATGGAGTGAAGCATAAGTTGAAGCCATTGAAGGAGAAAGAAGAAAAGGTATGTAGCACTTCTAGAATATGTTTTGTTGATGGAAAAGAGATTCTCAAAGGTATGAAGCATGAGCATATGTGTTTTGCTATAATTATAAAAGATAGTAAAGAAGTAGAGGAGGTACCTGTAGAAGTTACAGATATGTTAGGAGATTTTTTTGATATTGTATCAAATAATGTACCTAATGGATTTCTCCCAATTGAGGAAGATTAGTCACCAGATGGATTTGGTTCTAGGAGCTAGTTTGCCAAACAAGGTAGTGCATAGAATGACACCAAAAGAAAGTGAAGAGTTGAATAGACAAGTTCATGAGTTGTTGCAGAAGGGTTTGATTTAAGAGAGTCTATGAGTCCATGTGATATACCAATAGTGTTAGCACCAAATAAGAATGGAAAATGGAGGATGTGCATAGATTCTCATGCTATGAACAAGATCACAATCAAGTATAGATTTCCATTGCCAAGGATGGATGATATTATGGACTATTTGAGTGGGCCTGTGTATTTCATAAAGATAGATCTAAAGAGTGGGTACCATTAGATTTGTATTAGAGAAGGTGATGACTACTTTCAAGAAAAAAGGAGGATTGTACAAGTGGTTAGTCATTCCTTTTGGGCTAACCAATGCACCAAGCACTTTCATGCAGCTCATAGATGAGGTATTGAAAGAGTTTTTGGGTAAGCTTGTCATTTTTTTTATGTAGATGATATCTTGATCTTTAGTAAGATATTAGAGGAGCATTTGATCCATATTCACAAGGTGTTTGATAATTTGAGGGAAGAAAAGTTGTTGATAAACCCAAAGAAGTGCAGTTTTGCAAAGAAGGAGTTGGTGTACCTAGGATTTGTAGTCTTAGCAAGAGGTCTAAAAATAAATTTGGAGAAAGTGAAGGCTATCCTTGAATGACCCACTCTAAAGAGTGTGACAAAGGTAAGATCTTTTCATGGACTGGCTAGTTTTTATAGAAAGTTCATAAGAGGTTTTAGTAGTATTAATGGACCCCTGATTGAAACAATGAGAGGGGATAGGAAAACATTTAGGTGGATTTTAGGAGCAGATAAGGGTTTTAACATGTTGAAATAGAAAGCTACTGAGCACTCTATTTTAGCACTTCCTGATTTTAACAAGGTGTTTCAAGTAGACTATGATGTTAGTGGTACTGCATAAGGAGCTATTTTGAGCCAAGAAGGTAGACCTGATGCTTATTATAGTGAGTAGTTGAATGATGCAAAAAGAAAATTTTCTATTTATGATCAGGAATTTTATGCTATAGTTCAAGCATTGAAGAAGTAGAGACACTATCTTCTTCCTAAGGAGTTGTTTTGTATACTGATCATCAAGACTTGCAATATTATAGTCAAGGAAAATTAAACCAAAGGCATTTGAAATGGGTTATTTTTTTGCCGAGCTATATATTTGTTTTGAAATGTAGGAGTGGGAAGTCTAACAAAGTTGTAGATGCTCTTAATAGAAGACAACTTTTGCTGATAGAAATGTAGATAGAGGTGGTTGGGTTCAAGGAACTCAGTACTTTGTATCCAAATGATCCTAATTTTGGTGAAGTGTGGAAGGCTTGTACAAAACCTATTACACTTCATAGGACTTGCATTTTATGATCCAAGATTGTATGTTGTTCAAAGGAAGCCATTTGTGCATTCCCATAAGTTCAATGAGAGAGAATCTCATCAAGGAGAAGCATAGTGGAGGATTGGTTGGACATTTTGGCAAAGATAAAACCATAGCTTTGGTTGTTGAGAATTATTACTAGCCATAGTTGTAGCAAGATATGAAGAAGTTTGTACAAAGTTGTAGAGTATGTCAGATGGCAAAAGGAGTGAGGTAGAATACAGGGTTGTATCAACCATTACCTGTACTAGAGAAGCCATGGGAGGATGTCAACAGGGATTTTTTTCTTGGATTACCAAGGATGCAATGAGGGCATGATTCTATTTTTGTGTTGGTTGATAGGTTTTCAAAGATGACACATTTTATTGCTTGCAAGAACACTAGTGATGATGTTCATGTGGCAGCATTGTTTTTCATAGAAGTGGTGAGACTATATGGTTTGCAAAAGAGTATAGTTTTAGACCGAGATACCAAATTTGTTGGGTATTTCTGGCATACATTGTGGAAGAAGTTGAAGATAGATTTAAAGTCCAGTTCATTGCGTCATCCACAAACTGATGGACAAACATAAGTGGTGAATAGGAGTTTGAGAAATTTACTAAGATGTTTTTTTAGAGAAAAACCAAAAGGATGAGATCTAATTTTACCACAGGAAGAATTTTCATATACTAATTCTTTCAATAGGAGTACTAGTAAATCACCATTCCAGATTGTATATGGGAGTAGTCCCAGAAATGCTTCTAAATTATGATAGTTGGATAAGAGAGAT
Source organism: Cupressus sempervirens (assembly GCA_028749045.1). Lineage (NCBI taxonomy): Eukaryota > Viridiplantae > Streptophyta > Pinopsida > Cupressales > Cupressaceae > Cupressus > Cupressus sempervirens. Next base: position 374,488,168 of record CM053792.1, on the reverse strand, counting down.
ATGTGGTGCTGAAGTAGAAGGTTTTGTTAAAAATTTGAAGAACATCCATGAGGAGGTGAGGAAGCACATCATAAAGATGAATACATAATATAAAGCTAAGGAAGATGTGAAAAGGAGGTATAAGGAATTTTAGATTGGAGATGAAGTCAAGGTTCATTTGAGAAAGGAGCATTTTCCAGTGGGACATATAATAAGCTGAAGATGAAGAAGTTTGGACTATGCAAGATAGTGAAAAGGCATGATTCTAGAAATGCTTATGAACTGGAGTTGCTTGCTGAATTGAATATTTCACTAATATTTAACATTTTAGATTTGATAGAGTATTATGAAAGAGGTGATGGAGATGAAGTTGCAGAAGCACAATGGAGTATTCTAGCAGCTAGTTCGACTACAAAGGAGATTGAGGAGATATTGGATGGTTGAGGGAAAGTACAAAGAACAATACTTATGAATAATAACTTATCAAATGGAAAGGGAGGCCAATAGAGGATTCATCATGGCTAGTAAGGGAGAAGGTTAACCATCTTGGTTTTCCTCTGAACACCTGAGATGTGACAAAGTCACTACTCAAAATACCCTGGGTGTAAGAGCGATCTTGCATCACCCAAAAATATATATTTTAGCCTCTTTTATTGTAAGAAGGACTAATAGACATGGTGGTTATTAATTCTAGGAGCTTTCTATTTTTAGTAAGTTTTTCATACAAGCTCAAAATGTTCTCAATTTCTACATGAAGGTTCATTTCAGAATTATAAGCCTATCATAAAAATCTCATTGCTCCATCTTAAGTATTAGAGAAGTTATTGCAAATTTTTGGTAGAAAATTTAGGAGAAAAATCCCCAGGCTTACTGTTGGAGGCCTTAGAGTGCTCAAATAAGGTCCAAAAACTCAAAAGAAGGGTGCTTGCACCATTCCAAGCCTATAGATTAGGAGCTTCCATTTTTGAAAAGTGGTTATAATAGCCAATCAGAGCAACTGTTCGAGAGTTATGGCTTTCCAAAGTTGGGCTACCCAAAATTTCTAAAATAATTGTCATAGATGTATTTGGCTGACTCTATATGTATTGTTAGGGTATGTTGGCCCTAGGTATTAAGTTTGAGCATCTAGAACCTTCCCAGGTGGCATATAATTTCCTATTTAAGAAAGGTCCAAACATTGTCTAGGACAACTCTGGGTGTAATTTGCAGCTTAGTCTTGCAGAATACTGTAATGAAGGTGCCCATGTGGGTTAGCATATTGTACTTGTAAATTTTGCAATTCTGCATTTGCGATGATAATAAGAAGTCCATATTTTGTTCTTGTGTTTGTTGTTGTTTCTTTGTTTCTGTAATGGGTTTATGGTATTAAGAGGCTCTAAACTGGTCTAAAACGTGTTTTGTAGCAAGCATACAAAAAATGCTTTATTTTTCTTCTATGCTCTCCTTCAAGTTTTCTTGTGGTTGAGAATCGATAAAATCAAGTTACATAATATTATAGATCTCTGTGTTAGCTATATAACCATATAATTTATTTCAAATTCCTATTATTTCAAGCCTTTCAACTATTATTTCTTTTTAATGTATGTCCATTTTCTCTCAAAAACCAACATGTACTAATTGAGGTGTAGATTTTAGCTCGTTCATTGAATTTTGCAACAAGTTAGTTTTTTAGAAACTAGACTCCATTAGACACACTTTGAAAAAAAGAAGTTTTTATTTTGGATTAGTTTTCAATAATTTCTAGGGAGAGCACATAGATATTACATATTTTTGGGATGTGTCCACTTACAAAATTCATAAAAAAAATACACACTATAAAATTACCTAAAATTTTTGGTATAAACTACACAGTTGGCCAAAGTGATTAAAAAATTTTAAAATAAAAGTTAAAATTTTTGGGGGGCCACACTTTGCACTATGTTATGCTTTTTCTGAAAAAATAGTACCACTTTCTGTGACCCCCTTTTTTGAGGGCCTAAAACTAAACCATTTTGAATTTTTTTTAGTAGTTTAGAAACTAGATTCAAAAGACTACTACTTTTTTTCAAATCTTAAAATTTTGAGCATAATTATCTTCAAATTCTTGTTGAAGTTAAGAAATTATTGATTTTAGAAAAGAATTGGCCACTTATACCCCCCTTTTGGCACCACAACTTTGTGCACTTACCCTTGATATAGGGTGTTTTATTTTGTGTAAGGCTCTTATGATTGATGCTTACAATTTTTCTTTATATCTTACAATATTTCAATTGTCACATAATAATCCACCATGGATTTCTCATTTGTGGTCTCTTACCTCTATACTTGAGGGGGCACGATTCAACAAAATATATATTTTTCTATTTATCTCTCAAGGATCCATTGTCTCCTTATTGTCCCCTTTGTGAAAACTAAGTAGGTATAATATATCATTCTTCCATCTTTCTTTTCATTTCTCTATAGATTTGCATTATTTTATGATACATTTTTATTGTTAAATATGGAATGCTTTGTTCATGGAAAACACAAATGTTTCTTCTTGAAAAATTTGAGCTCATACCTTAGAATTTGAGTATTTATTATTTAATAATCATCTATATCATCATTCTTTCCTATCATATGTGGTATCTTTTCTAGTATATATGTTACATTCTATGTTGTTTGAAATTGCATGTTCTATGATGTATCTTTCCTTCACACTTGTGGGGAAAGTTTTCTTGTACATTATTTCTCTCTTTGTATAAGGATCAACTTTCCATAGTACAATGACATTTTTTTTATCATGTGAAATTACTTTACTATAAGGAATTATTGTCTTGATTAGAATTTTATGAGAGTTTATAGATTTGATTGTGTAATATTTTTCATCATCAATGTTTCAGATCACATTACACGATCCATCATTAAGATGAAAACGATCTAAAGGAATATATATATTTTAGATTGAAGACCTAAATGGGGGGAATAAGAAGGGAGAGAAGGTATGAAAGGGAAATAAAAGTATATCTAATAAAGCCAATATATGAACATTTAAATTTGCAAGGTATATATCTATATACATATATAAGATATTAATAAAACACACACACACACACACATACACACACACAATGCAAAATATTACACACAAAGCAAGTACAAAAAAGAGGAAGGGGGGAGAGAGAGAGAGAGAGAGAGAGAGAGAGAGAGAGAGAGAGAGAGAGAGAGAGAGAGAGAGAGCTGACAACACAAAGGAGCATAAGAGCAAAACAAAGAGTAAACAACACACCAAAGACACAAAAAGGTCTCAAAAAAAGGGGAATGACTAAGAGGAAAAGTTGGCACAAGAGAAATTCCTATGGGAAGACAAAAATGGTTACTAAGAGTCACTTAAGCTCCATTGATAATCTTGATTGAGGTTGGAAAGGTTATCGCAGATGACAATCACATCCTTAAGCTTTCTCTTGAAGAAGTTCTCCTTGAAAATATTTTGTACGTCCTCAAGGAAAATGTGATGCCTAGAGAAAGCAGAGTGCTCAACGAGAGCAGATTTAACAACTACTCATGCTTAATGTCAACAAAGTGCTCATTGGTTTTGGCGTTGAAGGAATGACTGGTTTTACCTATGTATGGGGTAACAAGAGAACACATGACCTTATATACACCAAACTTTGAAAACATATGCCTAGAGTCTTTCAGAGATAAGATGTAATTCTTTATAGTCACCATGGGTTTGAAGGTAACTTGAACACCTTTTTTGACCAAAATCTTGGAGATCTTGTTGGAGATCCTAGTTACATAGGGGATGGAAATAATCAAAGGCAACTCAGAGAAAGAGGGAGGGGGATTGGAGATGGAACATACGAATGATCTAACATGGTAGAAGGCCCTACAAATATGCTTATTAGTGTAACCATTCCACTTGAACACGCAACGAAGATGGGCAAGCTCTTGTTCTAAATTATATTCGTCACAGATCCGAAAGGTTCTAAGAGAAAGAGTTTTGAGGATGCCAAAAAGTGGCCATAGTCTAGTTGTCCAAAACATACAACTAATTTTTTGAGTGGGTTAAATTGTTAATAAAGAAATACAAATAGTTCAATCACACTTTCAAAGTTGAATTTTGTTCAGCTCCACTTTGAAAGTTGAATTTAGTTCAATTGCATTATCAATGAATTTGTACTTTAATATACAATTAAAAAATCTGATTATCATCACCAATTGAACTCAATCAATCACACTAAAATTCTTTATATAAATATACTTTTATGCTCTATTTCTCTTTTATAAAGAGACTTTAAATAAGCATTCCTTCCTGAATTATTAAGCCTAATCATTTAGGTATGAAAGGTGGACATGGCAGTAAATCCAAGTCATTTCAACCAATAATAATAGCACTTCAAAGGTGACAAATGATATCGGGCGCACATTTTTAATAAATATGACAATGGTGCTGTTCATGTTGAGTCACAACAATGCACAAAAAATAGCATCATTGACTGTTTAATGGAACCACAATAATGGCGTGAATAAGAATCCAAAATATAATCAATACACAACCCCATATCACTATAATTATATGCAATTATTTTTCTATTCCGGAACTTTAAACACTGCAAAATTCAATGAAAATGCAGTGCCCTCTATTATTGTTTGTTTCTATTGACTAATTTCCACAAAGTATTGATAAAAATTATCCCCACCTTAAACCAATCAATAACAAACATCATGGCGAGGCAAATTCCGTTTTTCACTTGGTTTCCCCCACTGTGATTTAAATTCCTTTGACTAATTAATGCCAAGAAGATCTATTTTCTTTTCTACATTATTTCAATCTGAGATGTGACTCGTTTTAAGCATTCAAGGTTATCTTTTTTAAGGTTTTCTTGACATTTCATGTAGTGGGTATCTATAATTCCATGCTTAGCTCAGTTATGACGTAAAACAACAGACAAAACGTATCACAGCTAAATAATTAGCTTGTATCTACACAAACATCTCAATTTAGTGTATACATTCGGACTGTATCAATTCAAATATCAGGATGTACATTACTATTTATTAATTATGTAAAAATTCAAAATATCTTGAATGAAAGGTATTTTGTTGAAATTTAGATAGATAGATAGTCTGATATCATTTTTAATATTTTGATGGTAAAATTATTGAATGTGCTTTCTCTTTTTTTTTTTCCTGAATTTTTCATAGTAGATATATATTTAAATAGATTGAAACAGTTGTCAGATTATTGATTTAAATCTATGATTTATAACTTGCTTGAATGATATTTTAATATTTGGAAGATGAATAATATAATGTGATACTTATTTAGAAATAATCTTTTGAATATCAAACAAACTATATATTCAAATTGATGGAAACTCTTGTGAGACTATTTGCTTAGGTCTAGTCTGTCAAGTATAACTCGCTTGAATGACATTTCAATATTCTGATGATTGATAATTAAATGTGATTCTTATTAAGGAAACAAACTTTTAAATCAGAAACATGAGATACACTATATTCAAATAGGTTGAAGCCTCAAAGGGCCCTTCGTCTACTGGTGAAGTTGAAAGGATCACAAAGAGCCCACCAGGATCAAGTCTTGCTGAGTGCAAGGCCCCGACATCTAAAAGGGATGAGGCTAGGCGTAAAAAGTTGAACCTCCATTAAAAAGAAAAAAGTTGAAACAATTGTTAGACTACTTGCTTGAATCTCTAAGATATAACATATCTGAATGACATTTCAATATTTTGATGATGAATTATTAAGAAGAAACAACCCACTGAATCAAGAATATAAGATAAACTATTTCTAAATAAGTTGAAGCAATTGTAAGACTACTCACTTAAGTCTAGATGAAATATAACTAACCTAAACGAAATTTCAATATTTTGGTACAAATCATTAAATATTAGTCGCGTAAATGTGTACACAAATACATATATTTGTACGCTCCACTGTCCATCGTATCTAGTATGCCAATACACAGAGACAAAGACCAGTGAAGTTCAACTGATATACTGTTGAATTATGGGCATATGGCAGTTATGGAACAAGTCTACATAATTGAATGAGTGGAGGCGTGCTGAAAAACATGATGAGGAGGGTACGATAGAAAATGCATCGTTGATTAATGAGGTCCCTGGTCACCCACTAATAGTTAGTGTTGTCTATTTCATATCAGGCACCATGAATTTGGTCAACTGAAACAGTTCTTTCAAGTGGGGTCATGAGGATTTTGTAGTGGGAGGTGGAGTTTCAGTCACATTTCTTCCAGTCAAACATAGACAGCAAATGAAAATAGTCTGTCCCACTTCATGTAGATGCACTTTTGCCTCATTCATGGATGTGATATAGTTTTGCGGCCTGACCCTAGTTTATGGGACAACGTTTGGAGGGTGCATATCTCATAAATGAAAGCGGACTCTACAAGTGATATAGATGCATGGTGTGTGCAGCACTCAAAGCAATTCAAATGAAATTGTTTCATCGTATATGTTATAAGGTTATGCTTAGAATAAAGTAGTTTTATAAGTATATTTTTTATTGGGGGTATACTAAAGTTTGGGAGGTTCTTGTTGGACTAATCACTATTATTTTTCTTTGCGATTCGTTACATAACTTAACGTTTCAAATGTTCTACAAGACTAGTGGTTGCATTGGGCATTGATAGGTCGATCTGTTGGTCTTTTGGCACAACAACAATCCTAGCTTCTAGCAAGTGGTATCAGAGCTTGGTCACAGGTTTGAATCTCCTCGCGTAACGTTGAGGGGGGATTGTTGGACTAACCACCAATATTTCCCTTTGGAATTCATGACTTGGGTTAACCACCTCTTGTGTTCTATAAGTCTAGTGGCTATATCAAACATTGACAAGTCAATATTTTGGTGCAACGACAAAACTAGCTTCTGACAATTCAAAATCCCTGACATAAATAGATAATCATTTGAAAGGAAATTGATAAGTCTCCTCTATTATAAAGAAAGAATTGAGGAAGGTACAAGAAAAATGCTAGTTGTAGAATATTTTCCTAAGATGGATGCTCATCCAACAATGACCAACTAAGAAAAAAATTACATGATATGAAAATGAAAGTGTTCAAAAGCAATAGTGACTAGACAAGTTACATGGTGGGTGATGGAATTTGCAAGGAGGTCAAAATTCCTATTGAAAATTTCAGCAACTAGGAGGATATAAAATGGAGTAAGGAAGAATTGAGATGAAGACTAGGATGGACTAAGAAAGACCACTAACATTCACATCTTTTCTTATGAGCTTCGAAAAAGGAAATTGACTTGTGGGAATGTTTGGCCAAATGTAGTGCCTGCCCCTAGTCTACTTTTTCCTAGTTTGCATTTCTGCTATTATTGCCAAACTCTTTTAGGCTAGTTTTATGTTTGATGATTAGTAGCATTATCTTGAGATTATTAGATATTGTTTCAGACTCAATTGATAAATGATGAGATTTCTTGGTACTCTATACTTCACGTGTGCATGATGATTATCACAATGCTGTTAAATTATTGATGATGTTTAGTTAGATGGATTATCATATGTGTTTTCTTATGGATACTTACCCCATACTGCATGTGTATGGTGTGCGTTTTTGTTTTCTTTATGTATGACGTTTATGATGTGGTTAAGGAAGGGAGTCGTAGTCACCTGCTAGTCAAGATCTACACAATGCACCACTTCCTACCATTGCCTGTTTAGCTTAGTATATATTGTGTATGTGCATGCATGGATTTTATGCAGGTTGCAGGTATTGGGTATCGACTTCCCTGAATTGTCAGGATGAGCGTACCTTATCGCATTATCTCAATGGTAAGAGAGGGGAGATAAATTCTTAAGTCCAAATCCTAAACCTTTAAGCCAATCGTCCTAATTGACAATTAGGACAAGTATCTGAGTCGTGTACCTTTAGAATGTGTTGGATGACATTAATTCATGATTTTAACCCCTTAGTTTGATTTTGTATTAATTTTTCTATGATGGGTTTTCGTATTTTACTTTGGGAGTTTTTGGTGAATTTTATGTTAATTAAGTCTAATTAAAAGATGTAATTAATGATTTAATTTAATGAAAAATTTATATTATTTGTTAATATTTTATTTTATTTAATTAAATGAGAAATTAATTAAATAAAAAGAATTAAATAAAAGAATTAAATTTGAGGATAAATTTATAAGTTTAAATTTGGAATGTGATAATATTTAGTTAATTTAATAATAATATATTTAAAGTGCATTTTTAAATAAATGCTATATAATATTATTATTTAAATTAATAAATAGTTATCAAAAAAATTAATGTTCAAAAATAAATTTAGAAGTAGGAAAAGAAATTAATTTATTAAAAGTTTCATGATTGCATGATACGTGCATGAGACTAAATTAAATAAATTAATTTATAAGAGGTCAAGTAAAAATTAAATAAAGTAATTTAATTAATTATTGTATGTGCATGAAAAAGATAAAATAAAGACAAATAAAAGTTGATAAAGAGTTAAAAGGTTGTGAGCAAAGAGTTCTCTGGAGGTGAACGCACAATTAGTGCCCCGATTTTAGGGAGAGAACTCCTTATCACTATTTGGGGGTTCATTTTCAAGGGACTGCAAATTTTTGGAGAAGGAAGGAATTTTCGAAAAAGAGGAGATGCTGAAAGGAGGGATTTTTCTCTATAGTTTATGGGGTGTCGTGATTAGCATTAGTGTCCAGGTAGACGCTTGTGAATTTTGCATATCTTAAAATGCTCTTTTCTTTCTTGTCTTCATTGTGCTTGTTGAGTGTTTTCTATAGAATTCTTGTGAAGAATGTTTCCAGTAATATGCATTCTTAATATGAAAAATTGATCATCTGTTTATTGGGAAATTAAAAGATCTATATAACCCTCTTCAACAAATTAAAGTAATGAGGAAATTTATCGGCGGGGTTTGAATTTTAATGGAAATTGTGCTTAGAGGAATAATTTAATAAATGGGTGCATTGTCAGCTTAATTCTAGGATTTAAAAATAAATAAATATACATATTAAAATAAATTTGTGGTTTGAAATCTTCTATTCACAAATGGGGTTAAATTCATTTCATAGAGAAATGTTTATCTGAAAAGATGTTTATCTTTCCCTATTAGACCAGGGTTGGAGATTTTGTTATAAAAATAAAAATAAAAATATTATTGTAGGGAATTTGTTTTTTGTTAAAAACATTTAAAAAAAAAATTAAAACAAAAAAAAAAATTAATATTTTATGGGGGGGAGGGAATTACCCCATACCCCATCCCCTGCCATGGCTGTGACAGTAACTGCATTGCAGGTACTACAATGATAGGTACTGAGAACCTGTCGTTGTAGGCCCTGCGGCCGTAGGCCTCCTTAATTCAAGCTGACGGGCTTATAAAAAAATGCGCTTTATTATTTTTAATTTAAAATTTTTTTTTTTAATTAAAAGTTAAAATTTATTAAAAGATTTAAATATTAATTATTGTAATTTATTAATATTATTATTTTATCAATTAAAAATTATTAAAGGTTTTTAATTTATAATAATAATTGATATTTAAAAGATATTACCTTACTTAAAATGAATATATAATTAATGTTAAATTAATGGATATTATTTTATTTTTAATAAATTTTTGTAAATTAGGAGTGTTAGATAAATATAAGACCTCTATATAGTTGTCAGAGATTGTTACAACTTAGCAGGAATACTACTTATTTTATTGGAAAGTGATATGAATTTAACATAGAAAACTTAAAGAGCTTATATCTTACCCTTGATAATGTTTAGAAAGGTTGGTTTCGATTATTATGGGGGTTAAACTTTAATTATCCAAGTGTATATCCGGGATAACTATAGGGTGAAAGAGAGTCTTCTTTCACTTGTTAATAAACTCTAAAACAAAAACTAAAAACTCATATTTGGCTTAACCATGTGATTGTAAAAGCAAACCAAAACATGTATCTGTATCTTGTTTCTTTATGCTATTTTTGTTTTGGGGTTGACTAGATTGTTGACCAGTTATAGGACGTCTACCAAAGGCTCAGGGGTGTTGTGAGTGTGGTATCATGTTGACTCGATCTCGATCATTATTTCTCAACTATGTATGTGATGGTGCTTATGATGAGTATGTTTATATTGTTGGTTACTATGTTTCAGTGTCTTTGTGGGATAGCGGGATATATGCTATGAGATACCTGATTTAACCATTTTGAGTCTTTGATCAGTATTGTGGGATTACTTTTTGGTTGCTCGTTGAGAACCAATGGATATTGTGATTTATCTTTGTTACTTTCTGGGTGCTTGTTGAGAATCGATGGATATTGTGATTTATCTTGTTGCTTTCCAATTGCTCGTAGAGAACTAATGTGATTACTATGATTGTCTTTGTAATGATTCCTAGTCACTTTTATAGGACTAAGGTGATTTTACTATGATTCTGTGATTTGTGATTTCATGAGCTTAGGGTAGGTTATCTATATGTAGTGTTGGGAAGTGGCTTGCAATGGGGGCCGGGGACCCTAAGTGGTGTTGGGGGTAACCCATTGTAATTTTTTTAATACGTGATAACTTTAGACTTAATACTAACTTAAATGAACCTAATAAGAGATAATTGTATGTTGTCACCCATGCCTCAAGTGCTAGTAGAGAGAACATTTGGTTATGACCTTGCATTTCATAGTATGCCTTGTTAGTACGAGAGGATACTAGTGGCTGCAGGGATCACTAGGGACTCAGGAGTTCTAAGGGACTACTTGGGTAACTCTGAACGTGATTTGTGTGATGACACTTTCTCGCTTACATAGTAGATTCCTACATGTCTTGTGTGCCTCTAGGTCTAGATGTCGATCTATGTTGGAACCTTTGAGATAGTATACTTTTAGGTTTCCTGGACTTAGAGAGTATTTGTGTTATGTGATTTGATATCCTATTTGAGACTTGAGACTATCTCCTTAGCACGGTGGGAGTGGGCCATTTAGATTCCACGCAGTCGGGTGGTAGTGCTTTTTACTCTTACCATTGAGATCCATATGTGGTCACTATGGTTGGAGCATTCTTTGTTGGCATTTACCTTCATTTTGTTCATGGATCATTATGATGGATGGTTATATTTTATGATGGATGTTGTATCATTTTATGATGGATGTTATATCTTTTGATGTATGGATATATTATGTATGGTGGATGATTTCATTTATTTTATTGTACGTATCATGGATCTGAAGTGGATGATGTATTTCTACTTTTACATATGTATATTCTTTTAAGCCTTTCATACCCTGTGACATGTACAGTGGATGAATGAGCATTTCGAATTAATTTTCCAAGAGGCATTGGAAACAAATGTATATTAATTAGACATTGGACTTTTCATTATTCTTTCATATAAATGTGGTATTTGATGGACTTAGTATTAGATTAGATTTAAATGTGATTCAATGTCATGGGATCCTTAAGGAATGTAACCTGTTATGTATGCTTTTAGTTGAATGTATGTTATTGCTTCCGCTACTATGTGTTTGATGTGAATGGTTTATCTTTCATGTAAAAAAAAAAAAAAAAATGTTACCAAACTTAGTAAAACTTTAGGTTATTTCTTTTAATCCCTTGGTGGGGCATTACATCTGGTATCAGAGCCCGAGTTTCTACATTGGGAGCTCTGGGTATATTGGAATGCCATTAGTGTTGAACTAAAATAGAATTTAAACTGTTAGTTGTATATTTTTCATACTTCAACACTTAGACTTCAAAACTGAAAATGACACTTTACTATTTGCAAAACGTGCATCTTTTATATATATGCTTTGCAGTATTATGCATTATGGTTGTTATAGTATTTTGTATCTTGGATATTATTGTAGGATGGTATCTGGGACAAGATCTTCTATTAGAGCCCGTAGCCTTGGCTATGGTAGAGGCCATGGACAAGGAAGAGCTATCAGTGTTCATGAGTCTATCCATGAGAGCCCCATTCAAGAAGAGAATAGGGAAGAGCATAGTAGTGAGCATCAGGAAGGAAATAGGGAAGAGCATGTCAGTGAGCATCAGGAAGAGAGCCATAGAGAGGAGCATGCTAACTCTGAGGAGGTTGATTTGAGGCAAATGATATGAACCATCATTGATCGCCTACCTCCTGTTCATGATCAGGATAGATCACATCAGGCAGGACATGAGCATAGACCCAGGTCTAGGAGCCCTCAGAGGGATCAACATAGATCCATTGTATCTTCATAGATGAAGGACCTTCAGAGGTCCAAGATAAGGCCCTTTAATGGGCAAGATTTTGGTTATGTAGCTGAGTAGTGGCTTATTACCCTTGATAGGATTTTTGCTATGCAGGACTTTGACAGTAATGTCAAAGCGAGGTTTGCTATTACCAACCTGGAGTTCTTTGGGGCCAGTTGGTGGACTATTGAGGAAAATAAGTTGGGCATAAAAATGAATAGTGTCACTTAGGAGTTATTCTTGGAGAGCTTCCATGAGCGATTCCTACCAGAGGAATGGAAGCAGCATAAACCAGATGAGTTCCATAACCTGAGACAGTTCACTATGACCATTGTAGAGTGTGAGCGCAAGTTCTACGAGCTCATGCCCTTTTCAAGATTCAGTGACAACCCAGCATAGTTAGCACAACATTTCATCAGAGGCTTGAACAAATATTTAGTTGGGGGTGTTAAGGTATTTGAGCCTAAAACCCTTAAGGATACGGTACATCGAGCTATCCTTGTAGAGCAGAGTGTCAACCTTAGATATGGGGGTTTTGTGGGAGTGCCTATAGCATTAGGATCTAAGGGAAACCACAACTCAGGTGGGAATAGGAAGCCTCCTTTTCCTAAGGGGAATCAGTTTCAATAGCAGTCAAAGTAGCAGAAGGGATCTTACCCTCAAGCACAAAGTGGTGGTGGTGGTTCTAACTCTAGGAACAATTGCAATGCTCAACGCAATAAACAAAATCAGCAAACTTAGCCTGTACAAAGCAGCTAGTCTTTTGCTAGTAGGGATAGCCACTAGTGGTCAAATGCAACAACTATAGGGAGAGGATCTGGCAGAGGCATAGGATGTTATACATGTGGTAGATTGGACACATTTCAGATCACTGTCCACAACAACCACCTCAGTATTCAGGGCCTAGGCCAGCAACATTTGAGCCCATAGTCAAAGATATAAGTAGAGCTCATAGAGTATTTGTGGCAGTGGATCACCATCAGGCAGACCATCAAGGGACAATAGTTGAGACTATAGGAGCTATCTGAGGTACACCTCTATCTGTATTGTTTGATTCAGGTGCCATAGATTCTTTTATTTCACCATCTCTAGTTGTTAAGTGTAAGCTGGAAGTGGTTAAGCAAGATCATGGTTGGCAAGTGGAACTAGTCTAAGGTGCTAAAGTTTCCACAGACTTCGTAGTTCATAAGTGTGGGCTTAGCATAGGAGGGTTCGAGACTTTAGTTGACCTTTGAGTTATTCCTTTTGGCTCCTACGATGTGGTCTTAGGTATGGATTGGCTTGGCTCTCATAGAGCTAGTATAGACTGCAGGAAGAAGATCATTATGTGTCAAGATGACCAAGGGAAGGATGTAGAGATTGTGGGTGTATCAAGGCCTATATCTCTATGGATGATTTTTTCTATGCAATTGAAGTGGAGCTTTCGTAAGGGATGTCAGGTATTTGCTATTACGGTAAGTGAGCTAGATGAAGAAGATCCAGTGAGGAAGACTCTAGATCACCCTATTTTATAGGAGTATGTAGATGTCTTTTCGAGTGAGATTTTTGGCATGCCCTCGAAGAGAGACATTAATTTTAGCATTGAGCTCACTCTAGGAGTAGAGCTTATCTCTAGAGCTCCTTACCGTATGACCACTCAGGAGTTGAGTGAGTTGCGCTTATAGCTAGAGGAACTTTTGGCCAAGGGTAGTATTTGACCTAGTATATCACCATGGGGAGCTCTAGTGCTCTTCGTGAAGAAGAAGGACAGTTCTTTGAGACCTTTGCATTGACTATAGATAGTTGAATAAGGTGACAATAAAGAACAGGTATCCTCTACCAAGGATTGATGATTTATTTGATCAGATCAAGGGAGCTACAGTGTTCTAGAAGATCAACCTTAAGTTAGGATACCATAAACTTCACATCAAGGAAGTTGATGTTCATAAGACCACCTTCTGAACTCGCTATGGGCATTATGAGTTCATAGTGGTACCCTTTGGGTTGACGAATGCTCCATCAGTTTTCATGAGCTTGATGAATGGAGTGTTCCATTCCTATCTTGACAGATTTGTACTTGTGTTCCTTGATGATATACTGATATATTCTAAGTCCTAGAAGGAGCATGAGGAACATTTGCGTTTGGTTTTGCAGTGCTTGAGAGATAATCAACTTTATGCCAATACGACAAAGTGTGATTTCTTTCAATCAGAGATACAATATTTAGGGCATGTCATATCAAGTGAGGGTATCTCTATAGACCCCATGAAGATCCAGGCAATAGTATATTGGCTTGCACCCACTACTATGTCAGAGATTTTTAGTTTCATGGGTCTAGCTAGTTATTATCGCAGATTTGTCCAAAACTTCTCCAGAATAGCACATCCTATTACCTCCCTTTAGAGGAAAGGAAATAAGTTTCTATGGATAGATAAATTCAAGGAAGCATTCCAAAAGCTCAAGGATCTTTTGACCAGTGCACTAATCTTAGCAGTACCTGATCCGACAGGTGATTTCATGGTGTGTACAGATGCTTCCCTTGAGGGGATTGGAGCGATTTCGATGCAAAATGGATGGGTGATTGCATATGAATCACGTAAACTCAAGGATTATGAATTGAATTATCCTATGGATGATCTTGAGTTAGCAGTGGTAGTTCATGCCTTAGTGAGATGGATACATTTCTTGTTGGGGTACAAATTTGAACTACATAGCGATCATCATAGTCTTCAGTACATATTTACGCAACCTAATCTAAATGCTAGGCAGAGGTGTTGGATGGAGTTTTTATGTGAGTATGACTTTGAGGTGAAGTATATCCAGGGGAAGGAGAACATAGTAGTAGATGCTTTGAGTCACAAGAAACATGTGATATCATCTATGACTCTTAGTGTTGATTTGAGGAGTCAGATACTTCAGGCACTCCCTACCGATTCTTGGTATCAGGAGGTGTGTAGAGAGATAGATTCAGGGAGACCTTTGGAGGGTAATTTTTTAGACTATGTCCTAGACTCAGATGGCCTTTTGAGACATTCAGGAAGAATCTATGTGCCACTGTTGGATGAGCTTGGCATATTGATCCTATCAGAAGCCCATTGTGCACCTTACTCAGCACATCTAGGTGTCAAGAAAATGCATGCACACTTGTGACATTTATTCTATTGGTCCAAGATGAAGCACGAAATTACTAATTTTGTGGCTAGATGTCTTGAGTGTTAGAGAGTCAAGGCATAACACTAGCATCCGAAATGACTTTTGCATCCAAATCTCATTCCTTCATGGAAGTGGGAAATCATCTCTATGGACTTCATAGTAGGATTACCTATGACTTCTTATCATCATGATGCTATCATGGTCACTGTTGATTGGTTGACTAAGGTGGTACATTTCTCACCAATCAAGTCGTCCTACACTACAACTTCTGTAGCTAATGTCTTTATGCGTGACATTGTGAGACTACATGGTATTCCTTGAAAGATCATTTCAGATAGGGATCTTGTTTTCACTTCTGCATTTTGGACATCACTATAGCATGATCTTGGAGTGTAGTTGAATTTTAGTTCAGCATATCACTTAGAGATAGATGGACAAATAGAGAATGAATTAGGTTTTGGAGGATATGTTGAGGATGTATGTGATGGATAGGTAGACTCATTGGGAGGACTATCTCTACCTAGTGGAGTTCGCTTACAACAACGAATATCACAGTTCTATTGGCATGGCACCTTTTTAGGACTTATATGGACATCCTTGTCATACACCTTTGAGTTGGGATAGTCTTGAGGATCGCATCTTGTTGGGTCCTGAGATGCTTCATGATATGGAGCAACAAGTAGTGTGTATCCAAGAGCACTTGACTACAACACAAGATAGGCAGAAAAAGTATGCTAATGCACATAGGATAGATAAGCAGTTTTCTGTGGGGGAGAAGGTTTTCTTGAGAGTGCGTCCATGGAAGAGTCCGATCTATTATGGAAAGGGCTCGAATCTAGCACCTCGTTTTGTAGGACCATTCAAGATTCTTGAGAGGATTGGTCCAGTTGCCTACCATCTTGCTTTACCACCTAGCCTAGCTCACATTCATGATGTTTTCCATGTTTTAGTACTTAGACAATATATCCCTGATGTTGTACATACTCTTGATTGGAATGCATTGCAAGTAGAGGATGGGCAGCTGGCTTTGGAGCTGGTTCACATTTTGGAGCAGTAGGAGTTGACCCTCAGGGGTTGAACCATAGAGCAAGTAAGGGTCCAATGAGACCCTATTGACGACTCTTCAGCTTCATGGGAGGATGCATCTAGATTACAGGATTTATATCCTTACTTGTTTATAGGCTTCTAGGAGTAAGCCTAATCCTAGGGGGGGTGGATGTAGTACCTACCCCTAGTCTACTTTTTCCTAGTTTACATTTTTGCTATTATTGCCAAACACTTTTAGGCTAGTTTT